>JAABKJ010007545.1:53591499-53676434 GCA_011634705.1 Andricus grossulariae | reverse complement strand
GAAGAAAGTTTGTAGTAACAAGTGTTATTTAGGTAGGTTCTTAAAGAATGTGGTATAAAAGAAACAGTGCTTGACAAGATGTGGCGAAATTTTGAAAGATGGTTTGGTCATGCTGAGACAATGATTGCAGAATGTTTGTGGAAGCACGTGGATGTTGGCAGGTTTTTGAAAAATGAGGTGTAGAAGAAACACTGCTAGAGACACTGCTTGACAAGAGTAAAAGAAATTGGTTGAGATGGCTTGGTCATGTTGAGAGGATTGTTGAAGAATGCTTGTAGAAGCAAGTGTTATTTATGTAGGTTTTCAAAGAATGTGGTCTAAAAGAAACAATGCTTGACAAGAGTTAACGATATTTTTCAAAAATGACTTGGTCATGTTGATATATTGAATGAATAATGTTTCTGAGAGCAAGTGGATTTAGTTGAGTTCTCGAAAAATGTGTAGTAGAATGACCGCTCTTAGAAACGCTGCTTGACAAGAGTCAAAGAAATTGGTTGAGATGGTTTGGTCATGCTGAGTGAATGATTAAAGAATGTTTGTGGAAGTAAGTGGATTTAGGTGGTTTCTGAAAGAATGTGATGTAGACGAAACAATGCTAGAAACGCTGCTTGACAAGTGTGAAAGAAAGTGGTTGAGGTGGTTTGGTATGTTGAGAGAATGGTTGAAAAACGTTTGTGGAAGCAAGTGTTATTGAGGTGGTTTTTTGAAAAATGTGATGTAGGAGAAACACTACTTGACAAGAGTGTAATAAATTTTGTTGAGATGGTTTGCTCATCTTGAAATGGTTTGGTTATGTTGAAAGAATTATTGAAGAACGTTTGTGAATGCAAGTGTATTTAGTTGAGTTCTCAAATGTGGTGTAGAAGGAACACTCTCAGAAACACTGCTTAACGAGAGTGAAAAAAATTCGTTGAGATGGTTTGGGCAAGTTGAGGGAATGCTTAAAGAACGTTCGTGGAAGCAAGTTTTATTAATGTAGATCTTCAAAGAACGCGGTATAAAAGAAACACTACATGAGTGAAAGAAATTTTGTTGAGGTGCGTTGGTCATGTTGTGAGAATGATTCAAGAACGGTTGTGGAAGCAAGTGTTATTTAGGGTTATTTTCAAAGAATATTAACCTGCTTGGCGAAAGTGAAAGGAATTTGCTGAGATGATTAGGTCATGTTGAGACATTGGCTAAAGAACATTTATAAATGCAAATGTACTTAGATTGCTTCTCAAAGAATAAATTCTTCAAAATTTGTGCTACTATTGGCACTGTTTTGAAGTTCTCAAACAATTTTATTTCCGTCTTCTTATAAAAGCTAATCCACTACCCGAACCATTCCCTGGAGATTTAATCTACGATCTAGAAGCGAGAATCTAGATTGAAGTTTCTGAGTGCCAGCCGGCCGGACGCAGAGTTCCCAATCCACGCGTCGCTCTTAATTCAAGCGTGAGGTGGAGTACCCATCGGAACGTTCCAGGATGTAGGGTACTTCCGGTACCCTCGAAAGTCGACTCTCGCGCTCTCGAGTACGTGAGCTCTTGTCGCTCAGCGCACGTGTTTCACTGGGTGAAAAGTCAGCAGAAAACGAAAAATCCGGTTTGCGATGAACGTTTTGCAGGTGTGGCTTCAGAAATGCGAAAACAAATGAGTAGACAAGACTCTGGAGACATGTAAAAAAGAAAAAAATAGAACAAATAAAAAGACGACAGACAAACCCAACTCCAACAACGGGAAGAGTTTGTTCAACTTGAAGATCAATTTGAGAACCTTGATATAATTTAAAGAAAAAATCCTTCAAAATTAACAAAAAGTTGGCTGTTTTTCTGAAAATATTTGAAGTCAATTTTTTTCGAACTAACTAACCGTTATATTTTTTTTTAATGTTCCAGGTGAGTTGATACTGAGATCTCAGCTGTAAATAGATGTATGTAAATCGCCTACTTCGAACGTAAGTAAGCATTCTCATTTATTGCATGTTTCTCCGTCTCCTTATTGTCAATGACAATGATCGTGAGCAATTTTTTCGAACCGGAAATTTTTTTCTGGAATATAATGGCTACTCTGCTATTTGAATTTAAAAAAAAATTAGTTTTGGTCTAAAAATACAAACAAAAATTGAATATTAAAAAAAATCAGGCTCATAACCGATTCTATTCATGTTTTGAATAATTTCGTGTTAATTGTTGGCGATTCATATTTTTAGGTTGAAATTTAAACTGTTTTGAAAAAATTTGTCTTCTTGGCTGGGAAATTCAATAATTTAATTGGAAATTCATGTATTTTTTTGAAAATATAGTATATTGTTGAAAATATTGTATTTCTTGATAGAAAATTCATCCTTCTGGATTGAAATTCCTTTCTTAAAAACTCGTTTTTTTTGGATTCAAAATAATCTTTCAATCTAAAAAAACTATTTTATTTTTTGACGAAAACTTTCTTTTTTAGTTTAAAATTCAACTATTTGGTTGAAAATGTATGTATTATGTTAAAAATTGATCAATTGAGCTATTTTATTTAAATTTCAATTATTATGTTGAAGAATTGATTATTTTGTTCAAAACTCAACAATTTAGTCAGAAATTAACTTTTTTTTTTAAATTCGAATTTTCAGGTAGACTTTTAAACTGCTTTGAAAAAATGTGTCTTTTTGGTGATAAAATTTATTAATTCAGTTGAAAATATATGCAGATGATTAATATTGTTATATTTTTGATATAAAATTCATCCTTTTTGTTTAAAATTCAACTATTTCGTTTGAAATTTAATTATTTTGTTGAAAATTCAACTGCTTGCTTGACTTTGAGAAAAAAAATATTTTGCTGAAAATGTAACTGTTCTTCGTTGAAATTTAGTGTTTTTTGTTCGAAAATTCAATAATTTGAAAATTCAATCATTTATTTGAAAATTTATTCTTTTGCATTAAAAATTCATCTTTCATGGTATAAAGGTCATCTTTTTTGGTTGAAAAATCATATTTCTTGGTTGAAAATTAACATTTTTGTTGAAAATTCAACTTTGTCCTAAAAATTTTCTCTTTTTGGCTTGAAAATTTTATTGTTTAAAAGCTAAAATATCAGGTTGTAAATGCAACGGTTTAATTCAAAATTAATTTTTTCTATTGAAAATTAAACTATTTTGTTGAAAATGCATCTGTTGGTAAAAAATCTTTTTTGATTGAAAATTTAACTGTTTTGTTGAAAATTCAACTTTATTATGGAAGCTACATTTTTTTTCAAATTCAACTGTTTTCTTGAAAGGTAGTCCTTTTGGATTGGAAATTCATCTTTTTTTATCAACAATGCACATTTTTGTTGAAAATTCAACTATTCGGTCAAAAATTTATATATTTAAGTTGAAAATTAATTCTTTTGTTTTAAATTCATCATTTCGGGCTGAAAATGTAGCGTTTTTCTGAAATATCTGAATTGCTAGCTTGAAATCCGAACTCTTTTTTAGAAAATTCATCTCCTTTTGTGGAAAATCTTTTTTATTTGCAAATTTGACAATTTTTCTGAAAATGCAATACATTTGTCCTCGAAATCTTAGGCATTTAAAGCGTTTTCTATTAAATTAAATATGGTGTCTACCTGTTTCGAGTGTATTGTGGCTGTGCGGTCTGCAGTTGAAATAAAAAAAGTTTTTATAAACATTTAGATAAATATATTCTTCTCTTTTTTCTTTTGCTTCTTCTTTTTCTGCGTCTTCCTCTCCTTCTACTTCTTCTGCTGCTTATTATTCTCCTTCTGCCTATTTTTTTTCTCCTCTTCCTTCTTCCTTTGTCCTCCTTTTCCTATTCATCTTCTTCTTGTTCTTCTTCTGATGCTTCTTTTCCTTCTTCTTCTTCTCCTGCTTCTTCTTCCTCCTTTTCTTATTCATCTTCTGTTTTTGTTCTGCTCCTTCTTCTTCTGCTTCTTCTGCTTCTTCTGCTTCTTCTTCTGCTCCACTTCTTCTTCATCTTCTTCTTTCTCTTCTTCTTGTTCTGCTTCTTCTTCTTTTTCCTCATCCTGATGAAATAATATTTCAATAAAATGCGCAACAGTCCGGAAAACAAATCACATTCCGTGCATGTGTTACAAGAAGAGTTTTTCTAAATTAAAAATATTTAATTTCTGAAACAAGATCTTTCTCCTTCGCTCCCCTGGGAATCTGTATCATCATCGGACTTAGTAACGATCGATCTGTGATCTCTCGAGTAGCTTGGTAGTTAAATCACCCGACCGGCAATCGGAAGACGTGAGGTTCGATTCCCACCAGAGCGAAGCAGAAATATTTTTTTTTTCAAAAACAAAAAATTTTTATTCTAAAATTTTCAAACTCCATCCAGTCTGAAATTATTTTGAATCAATTCTAAGAGTTCTTCTGTTATCTCTTCCCCTATATCAAAGAAACTTTTTCCACTGAAGCATTAAAGTAACGTACGTCCAGTAGAAAAGTGGAAAACAAGAAAAAAAAGAAACACGTAGTCCTAATAATGAGTCGAGGTGGTTCACGTTGAAGTTTCGAGGTGCCCCGAACACGTTCGGGCGGATAGTCAGGACAGTCTTGCTCGGATAAATATTAAATCTGCACCTCGGGGAGTTCGTGAGACTCCCAAGTACATTAGACAAGGAAGGGAAAAGGAGGCAGACAGAGGGCAGGAGAAAGAGAGACAGAGGGGTGCCTATGGTAAAGACAAAGTAAAAAAAAAAGAAAAGTAAAAAGTAAAAAGGCTCTCCGACGCTCATATGCAAAAAGCAGAACAGTGTCTGGTAGAAAGGAGAACATTAAAGTGGGCAGGGCTGGGCCGCTACACGGAATGAATATTTAAAACAAAACCTCAGTTCTACCCTACAAAAGCAGTTGTTGGGGACAGAAAAAAGGGGTAACTCTGACGGGTTTTATAGGGTTTCCTTCACGAGTTGGGAGCTTCTGGTATTACGTAAAGCTATTTTCAGTGATTTTTGACTCATCCCTCCCTCTTGAGACAATTTTTGACATTTCAGGGAACCCCACGTGTTTGTGGGAATATCTGGAAAAAGTGTTTGCCTTCGATCTCTCTAGTAGCTTAGTGGTTGAAGCATCCGACCGGCAATCGGAAGACGTAAGGTTTGATTCCCGCCGGAGCGAAGGAGAAAGATCTTTTTTCAGAAATGAAAAATGTTTAACTTCTGAAAAAAGATATTTATCCTTCGCTTTGGCGTATAGCTGAAAAAAGTATCTGCCTTCGATATCTCTAGTAGCTTAGTGGTTGAAGCACCCAACCGCCAATCGGAAGACGTGAGCTGCGACTCCCACTGGAGCGAAGGAGAAATATCTTTTTTCGGAAATAAAAAATTTTTAATTTCTGAATAAATATCTTTCTCCTTTGCTTTAGCGTATATCTGAAAAAAGTATCTGCCCTTGATCTCTCTAGTAGCTTAGTGGTTAAAGCATCCGACCGGCAATCGGAAGACGTAAGGTTTGATTCCCGCCGGAGCGAAGGAGAAAGATCTTTTTGCAGAAATTAAAAATTTTTAATTTATGAAAAAATATATTGCTCCTTCGCTTTGGCGTATAAATGTGGAAAAAGTATCTGATTGTGATCTATCTAGTAGCTTAGTGCTTAAAGCCCTTGACCGCCATCGGAAGACGTGAGTTTCGATTCCCACCGAAGCGAAGGAGAAAGATCTTTTTTCAGAAATTGAAAATTTTTAATTTCTGATAAAAAGATCTTTCTTCTTCGCTCCGGTGTGAATCGAACCTCACGTCCTTCAATCTCTCTAGTAGCCTAGTGATTAAAGCACAAGACCAGCAATCGTAAGACGTGAGGTTTGATTCCCACCGGATCAAAGGAGAAAAATCTGTTTTCAGAAATTAATATATTTAATTTTCAATAAATTGCTATTTTAGATCTGTCGTTTGGAATTTGTAACCTTCGGTATCAAATTCGGAATCAGGGACACCAAAAACCCCCTATCACCAAGTTTCAAAAAAATCCAATTATTAAAAAGCGCATGGCTTCATTGTCGATTAATTCCCGAAACTATCTCGAAACTACTCGAAACTATTTGAAACTATTGCTGTCGTTCCTTTTTTCCCCCGTTCTAAATAGAAAATCTGCAAACATCAGGCTTATGAGAAATGAAAGTTTATCTAAATAATATATTCAATAACAATAATGATTAATGAAACAATGGTGCGCAGCACTCTAATATAAAAAAATTTAATGTGTAGATTTTCAAAGATTTGTAAAATGAACGATTTAGAAGCAAAAATGTCCAGTTAGCAAGATTACAAACTTTTGTAAAAAAATGCTATCAAGTTTCACATACATTTAGAAGTTTCAAAAGGATTTCTATTAATTAAAAACTTGCAAGTATTTTCAAAAAGGCAGAAAAATCGTACATTTTTGAATATTTAGAAATGAAAATTTTTAAGCTTTCCAAAGATTTTGAAAGTTTCACGACAATAAAAAATTGATTAAAATTCCTAGCAAAATGAATACGAATTTTTCGTTTCGAAAAATAAATTTGAAGAGAAAATTAACAAAGATTTCAAAAGAATTCTAAAATTGTCAAAACAGACTCTGAAAGACTAGAAGACGTTGATAGCTATAGAACGTGATAAGATAGAGAAGAGGAAATTAGAAAGGATAGATGGGAATTTAGATTGACAAAGAAGAATAAAAGGATTGACGTGGATTGATGAAATATAGGATGAGATAGTGAAGAGGGTATTCAAAAAGATAAACGTTGATAGCTGTACTATACAATGAGATAGGGAAGAGAATATTGTAAAAGTTAGACGTAAAAGCAGATAAACAAAGAGATAGAAAAATATTGTCGTAGATAGATAAAGGATAGGATAAGACAAAAAAGAGGGGATTGAAGAAAATATTCGAAAAGTTAGATTGATAGAGAGGTAGTGAAATAAAGAATTAGATTGATAAAGGATAGGTTGAGATGGAGAAGATGAGATTGAAAAAGATTGACGTGAATTTAGATTGAAGAAGAGATAGAAAAAGATTGGCGAGGCTACATTAAGGATAGAATGCGATAGAATAGCCATTATTGAAAAAGACAGACGTAAATATAGTTTGATAAAGAGATAGAATAAGATCAATCTTCTCCATCAGTTTCTATCATCAAGATTCAAAATTATTCAAAAAGATAGGATCTCTATCTTTTTTCTTCCAGCAGGGAAACTAGGTTGACCCAAAAATACGATTAATTAACTCCACGCATGACGCTCAAGACGCTTTTTTTGAGTCTTATAAAAATGTTGATGGACACTAGAAGGTCGTGTGTATAAAATCGCGATATGGTTGCAGATTTACGAGGTTGTCAGATCCGATGAACGTTACCACGCGATCGCTGGTAGCGCCGATGTGTCTGCTCGAGCCATTAACGACCGCTTAAATTTTGCAACGCTCTGTACAGCATTTACGAGCAGTGGGCGTTCGTTGCCAAATGAGAGAGTTGCTTCGCTGACTCTGCGATCCCATAGTCTCCCCCTATTTCCATTCCTCTCTCTCCCTCTCCCTCCCTCTCTCTTTTTCTACCCCTCTTGCAACTCTTAGTCGGAAACTATTGTTTCTTGTTTCGTTGATGCTTTTTGGCAATTTTGCGTTTGGCTCGGTCCCACGGCACCGTCAGTTCTTGTCCTTTCTCCACATCCTGGTAGCTTCGTGGCATAGATCCATCAGAAATGAGGTCGCTCAGAAATGTGCTTGCGACGGCACTTCTTCTCGTATCCACCTCCATGGAAATTCGATGGCACACGCGATAAACGCCAAACGATGCTTACGTGCTTTACGATTTCTCTTCTGACTTTTTCCTTTTTGGAAAATAATACACGGAAAAAAAGTTGGGCTGTGGAATAGGGTGGTCCAAAAATGAATTGGAATTTTTTTTCGGATTGCACTTTCAAAAATCTGTTTTATCGGGTCCCGGAAAACCCCCATAAGTGAAGAAATAGATTTTGCGATTTTTTGGCGCTTATTATGATTTTTTTGCAGTTTTTTGAATTCATATTGTTTCCGATACTTGAAACACTGTTTTATGCTGATAGTTGGATGTTTAGATAGATTATTTGAACAAAAATTTTTTATTTCTGAAAAAAAGATCTTACTTCTTTGCTCCGATGGGAATCGAACCTCGCGTCTTTTGATTGCCGGTCAGGTGCTTTAGCCACCGAGATACTGGAGAGACCGGAGCAAAAGCAAGAGATCTGTTTTCAGAGACTACAAATTTTTAGTTTTTGAAAAAGGTCTTTCTGCCTCTCTTCGGTGCATATCGAACCTCACGTCTTCCGATTGTCGGTCGATGGCTTTAACCACTAAGCTACTAGATAGACTGGAGCAAAGGAGAGAGATCTTTTTTGAGAAATCGAAAATTTTGAATTTCTGAAATAAGATCTTTCTCCTTCGCTCCGGTACGAATCTAATTATGTCTTTCGATTGCCGGTCGGGTGTTCTAACCACTAAGCTACTAGAGGGACCGGAGCGAAGAAGAAAGATCTTTTTTGAGAAATCAAAAATTTTGAATTTCTGAAATAAGGTCCTTCTCCTTCTCTGCGGCGCCAATCAAACCTCACCTCTTCCGATTGCCGGTCAAGTGCTTTAACGACTGCGCTACTAGAGAGACCGGAGCGAAGAAGAAAGATCTTTTTCAGAAATTACCAATTTTCAACTTCTGAAGAAGGTCTTTCTCCTTCTCTTCGGTGAAAATCGAACCTCACGTCTTCCAATTACCGGTCAGGTGGTTTAACCACTCAGCTACTAGAGGGACCGGAGCGAAGGAGAAAGATCTTTTTTCAGAAATTAAAAATGTTCAATTTCTGAAAAAATATCTTTCTCCTTCGCTCCGGTGCGAATCAAACCTCACGTCTTCCGATATCCGGCCGGGTGCCTCAACCACTGCGCTAAAAAAGAGACCGGAGCGAAGGAGAAGGATCCTTTTTCAGAAATTTAAATTTTTTAATTTCTAAAGAAGGTCCTTCTCCTTCTCTGCGGCGCCAATCAAACCTCACCTCTTCCGATTGCCGGTCAAGTGCTTTAACGACTGCGTTCATAATATTTTGTAAAATCCTGTAAAATAAAAAAAATTTCTTTAAAACCTTCTAGATTCTTTTTTGACACATCTGAAATATTCAAAAATCTTTTTTAATTTTCTCAAGACAAATTTTTTGTAAAACAGTTGCATTTTCAACCCAAAAATTAATTAAATTATTAATACAAACATTATTTTCAACCAACAAGTTGCAGTTTTAACAAAAAAAGAGGAAATTTTAACCAAAAAGATTAGTTTTCTGCCAACAATGACGAATTATAACTAAAAAAATCAATTTTCAACAATAAATTGAAAAGTTATATTTTGAGGTAAAAAATTAATTTAAAATTAAAAAAAAAAAAAAATTCAGCAAAATAGTTAAATTTTCAACCAAAGAGATGACCTTCGAACAAAAGAAATTTTTTTTAACAAAGCGGTTCAACTTTTACCCAAGTGGTTGAATTGTTAATTTTAAAAAATCAATTTTCTGCCAAAAATGGAATAGTTACATGTTTATTTAAAACAAAAATTGATTTTTTGACAAAGAAATGAGTTTTGAACAAAGTAGTTAAACTTTTAACCAACGAAATGAATTTTTAACAAAAATGATAAATCTTCAACTGGAAAAGTTATTTCAAGAGTAGTTCTCATTTAACTTTTTTTGTAATTATTTAAACAATTTTTATTCGTTTAAACAATTTTTTCTTCCTAAAATCGTAAAAAGTTATTATTTTCTGGAAATAATGACATAATTAAAGAATGTTGAAAGCAATATATTTTTGAAGGATGTATGGTAATTATTTAAACAATTTTGATTAGTTTAAACAACTTTTGCCCCTTGTAGAGCCTGAAAAGTTATTACTTTCTGGAATTAATGACACAATTAAAGGAATTTAAGAGTAATATTTTTATTCTACAGGATATTTAGCAATTTTTAAAATAATTTTAATTTGTTTAACAAATTTTTATTTGTTCAACCATTTTTTTCTCTGTAAGTCATGAAAATTGATTCTTTTCAGCAATTAATGACACAATTGACGAATTTTAAGAATAATATTGTTTTGCTTATGATATTTTGAAAATATAGAAACAATTAATAATCATTAATAATCATTAATATGAACCATTTTTTTAGTCTGTTATAAAACTTTACGAATAACGTTTCACGATTTACAGAGCAAACATTGTTTAAACAAATGAAAATTATTCAAACAAATGAAAATTGTTTAAACAGATTAAAATTGATTAAAAATTGCTGAATATCCTCAAGAAAAAATATTACTCTCAACATCCGTTAATGGTGTCATTAATTCCCGAAAATAATAACTTTTCTCGCTTTACAGAGGGAAAAAAATATTTAAACAAATAAAATTGGTTAAATAATCACCAAATATCCTTTAAAAATATATTGCTTTCAACATTCTTTAATTCCGTAATTATTTCCGGAAAATAATAATTTTTTACGATTTTCGAAGGAAAAAATTGTTTAAACAAATGAAACTCGTTCAAATAATTATCAAATATGTTAAATAAGAACTACTACTCTTGACATTCATCAACTTTGTATAATTTATCCCGAATGATAATAACTTTTTACGATTTGAAAAAGACAAAAATTGTTTAAACAAATAATAATTGTTTAGACAGTTGAAATTATTTGAAATATACATCAAAGCTCGTCACTAATCAATTAAAAATAATTAATCTTGAAAAAATTTCAAAAAATACCGTCTTTAGAAAGAATTTGATAGAACTGCTATTTTGCATTTTTAGGGCATTTTCCGGGCACTCCTTTAATTCACAAACAGTTAACAAGTAACAAGTACTTCTTTTTTCCATTTTTTTGTTTCAATCGAGCTTTCTCCCCATTAAAAACCCCATGTTAATTTTCAAAAGCCCGGGGGCACGGGTAAACGTTAAAAAAAATTACCGAATTTCTTTTTCCGGAAAACGAGCTAAATAAAGGGGGGGGGGATGGATCACAAAAAATCGAAAGTAGAATTTTTACAGGTATAAATTTGGACCACCCTGCTGTACACCGCCTAAACGCGACGTGGCGCGGTACACCGCCCAAAACATGAAGTGGAGCGGTATGGAATGGAGGGGAAGAGTGTGAAGTCTGTTGAAATCAGATCTTGAGTTCCACGATTTTTTTCGAATACATCGCAATAACCCTGTATTTGCAACAATGTATGGATGGGATGATGGGTGGATGTTCTCAAAAAAAAAATATATATATATATATATAGGTAATATGAGAGCGACGCGGCTGGATCCATTAAGTGAAGTCTTACAGTAAAATAATTCGGATACAGTGAAATGTACCCGTCGGTACAGGTGTGAGGTAATAACATAGCGGCTGTGCCCTTTGACATCTAGTACCCCCCCCCCCCAATCCGCCTCCATTCTTGATTCTGACTTCACTGAGGCCGCTATAATCCACCTTCGGCTTCGGAAACGCCGCAATCATCTTTCCTATGTATCAATCGCTGCCTGGAGAATCATTATTGCTGAAATGGACGGCATTACACCTTAACTACCTTAAGTACTCTTAACCCCGAGCCACTCGATTCTCCATTCAAATGTCGCCGCTTTATTCCACTTTCAATATTCCACTTCCAGTAAATTCAACCAACAACAAATATTTTCTCATAAACAAACTTAAAAAATAACTTTGACATATTTAATAATCTTCACTATTGTCAATGTGAGTGGAAAAACGTTTAGAGATAAAGAGACCATTCAGATATTAAAAATACCTTAATCGTATTGTAATAGCTTAGGTGTCTTCACAATCAAAAATACCTGAATCGTATTGTAATACCTTGATCGCATTTTAATACCTTAGGGGTCATCATAATCAAAATTAAAAAATAACATTTACGTCTGTAATAATCTTTGATGAGTAAAAGTATTTTGAGAAATGTTTTCAGATACAGAAAGCATTCACATATTAAAAATACCTGAATCTTATTATAATAGCTTAGGTGTCATCCCAATCAAATTTCAAAAATAACTTTTACATCTCCAGTAATCTTCAATTAAAATTTTTTTTTTATGTTTGCATTCAGATATTAAAAATACCTGAATTGTATTGTAATACCTTGATCGTATTATAATACCTCAGGGGACATCATAATCAAAATTAAAAAAAAAACATTCACATCTGTAATAATATTTAATTAGTAAAGTATTTTTCTAAATGTTTGCAGATACAAAGATCATTCAGATATGCATTAAAAATACCTGAATCGTATTGTAATAGCTTAGGGGTCATTCCAATCAAATTTCAAAAATGCCTTTTACATATTCAGTAGTCTTCAATGTATAGATGTATTTTTAAAAAATGTTTGCATACAGATATTAAAAATACCTGAATGGTATTGTAATACCTTGATCGTATTATAATACCTATGGGGGCCATCATAATCAAAATTAAAAAATAACATTCAAGTCTGTAATAATCTTTAATAAATAAAGTATTTAAAAAAATGTTTGTAGATGCAAAGATCATTCAGATACTAAAAATACCTGAATCGTATTGTAATAGCTTAGGCGTCATCCTAATCAAACTTCAAAAATAAGTTTTACATCTTCAGCAATCTTCAATTTAAAAAATAAAGAAATAGAAGTTTGCATTCAGATATTAAAAATACCTGAATTGTATTGTAATACCTTGATCGTATTATAATACCTCAGGGGTCATCATAATCAAAATTTAAAAAAAAACATTTACGTCTGTAATAATCTTTAATGAGTAAAGTATTTTAAAAAAGGTTTGCGGATACAATGATCATTCAGAAATGTATTAAAAAGACCTGAATCGTATTGTAGTAGCTCAGGCGTCATCCTAATCAAACTTCAAAAATAATTTTTACATCTTCAGTAACCTTCAATGTATAGATGTATTTTGAAAAAATGTTTGCATTAAGATATTAAAAATAACATGAATCTTATTGTAATAGCGTAGGCGTCAACCCAATCAAACTTCAAAAATAACTTTTGCATCTTTAGTAATCTTCAATTGAAAAATAATTTTTTTAGTGTTTGCATTCAGATATTAAAAATACCTGAATCTTATTGTGATAGCTTAGGTGTCACACCAATCAAATTTCAAAAATTACTTTTACATCTTCAGTAATCTTCAATGAATAGATGTATTTAGGAAAAATGTTTGCACTTAGATATTAAAAATACCTGAATCGTATTGTAATGCCTTGATCATATTGCAATACCTCAGGGGTCATCATAATCAAAATTAAAAAAAAAAACATTTACGTCTGTAATAATCTTTAATGAATGAAGTATTTTAAAAAATGTTTGCAGATACAAATATCATTCAGATATGCATTAAAAATACCTGAATCGTATTGTAATAGCTTGGGCGTCATCTCAATCAAACTTCAAAAATAACTTTTACATCTTCAGTAATCTTCAATGAATAGATGTATTTAAGAAAAATGTTTGCATTCAGATATTAAAAATACCTGAATTGTATTGTAATACCTTGATCGTATTATAATACCTATGGGGGCCATCATAATAAAAATTAAAAAATAACATTTAAGTCTGTAATAATCCTTAATAAATAAAGTACATATTTTTAAAAATGTTTGTAGATACAAAGATCATTCAGATATTAAAAATACCGGAATCGTATTGTAATAGCTTAGTCGTCATCCCAATCAAACTTCAAAAATAACTTTTACATCTTCAGTAATCTTCAATGAATTATCTTTTTTATTGAATTATTACTTAATTTATTTGATTGTATGTATTTAAACAAAAAGTTTGTATTCAGGTACTAACAGTACCTGAATTGTATTGTAATACCTTGTTCGAATTGTAATACCTATGGGGGCCTTCATAATCAAAATAAACAAATAAAATTTACATCTGTAATAATCTTTAATGAATAAAGTATTTTAAAAAATGTTTGCAGATACAAAGATCATTCAGATATTAAAAATACCTGAATCGTATTGCAATAGCTTAGGCGTCATCCTAATCAAACTTCAAAAATAACTTTTACATCTTCAGTAATCTTCAATTAAAAAAATTAACAAATAAAAGTTTTCATTCAGATATTAAAAATACCTGAATCGTATTGTAATACCTCAGGGGTCATCATAATCAAAATTAAAAAATAACATTTACGTATGTAATAATCTTTAATGAATAAAATTTTTTCTTAAATGTTTGCAAATACAGACACCATTTGGATATTAAAAATACCTGAATCGTATTGTAATAGCTTAGGTGTCATCCCAATCAAACATCAAAAAGCACGTTTACATCTTCAGTAATCTTCAACGAATAGATGTATTAAAGAAAAATGTTTGTACTCAGATATTGAAAATACCTGAATCGTATTGTAATACCTTGATCGTATTATAATACCTCAGGTGTCATCATAATCGACATTTAAAAAAAAACATTTACGTCTGTAATAATCTTTAATGAATAAAGTATTTTTGAAAATGTTTGCAGATACAAAGATCATTCAGATATGTATCAAAAATACCTGAATCGTATTGTAATAGCTTACGTGTCATTCCAATCAAACTTCAAAAATAAATTGTACATGTTCAGTAATCTTCAATGAATAGATGTATTTCCAAAAAAGATGTTTGCATTCAAATATTAAAAATACCTGAATCGTATTGTAATACCTCAGGGGTCATCATAATCAACATGAAAAAATAACATTCACGTTTATAATAATCTTTAATGAATAAAATTATTTTTAAAAATGTTTGCAGTTACAGAAACCATTTGGATATTAAAAATACCTGAATCGTATTGTAATACCTTGATCGGATTTTAAAACCTCAGGGGTCATCATAATCAAACTAAAAAAATAACTTTTACATCTTCAATCATCCTTAATGAAAAAGTGTATTCAATAAAATATTTGTAATAAGTAGTCAAACGGCCAATTGTGGAAAATAATCAAATATCAGTTTATGTTTATGGTGTTATACCACGTTTCGCCAGATTGGTTTTCTGGCCTCATCAGGCAACATGGTCCAGAAATTTGCAATGAGTCAAATACCAGATTGGCATAAAGAACGAAGACTGAAATTCCTGAAAATTGATCTTTTTAGTTTAAAATTCATCTATTTGGTTGAAAATTCATTTATTTCGTTGAAAATTTAACAATTTTGTTAAAAGTTCCTTCTTTTTGGTGAATTGAAATTTTTTTAATTGAAAATTTAACTATTCCATTTTTAGTTAAATTTTTTTTTAGTTGAAAATTCAACTATTTTATTGAAAATTAATACTTTTACTTGAAAATTTTGTTGTTAAAAATTCAACTATTTTGTTGAAAATTAATATTTTTACTTGAAAATTTAACTATTCTATTTTTGATTGAAATTTTTCTTTTCTATATTTTGCATATGTATAACATATGATTTCATATACTGATATTATCTGTTTATTTTAAAAGAAATATATTTTGTTAAAAATTCGTCTTTTTGGTAGAAAATTAATCTTCTTGGTCGAAAACACATCATTTTGATTGCAAATTTATTTTGTTGTTGTTGAAAACTAACTTTTTTAACTGAAAATTTTATTTTTTCATTTTTGGTTGGAAATTATCTTTTTCAGTTGAAAATTCATGTTATTATTTAAAAATTCATCTTTTTGGTTAAAAATTATATTATTTTCTTGAAAACTGAATTATTCCAGTTTTTGTTGAAATTTGTATTCTCTATATTTTACATATATGTATAATGTATATTATTTCTTATCATGACATTATCATATTTTTTAATTGAAAATTAATGTATTTTGTTGAAAATTTGTCATTTTGGTCGAAAATTCATTTCTTTGATGAAAGTTTAAATAATATTTTGGAGAAAATTCGTTATTTTTTTTTGTTGAAAATTAATTTTTTTCAACTGAAAGTTAAGAAAGTTGAGTTTAGTCAACTGAAAGTTAACTATTCCATTTTTGGCCGAAAAAAATTTTGTTTAGTTAAAAAATTCACGTTTTTTATTTAAAAATCTTCTTCATTGGTGCAAAATTAATCTTCTTGGTTTGAAGTTCATCTTTTTGGTTAAAATTTAATTTAATTTGTTAGAAATTTGTATTTTTGCTAGAAAATTAATCTTCTTGGTTGAAAGCTTATTTTCTTGGTTGAAAATTCTTTTTTTTTTAATTAATTTTTTCAACTGAAAAGCTAACTATTCCTTTTCGGTTGAAAATTGATATTTTTAGTTGAAAATTCATCTTTTTGGTTAAAAATTCATCTGTTTGGTTGAAATTTAATTTATTTTGTTGAAAAATTGTATTTTTGATAGAAAATTAATTTTTTTGGTTGAAAGCCTATTTTCTTGGTTAAAAATTCATTGCTTCGTTCAGAAACTTAACTACTATTTTGGTGAAAAATCTTTTTTTTTTAATTAATTTTTTCAACTGAAGAGATTTTTGTTTGAAAAATTTTTTGGTTGAAAATTGATATTTTTTAGTTGAAAATTCATCTTCATTCTAAAAAATTTTCATGGATTTTGTATACCCTTAAATATTTTTGAATCAATTAAAATCTTTTAAAAATCGTATTATAATACCTTAATCTTATTCTGATACCTTAATCGTATTCTAATTCCTTGAACTTCTGTAATAACTTACTCGTATTATAATACCTCAATCGTATTATAATACCTTAATCGTATTATAATACCTTAATTGTATTCTAATACCTTAATCGTATTGTAATACCTTAATCGTATTATAATAACTCAATCGTATTATAATACCTCAATCGTATTGTAATACCGTAATCGTATTCTAATATCTTAATCGTATTCTAATACCTTAATCGTATTGTAATACCTTAATCCTATTCTAATACCTTAATCGTAGTCTAATACCTTAATCGTATTGGAATACCTCAATCGTATTATAATACCTTAATTGTATTTTAATACCTTAGTCGTATTACAATACCTTAATCGTGTTCTAATACCTCAATCGTATCCTAATTCCTTAATCATTTTATAATACCTCAATCGTATTCTAATACCTTAATCGTACTGCAATATCCTAATAGTTTTATAATACCTTAATCGTATTATAATACCTTAATAATATTCTAATACCTTCATCGTATTGTAATACCTTAATCTTATTACAATATCTTAATCGTATTCTAATACCTTAATCGTATTGTAATACCTTGATCGTATTCTAATACCTCAATCTTATTGGAATACCTCAATCGTATTATAATACCTTAATCCTATTCTAATACCTTAATCGTATTACAATACCTTAATCGTGTTCTAATACCTCAATCGTATCCTATACCTTAATCGTATTATAATACCTTAATCGTATTATAATACCTCGATCGTATTATAATACCTCAATCGTATTGTAATACCGTAATCGTATTGTAATACCTTAATCGTATTATAATACCTTAATCGTTTTATAGTACCTTAATCGTATTATAATACCTTAATCGTATACTAATACCTTAATCGTATTGTAATGCCTTAATCGTATTCAATACCTCAATTGTATTATACTACCTCAATCGTATTGTAATACCTCAATCGTATTGTAATACCGTAATCGTATTCTAATATCTTAATCGTATTGTAATACCTTAATTGTAGACCAATACCTTAATCGTATTATAATACCTAAATCGCATTCTAATACCTTAATCGTATTGTAAATCGTATTATAAAACCTTAATCGTATTCTAATACCTTAATCGTATTGTAATACTTTAATCGTTTTATAATACCTTAATCGTATTATAAAACCTTAATCGTATTGTAATACCTTAATCGTATTGTAATACCTTAATCGTTTTATAATACCTTAATCGTATTCTAATACCTTAATCGTATTGTAATACCTTAATCGTATCCTAAAACCTTAATCGTATTATAATACCTTAATCGTATTGTAATACCTTAATCGTTTTATAATACCTTAATCGTATTATAAAACCTTAATCGTATTCCAATACCTTAATCATATTGTAATACCTTAATCGTTTTATAATGCCTTAATCGTATTATAATACCTTAATCGTTTTATAATACCTTAATCGTTTTATAATACCTTAATCGTATTATAATATCTTAATCGTATTGTAATACCTTGATTGTATTCTAATACCTTAATCGTATTGTAATGCCTTAATAGCATTGTAAGACTAAAATAAAGAAAGGGATGGTAAAAAAACAGTAAATTTTCTGAAACAAATTTTATTATCATACGTTTCCAAAACACATCGCGGCATTCCTTGAGAGGAAAAACGTAACATATCCGAATCTATTGTATTGTTAGTAATCGTATCTTGCTAACGAAAAAACTAACTCGAATGAAAATGATCTTGATGATGATGAACGAAAATTGATGGATAAAAAAATCGACAAGAACTTATCTCATAAAATCGCTCGGATGAAAAAAACGACTCCTACAATGTAGGGATGAAGCATGCAAATCTGAAAGTATGATTCGTACCACTGACACAAATCGAAATATAACGGATTTGAGCAGTCGGCAAACCTCAAATTTTCATCGAATATTTAAACAAAAAAATGAATTATCGCTCTGTAAGCCAACTCTCTTTACGCACAGAGAAAAAAATCAACTGAGCAAAATTATACGATTTTTTTCCACTCAAAAATCTAATTACTAATCTATTAAAAACTACATTAGAAGTATAAATAAAATTATTTGGCATCAGTTGGATTTTTTCTCCGTGAGGGTTACAAACACCTTCTCACAAATATGAAATCGACGCCTCCATTCCATAAACACAAGACTTGGAGCTGTACTCCGCCTAGAAGCGATATGGTGCGGTACACCGCCTAAACGCAACGAAATGGAATGGGGCGTCGAAATCTCGATCAATCACAAAAGTCCTATTTCTTTTTTGTAAAAAAATAGGAATCTCGCAACTATCCGGAACGAGAAAAAAAATTTCCTCTCCTCACAAATCGTTCGTAGTTTATAAAAAATTACGAAATCGCGAAAAAGACTTATGGCCGCATATTGTAAATTGATATCAAAAGTTCTAATACAAAAATTTAATTTTTTCGCGATTTCGCAACTCTTTTTAGTCTCTTGGTCACAAATCACTCTATTGAGCACATTTTCACCACTGATTGTCGTGGGACCTTTTAATTCAGAAATTGTCGCAACATCGTGGCAGTATCAAAATACTTCAAAATTCGATTCCGCCTGATCCAATTCATCAACGAATTGGCGAAGCGATTTTAATTGGCGGAATCTGTTCTCTTTCAATTGGCAAAATCGTCCCCGAAGGGAAAAATCCTCGTTCGTCGAAAAAAAAATCGATCGAACTTGAATCGCCAGAGGCAATCGGATTTTAGAATATCGCTAACAATTGTACATTTTTTACAGGATTACCTACTGCAATAATCTTTCTTTTTTTTTATTTTTCTTTTTTTTCGAGTTATTTTCGATATAAAAAAAACGCATGCAAATTATAGCTATGCAATATTATTAACGTGGCAACGCTAATTCTCTCCACAAGCACGTCGACGCCTCCATTCCATACCGCTCCACGTCGCATTTAGGCGGTGTACAGCGTTACCCCGCGACTGGGCGGTGTACAGCGTTACCCCGAGACTGGGCGGTGCACATCATTACCCCGCAATTGGGCGGTGTACAGCGCAGTACACCGCCTAAATGCGACTTTGATCGCTATGGAATAGAGGAGTCGACATCTAAGCTTCATTTCGATTCAAATCATCAAGAAAGAATTTTTTAAGTCAAGAATCAATTCTTGAGGATTTGTATCGAAATTGAAATAACAACGACCACTTTTGCTGTATATTATTATACACGGCATTACATGATCTTCATCGTTAAATATATAATATATATATACTCTTATTCTCAGGTACTTTATACACATTATCATGATTATTTTATAAGGCAGGTGCTGTCCAGTGTCCAATAAAACTGACGAGATTATTACTAGTCAGTTTAAAAAAATGGACTTTGGGTCAGTTAGGCTGAAGTTACATGATAATGCTAGGATTTACATCTGTCTTTTCAGTTTGTAGAACACCGACCTTTTGTCGAAATACTTTTTCAAGTACGTAGATTTCTCTTAGGATTAGGTTTCCTAAGTTCAAGATCTTAAAATATATTTTACATATATGTATAACATATATTATTTCATATACTGAAAGTTTATAACATAACTTATCCTGCGATTTCAATTTTAAGGGACATCACACAAATTTGTTTTTTTGTGGTATATTCATTAAAATTTGATTTGCAGTTTACAACTCGGTGAATAAGTACTCGAGATTCAAAAATCTGCTGGGTGAATCTCCAAATCGACTTTCATTTTCGAGAAATTAAACTTTTTAGGATTCAGAAATGTGAGATTAAAAATAAATAATGGTTTACGTTTTACTATAAATGTGATGTAAATATTAAAATGTGTTGGGAAAGAAAGAAAATTGGAAATCAAAAAGAGCCTAACACTGAAAATTTGTTGGGTTCCTTATAGCCTGTGTACAATTTTAAATAGGTAAGTTTAAAAAAAAAATATTAGCAGTTTTTACAAAACTCTAAGAATTATAAATTTTTTAATCATCATATAATTCAGGGTCTGGTCATTTGAATTGTCAAAATTTCGTTTTTTTGGGTAAATTTTGAGAGCCATAAAGTTTTTACATGCTCAAAAAAAATTAAGAATAGTTTGCAAAGCTTTTAAATTTTTTTTAGATTTTCGAGGTTTACAAAAACGAGATTTTGTCCAAGATAAACTGAAAATATTGAAATCTTACCAAAATTTTAAAAGCTCTAAAAATTATTAATTCTTTAATCTTCATTTGATTCAGGGTTTGACCATTTTAACAGTTAAAATCTTATTTTTTAGTTAAATTTTGTATCAAAAAACTTTTAAGATAGTTTCAAAAGTTTTTAAAAATTATTTTCGTATTTGAGCTTTTTAAAAATAAGATTTTGGCCTATCAAAATACAAAATATTGAAATCTTACAAGACTTAAAAATTGAGCATATTATATAGATTACGGAAAAAATTAATATTAGCGATTTTTGTAAACTTCTGAGAATTTTCAGTTTCATCAACTTTCTTTGAAAAATATTTTTGGATACTTTGAAAAGCTTTTAAAAATTGTTTTCGTTTTTTGAAGTTTTTAAAAATAGGCGGTGTACAGCGTTACCCCGCGACTGGGCGGTGTACATCATTACCCCGCGATTGGGCTGTGTACAGCGCGGTACCTAATTATTTATTATAGTACCTAATTCTTTTTTTTCTAAATATGAAATCTTGTGGAATCACTGGAAATCTTTGCAATTCTTTGAAATCCAGTGAATTAAATAATATTAGGGGTTTTTACAAAGCTCTGAGAAATAAAAATTATTTATCTTCAGTTCATTCAGTGTCTGGTCGTTTTAATTGTTAAAATCCTTTTTTTTAAGGTAAATTTTGAGCCTGATCAACAAAAAAAAAATTTCCGATAATTTGAAAAGTTTCAAAAATTTTTTTTCGTTGTTGAGCTTTTTAAAAATAAGATTTTGGACTATAAAAATACAAAATATTGAAAACTTACCAGATTTTTGAAAACTAGGCATATTATATTTCGAAAAAAAATTAACACTAGCGATTTTTGCAAAGTTCCGAAAACTTACGGTTTAACAAAGATTCTATCAAAAAAATTTAAAAATAGTTTAAAAAGCTTTTAGAAATCATTTTCGTTTTTTGAGGTTTTTAAAAATAAGAAAAAGAAAAACTGAAAGTATCCAAGTCTCATAAAATTTTCAAAAAATTGTTAATATTATGTAAATTACAAAAAAAAATCGTTTTTTACAAAGCTCTGAAAAATACAAATTTTTTAATTTTCATTGAATTCAGGGTCTTGCCATTTTAATTGTTGAAATCTTATTTTTTAGTTAAATTTTGAGTCTGATCAAGTTTCTATAAAAAAAACTGTTCGGATGGTTTGAAAAGCTTTTAAAAATTATTTTCGTTCTTTGAGTTTTTTAAAAATAAAATTTTGGCTTACAAAAACACAAAATATTGAAATCTTACCAGATTTTTGAAAATTGGGTACATTATATATATATATATATATCGAAAAAAAATAACACTAGCGATTTTTGCAAAGTTCCGAAAATTTTCAGTTTAATAAAGTTTCTATCAAAAAACTTTAAAGATAGTTTGAAAAGCTTTTAAAAATCATTTTCGTTTTTTGAGGTTTTTAAAAATAAGAAAACGAAAAATATTCAAGTCCTAAAAAATTTTCAAAAATTTGTTAATATTATGTAAATAAGAAAAAAATAATATTAGTTTTTTACAAAGCTCTGAGAAATAAAAATTAGTTTTCTTCAGTTCACTCAGGGTCTGGTCATTTAATTGCTAAAATCCTCTTTTTTAAGGTAAATTTTGAGTCTGATAAATTTTGTATAAAAAAAAAATTACGATAGTTTGAAAAGCTTTTAAAAATTGTTTTCGATGTTGGGTTTTTTAAAAATAAGATTTTGGACTATAAAAATACAAAATATTGAAACCTGACCATATTTTTAAGAATTGGGCATATTATATATATTTCGAAAAAAAATTAACATTAGCAATTTTTGCAAAAGCTCTTAGAATTTTCAGTTTAATAAAGTTTCTATAAAAAAAACTTTAGAGATAGTTTGAAAATCTTTTAAAAATCATCTTCGTTTTTGAGGTTTTTAAAAATAAGAAAAAGAAAAACTGAAAGTATCCAAGTCTTATAAAATTTTCAAAAATTTGTTAATATTATGTAAATTACAAAAAAATCGTTTTTTAAAAAGCTCTGAAAAATACGAATTTTTTTAATTTTCATTTAATTCAAGGTCTGGCCATTTTAATTTCTAAAATCCTCTTTTTTTTAAGGTAAATTTTGAGGCTGATAAATTTTCTATAAAAAAAAAAGTTTCTAAAAATAAGATTTTGGTCTATAAAAAAATATTGAAATCTTACAAGATTTTTGAAAATTGGGCATATTATGCAGATTAAAAAAAATAATAATATTGGACCAAAAAATAAAACTTTTAATGACAGGCTCTTTTTGATTCCCATTTTTATTTTTCAACCCACCCTAAAGTGAATATCAATTTTGAATTATTTCCTATAAAAATTCTTTGGTATTATAAAAATGATTACAAAAAAAATGCGTGAAACTTAGAGACTTCACCCAAATCCAAAACAGATTTTCGTTTGTGCATCCCTCGTCATTAAAAAATGCACTTGAGGTTTTTTTTTAAGTCTCTACATTAAACTTAAATTCTCTTTTAATTAATCGTGAATTGTTAGTTCACACAGGCAAATAAAAACCTTAAAACGAGCCAATTCCGAAAGTTCAGAATTTACTCGTTTAAAAAAAAATATATATATATGTATAAAAAAAAACAATATTTTACAACAACATGCACGATTTGCTCTTCGCACTATATTCTCTTAATAAATTATGCAGCATGAAATCTCCATTGCGCCTTTCTACAAAAATCACCAATTTCACATAAAAGTTAATAAACAATTATAAAAAAAATGTTTCTTATATCAGAAAACTTTTGCTTATAAAAAAATGCAAGTACGCAATGGAGTTGGCAGCAATGATTAACGCAGACTATAAAAAATTCAGACTTATAAGAAGCGTCGAGCTTAAAAAGCGACTGCTTTTGAGAAAAAAAAAAAATTGTTATTTGCTAATCATTGTGCCTTAAACTCAATATAGTACAAAGTGCACGCTTACACGGTAAACGTCTGAGAGGAAAAAAGCTCCCGGAACATCTAATCAGATATTTAAGACCTATTCTGGTGAGCGTTGAAAATAAAAAGTGGATTCTGTAGAAATGGAGTCTCTTTCTGATATGACTAGTTAAATTATTTTTGAACACATTTCGTTATGATTCGGTGATTGTCATTGACATTCTGTACCTTCGGATGTTAAAAATATTTGTCGCTTTTGATTTTTTTTTTTACCTGCGCTACTCTTCTGCCCTCGAGAAAAAAATCTAGCTTTACTACCTTTATTTTTTTAGTATCGATTTTGCCATCACGGAAGACGCGATTAGTTTAAAAAAGTTCTGCCGAAGAAAAGCATAATTTCGATCATCCAAAGGTAAATAAAAAAAACAAACAAATTTAGTAATTAAAATCCGGTGAGCAAAAAAGCGGAAAAGTTTTCAAGCTGACACACGTGGTTATTGAGACAAGATATTTAGTAACTAATTATGTTACAAGCGTCCATTAATTACGTAAGGCTTTTTTTTCTTTTATTTGGGGGGGGGGCGATTAAATTTAATAATTTTTTTCTAAATATGAAATCTTGTGGAATCACTGAAAATCTTTGCAATTTTTTGAAATCCAGTGAATTCTTTCGAAAATTTTCCAAATCCTTTGAAATTAATTAAAAACAGCAGAAATCCCTCAAATAATCCCAAAAAAAATTCTTTGAGATTCCGCAAAATCTTTTAAAATCGCTTGAAATATTTTTAATTCTATCTAAATCCTTTATAATCCTTTATAATCCACGGAAATCCCTTTATTCATCTAAGAATCTCTTAAAACCCTTAAATTTTTGTGAATTATTTTGAAATATTACGAGATCCCTCGAACTTTTTAAAATCCCTTTAAAAATTATTGAAATCTTTCAAGAGATCCGCAAATATTCCAATGAATTTGAAAGATTTTAAATAGATTTTTTAATTCAAATTAAAAGGTGTTTCAAGAGATTCGGAAATATTCCCACGGATTTTAAATACTCTTAAATATTTTTGAATCCCTTAAAATCCTTTATAATATTTGGAAATCGTTTGAAATTATTTAAACTCTTTAAAAATCTGATGAAATCCCTTCAAATTTTCGAAATCCCAGTAAAATCCCTCAATCCATTTAAATCCGTGAAAATCCCTTAAAATCTTGAAAAAAAGATTAATATCCGTGAAATATTTCAAAATATTACGAGATCCCTTGAAATCTTTGAAATCCCTTAAAATTCATTACACTTTGTTGGGATATTCGGAAATTTTTCCACGGATTTAAAGGACTTCGATTTCAATTAAATAAGAAATTTTTAATTAAAAGATATTTCAAGAGATTCGGAAATATTCCCACGAATTTTTAAGATTTCAATTAAATTTCCAAAATTTAAATTAAAAGGTATTTCAAGAGTTTTGGAAAGATTCCCACTGATTTTAAAAACCTTAAAATAATTTTTAATTCATTACAATCTTTTAAAAACCATTGAAAATTCCTTGAAATCTTAAGGAATTTCAAGGAATTTTCAATGATTTTTAAAAGATTGTAATGGATTTAAAATTATTTTAAGGTTTTTAAAATCAGTGCGAATCTTTCCAAAACTCTTGAAATACCTTTTAATTTGAATTTTGGAAATTTAATTGAAATCTTAAAAATCCGTGAGAATCTCTAGAAATAACTTTTATTTTGAAATTTAATTGAAATTGAAATTTTTTAAATCCGTGGGAAAATGTCCGAATATCATAAAAAAGTTCAATTAATTTTAAGGGATTTCAAAGATTTCAAGGGATCCTTTACAATATTTGGAAATCCTTTGAAATTCTTTTAAAAATTTTGAAATCGTTTAAAATCTTATGAAGTCCCTTCAAATTTTTTAAATCCTATTAAAATCCCTCATAATCCAATTAAATCAGTGAAAATCCCTTAAAATCTCGAGAAAAAAAATTAAAATTCTTGAAAATCCGTGAAATATTTCAAAATATTACGAGATCCCTTGAAATCTTTCAAATCCCTTAAAATTCATTAAATTTTTTGAGATATTCAGAAATGTTCCCACGGATTTAAAGGGTTTCAATTTTCAAATTCAATTAAATTAAAAATTTTCAATTAAAAGATATTTCAAGAGATTCGGAAATATTCCCACGAATTTTGAAGATTTCAATTAAATTTCCAAAATTCAAATTAAAAGGTATTTCAAGAGTTTTGGAAAGATTCCCACTGATTTAAAAAATCTTGAAATAATTTTAAATCCATTAAAATCTTTTTGAAATCCTTAAAAATTCCTTGAAGTCCCTTAAAATCCTTTATAATATTTGGAAATCCTTCAAAATATTACGAGATCCCTTGAAATCTTTGAAATCACTTAAAATTCAGTTTACTTTTTTATGGTATCCGGAAATGTTCTCACGGATTAATAAAATTTCAATTTCAATTAAATTTCAAAATAAAAGATATTTCAAGAGATTCCCACGAATTTTGAAGATTTCCATTAAATTTCAAAATTCAAATTAAAAGGTATTTCAAGCGTTTTGGAAAGATTCCCACTGATTTTGAAAACTTTAAAATAAATTTAAATCCATTACAATCTTTTAAAAATCACTAGAAATTCCTTGAAATCCCTTAAAATCGTTTATAAAATTCGGAAATCCTTTGAAATTATTTTTAATCTTTTAAAATCTTATGAAATGCCTTTAAATTTTTGAAATCCCTTTAAAATCCCTCATAATCCAATTATATCCATGAAAATCCCTTAAAATCTCGTAAAAAAAAGATTAAAATCCTTGAAAATCCGTGAAATATTAAAAAAAAAAAACGAGATCCTTTAAAATATTTGAAATGCCTTAAAATTCATTAAACTTTTTTAAGATATTCAGAAATGTTTCCCACGGATTTAGAGGATTTTAATTTTCAATTTCAATTCAATTTAAAATTTTTAAATAAAAGGCATTTGATGAGATGCAGAAATATTCCCACAGATTTCGAATATTTCTATTAAATTTCAAAATTCAAATTAAAGGTATTTCAAGAATTTTGAGAAGATTCCCACTTATTTTAAATACCTTAAAATAATCTTTAACCCATTAAAATCTTTTAAAAATCATTAGAAATTCCTTGAAATCCCTTAAAATCCTTTATAAAATTTTAAAATCCTTTGAAATTATTTTTAATAATTTTAAATCTCTTAAAATCTTATGAAATGCCTTCAAACTTTTGAAATCCCTTTAAAATCCTTCATAATCCAATCAAATCGGTGAAAATTCCTTAAAATCTGAAAAAAATTAAAATACTCAAAAATCCGTGAAATATTTCAAAATATTACGAGATCCCTTAAAATCTTTGAAATCTCTTAAAATTCATTGAACTTTGTTAAAATATTCAAAAAAGTTCCCACGGATTTAAAAGATTTCAATTTCAATTAAATAAAAATTTTTAAATCAAAAGATATTTCAAGAGATTCGGAAATATTCCCACGAATTTTGAAGATTTCAATTAAATTTCAAAATTTAAATTAAAAGGTATTTCAAGAGTTTCTGAAAGATTCCCACTGATTTTGAAAACCTTGAAAAAATTTTTAATCCATTACGATCTTTTAAAAATCATTAGAAATTCCTTGAAATCCCTTAAAATCCTTTATAAAATTTGAAAATCCTTTGAAATTATTTTTAATGATTTTAAATCTCTTAAAATCTTATGAAATTCCTTCAAATTTAAAATCACTTTAAAATCCTTCATAATCCAATTAAATCCGTGAAAATCCCTTAAAATCTCGAAAAAAGATTAAAATCCTTGAAAATCCGTGAATAATTTCAAAATATTACGAGATCCCTTGAAATCCCTTAAAATTCATTAATTTTTTTGAGATATTCATAAATGCCCCCACGGAAAATAGGTCTTGTAATTGGTCCCCCCAGTCTCTCATGCAATTTTCGATAGTGGAGCTGTCCCGGTTGACAACATACTTCCTGGATTTCCTCGAAATAAATTCCGATTAAATTTGTGCAGTATTAGGTATCAAGTTCCTCATGTACATTTTGTTTTTATCTGATTACAATGTAGGTGCATGTGCTAAGTTAACGACCTTCCAATGAACGCGCTTTTACGTCCAAAGTAGATTTTGAAAACCTCAATGAAGAATTACGCGACACTTGCCTACTCAAGCAATGAAATTACCTTGCCATCAAATGTTGTCGTATCCTAATCTTATTCCACCCGAAAAATTCTGAAATGAAATTTTTTCGACCATATTCCACATATATAATCCACATAAAACTTTGCATGCATACGTATCTTCTATAACTATAGAACATTGTATACTTCACCCACCCGAGATTTGAATACTGTTAGAAAAACCAAAACGTATGCGTATCTCTGAAAATCATCTAAAGGGAAGTTGAGAGAATCTTGCTTCGCGGTAAATGTAACTAGTGTCGCAGAGTTCAATAAAAGGAGGTTTTTGAAAAATATGTGTTTTTAAATAAATTGAGCCTTGACATAGGCAGTGAGCTATGCCATTTTCCATGAAAAAATTCAAAACATACAAAAATATTATTCACTGAAGAAATGTTATCTTTTACGAACCTGTTGATTCTTATCGTTTTGTTCTTATCGATGAGATGATAAAATTCCAACAAATACGTCGAAGCTCTGTTTTTTGGAAAGAAAATTAACTACAAATCTGCTGCATTTAATTGAAAAACAATCATTTTCAATTCGTGAAACCATCAACGGGCAACTTCTGAAAGCAAACTAAAACAAAAATAACAATATTTGACATTAATCAATATCTTTGAAATATGAGAGATTTGCAATACATAATTTGTGTAAGTTTTGAAGTTTTGTATTAAAAATAATATTTTCTTCCTTAACCAATATCAATAGTATTGCAAATCTTGAAAGTATAGTAAAATAAAGGTTTTCCGTGACCTACATTCTATCAAAGTGTTAGGACGTGTATGGGCATTACAAAATATCTATTGAGGTGAAATATAGATCTAGCAATATTTTATTCTCTTTACTAATACATTTTCATGAACTGAGAGTCCTAGACAGTAACTTTTATAGAACAAATACAGTATTTATGAAAAAAGTGTTCTGTAAAAAACGTTTAGAAGGTATGAACATATACAAGACTTTTTTCTGTTAACAATTTATGTGTGCCTTAACCTTCTGTGAGTTGAAACATCATAGAAAATTCAATTTTCACTGAAATTGACATCTTTCAGGTAGATATCTGAGAAATAAGTGCTAAAATATTTTTTGAAAATATGCGTTATGTCCTCGTAACAATAGGCTTTGTAAATCAATTTTGTGTTTCTGTCGCTTGTTGCAAATTTATGAACACTGGTTGGATTTTACGAAATTATGTTTGTTTAAACAAAGTGAAGAAATACGTGATGTAATGAGCTTACAATTTTTATAACAATTTAGTGCCTATTTAAAATTCGACACTAATAACTAGTTCGCATATGATAACATATTAAAAAATCCGCTTTTCAATACTTGAAAGTCACATTGAGTACAATAAAAATTCTTGACATTTTCGAAGCCCCATGAAATCCAACTAAATCTCTCTAAATTGGATGAAATATATTAAAATCCCTTGAAATCTTTAAAGTCTTGTGCAATCCTTCAAGTAAAATAATAATTATGTATAAATCTCGTGAAGCGCTGCAAAATATTTTCTGAAGAGAGTACCTACCCAGATTCAGGTAGTATTATTTTGTTATCATAATAACATAATAGCGTTATGTAATTGAAAGCAGTCTGCTCACATACGCGATAAGAATTAGAATCGAGGTCAAAGACAAGCTTATTCAACTAATTATATTTTTTTATATTTTGCATGTTTGTCATGAGAAATGGTCATTTTTCTTTTCACAAATATCATCCTACTACCCTACTACCCTGAAACTGAAACTTCGCTAAAAGTGACGCACCTTACATGATTTGTTGGGCAACGATTTCTTCGAAAGCAACTATTTTTGAAGAAAGCTCCAATTATTTTCTCTAAAATGTCTCGTTACAAATATTCATAGCGTTTAGGGTCAATAATAATTTTCTTTAACAATTTCCTTAACAGACAAATACTTTATACCAGATTATCAAAATTCATGAGGCCATTATAGGATGGCTCTTATGACTATAGAAGCCCCACTATTTTTTTCTGTGCTTTAATCTTACAAGAAAGCTTCGGAAAGAGATGCGCAATACTATTAAATATTTACAAAATTAAACATTATCAGTGAGCTCTTTATTGAAGCGCTATTCCTTAAAACAAATTTGGCTCGAAACAAATTAATTAATATGAATGTCAAGATCTCAGAAGCTCAAGCTTGCCACCTATAATCTGTGCGAGAACAATAAAGATAATATACGCTAATGAAGCACAAGTATATTCATTGAATACAGTGTTAACCAAATTCTTCATCGACGCATTAATCAGTTCTTCCCAAAAATGAATGAAACGAGGATCGTTGATACTCTGGTCGTTATCTAGGCGATCATCCTTAATTTTATTTGTGAATTCATCATCCTAATGCAAAGTATATCTAATTTTTAAAACATCTTCAAAGCTTTTCGCAAGTAACAATTTGTCTGACGAAATCAATATCTGTCCCAATTGCTATTCTTTTCCAAACTTTATTTCATTTTCTTTCCCGAAATAAACACCGATTCAATCTGATTTCAACACTCAAAAATCCAGAATGTATATGGAGTGAAAAATATAATTGGAAAAACATTCACTGGTGATAGTGAATCCTTTTGAATTTCAGAACCAGAAAGCACATTTAGTTGAACTGGAGGCGAAAATGTATCCACGTAATGCCAAATCATGCTCAGATAAATAGTTGAATGAAATGTATTAGCATTTCATAAGTTCCTATTCCACAAACTTTTAAAAATGAGCATATTCACTATTTTCAAATTACAAATTGGAGTTTTAATCACTGCTCAAATCATGGAAGTGTGGGCTAGGCCAAAATAGCATGCTACCATTCGAAAAATAAAGGCGTCGCTAATGTTATTGATCTAAATACACACAGCGGTAATCCAAAATGTATTTGCATTCGAAAATAGAATTCGAAAAACATTTCCCATTCGTAAGAAACCAAACTAACTATATCCTAAAATCTCAGAAATAATATTATTTGCTTTTTTTCAATTCAAAGTCAAATTTTCTATGACAGTCAAAATAGTGAAAATGTGAGCTAAACGTTTGTGGCATGCTACTTTTTATGTTCTAAAAGTGACTGCAATGGTACAGAACTTGTTACAAATCCGAATTCATTCCGCACCGGAAGGGAATGGGTGTGGTGTTTGAGCAACTGCTTATTCCTATCGTAAAAATTGGCAGGCTTTTATAATTAAGTTCGTACTTCTACAACATTTCAGATTTATAATTGCATCAGACTTATGATTTATCTGCGTGGCCAACGGATTTTCCATGATCCGCATATTTTCAACAATTAAACTTACGCCTATCTGCGCGAAGTTTTGTCTGCTCTGCAAAAATTTCGCTACATGTGTTTATTAAAGCGCGCTAAATACTGCAAAGAATAATTCAAAATATGTATTTTCGAGGATCCTTCACAAATAATATTTCCTGAATACTGTAAGTTCAGCTTTCAATAGGTTTTCTAGTGCCATCTTCCCAAAATGTGCTCAGTCTTGCTACGCAATTTTGAATGATGCCTCTACATTCACAAAAGAAATTCTCTGCTTTTCTTCTTGCAGATTTAAGCGCACAGTTCGACTGTCTTTCTAATGCTGAACCTATTCCTGGTATTCCTAGCAGTGAACCTTCCTCTTCATTAAACAGATGTCTTTCACCTAACAGATCTCTTCCTCGAACCAGGCCTTATTCTCCGACCCGGTCTTCTTCTCCTACCGAGCCTTTTCTTCGTGTCAGATCCAGATCTCCTTCAGGCAGGTTCATGACGCCACCTACCGAGATTGATTTCGGTTTTGGTGGTCAATATGAACTTGACCAACTTGAATCCATTCGGCTTACTTCCGAAAAAAATCCCCGTCGGCGATTCGAACTTCGAAGATACACTTTTCTTTGGATAAGGCACTTTTATTACTTGAGCGTCGCAATGTATATGTGCCTATTCCAAACCAAGAACAAATTGTATTATCAACAGCCAAAGGCGATGTCTTTGCAATATTGAAAAACCCTATACTTCTTGCTGGAATATTCATAGTTCATGGTCACAAGGCTTGCAAAGTACAGGCGAAAATGAATATGACAAGTAGGAACATCACCAAATTAACAAAACATGAAATAAAAGAAATTCCAGCAGCTTGTAATACCAAACTCCTTTGTATTTTTATAGTAAAGCGTGTAGACCACAATCCTCCACAACATTAATTCAATAACAAAAAAAAGTAGGACTCACAACGGAGAACTGCAGTTTTTGGAACCGTGTTTGAAAAACTGTACGCACGTTACATGAATTTCTCATGCACGTAAATGTGACATTTTTCTCAACCCTTCATTGTAAATGAAACTTTCCATCATGTGTCTGAACTTTCGAATATTCCTGTCTTTGAATTTTTTTAATTACTCTATCAGCATGACGAAAAAGTTACAAGAATGCTTTCGATACTTTCGTTACACGTCTCTTTTTGATAAAAGTGCGAGTAGCAAATGCGCGCTACGCGTGCGCATGCGTATTTTCATCCATCCCGAAAACGATGTTTAATTGGGTTGATCAACAATACAAAATATTAAAAGAAACACGCATTGATACTAAAACGTGTAATTTTTGCTCCCTTACAAAAATTTTAATGAATCGCTTGGTATCCAGGGACTGCGTGAAGCTGGAATGGGTTTGAAAATTTTACTAATGGCAGAATGTTAGAAAATATTGAATCTAACTTGTTCTCGTAATCCATATAAGATTTCTGCGTAGCTTATAAATGAAAGTGAATTCAAAAAGTCCTGCTAATTTGAATAGGTATAAACTATTCTAAACAAGTGAAAATTTTTTTTCGCTGAAAATACTTATGGCACAAAAATTGAGAAGACTAGAGCTTTCCAAGGATTCAGTGGCTCGCCTGTTTTCATTTCTAAAAGCTATAACCTTCCTTCGCAGATGAATTTTATATATTTTCCATGGAAAAAAGGTTTCCATATCACGAAGAAACTTATTAAATAATTTTGTAAAAATATAAAAATGTCAAGTTTCTAGGAAAACAGTTTTTTTGTTATAAAATTTTTTTAATCAAATAAGATATCTTCAACCTGTAAGAATTACTATCGAAATTGCCTGACTTTATTCGGAACTAACGTTCTACTTTGAGAGAAATTTCTATGCTTCAAATAAAAATCCTATTTGTGTAAAAATATAGATATTTTAAGTGCTGGAATGTTCAATTTGTTATTCTTTATGGACTGTGCACAAAGTGGAAAGCGACAAGCGTTTCCAGATATTCAAAATATTCTCTATGTCTTGATTAGGCTTCAATGCTTCTTTAAGTCCCTTTCAACTTCTTTCTTTGTCTGTCTGGCATGGGCAAGCATACCTGCAGCGATGCTACAGACAACATAGCATAAGGTGGTAGGGCTTTTCATTCTTATTATTTTTATTAATTATTATAGATTAATCATTATACATAAGGTGTCTAAAACGGTGACTGTGGGATACCGGGCGACCTCTCAAAGCATATGCAGGCTTACCCTCGAATGCAAGTATCTACGAGCATGTTCGAACTCTTTTGCCCGGCTGCTCGTGGAAACAGCAATGATAACAGTAAACATAGTTGTAGGAAGTGCGTTTCAAAAGAATCGAAAGCGCAGGGCTGACGACAATGGGTCGGACAATAATATGGACTATCCTACAGTTGGGAGAACCAATCAAGACGGAGTCTATGTAATGGACCGGCAGAATATCGTTAGTTTTAAGCAGACGGATCAACTCAGGGACGACCTACTGGTCTGCTATGATACTAGTATGGCCGCTAAAAAAAAAGGATACATGACGCGACTTCATACTTTGTGGTGGGAGAAACACCCAGACCTTTTGCATAAACGTCAGCGAAACCGTGCCAAGGAATTCCGGAAAAGATGTCATACGTATATTCGGAGTGACCTCTGAACTATCAATTGTAGTGTGTATAATGTAGCAAGAGCTTTGGGAGATGCAAACCGTGAAACAAAACCAACAGTTGATCATAAGTGTGTAATTTACTACGTAATATCTGGCAGGACTTTCACTGCCAAGGTTCGATAGTTCGCCGGCGAACTGCGAATCCGTTATCATACACTCAACAAGTCAAAGCTACTCACCATCAGGCAGCACATTGTTGACAGAATACGAGTACTATCTAACGCTAGGATAAGTCTGGAGCAGCGAGAGAAGTAGGTCAGAGAAATTCAACAGTTTTTGTCTGACTCATCTCGACACATTCACGACCATCCACTTACTGTCGTGCACCCATTCACACCAGAAGAGGTCGAGGAATTTCGGAGGCAAATCTACGAAGTCTAGTATCCATTGTAAGAATACTCGAAGAATGTAAATAACTTCAAAGAGCTGTGCAGTACCCTCATAACTCCTGAGAAGGAATGTCCCACCATCTCTAACGAGGGTGTGAAAAAAGTATTGAGAGATATGAAGAACTATTTCGCTTCGGGACCAGATGATATCAAGACCTTATGAGAATAAAAGTTTTCTCCAACCCACCAGCATCCTGCCCACAGTTCCACCTCATGTCTAGAGTCGGTAGAGCCTATTTCCGAGTGCTTGGTGGAAGGGTGCACAGTGCTCCTGCCAAAGAGGCGCAACTTAGCTGACCCTGAGAGTTACAGATCATTAACTTGTCTGAGCACACAGTATAAGATCTTCACAGCTATCTTAAATGATATGGTCATTCGGAAAATTGGACCGGTGTGGCGAGGGATGTACGAGAAATGCGGCTTAAAGAAAGGCGTAGCAGGATGTCGGGAGAACCTGCTCATCGATAGATGCGTCTGTGAAGACGCAGCATCCTATCATCGTTTCCTATCGACGGCTTGGATTGATTACCGGTAAGCTTTTGATATCGTGGGATACATAGAGAGAATCATGCTGCTTTGGAAAACCAGATTCACTACCTTATCTGAAAAACATCGTCTAATAACTAACAGTGTCACCTTTTAGAGAGATATGTTTCAGGGCGACACAATGAACCCTCCCTTCTTCTGCCTCACATTATTGCCACTATCTTTCCCACTTCGCTATAACGAAAAGCACCTCTGCTGCAAACCTGAAAATCGGGAGCATAAGATCACTTATGTATTTTACATGTACAATCTCAAAATCTATGCCAATAATGAAGAGAAACTACATCTAGCTTAAGACATTGTCGAAGAGTACAATCAAGAGACTGGAATGGAGTTCGTGTCAGAGAAATGCGCCAAGGTTCATTTGAATGAAAAAAAAACTTAATAGCATTCCCAATGACTCTGAGCTCATCGAAAGAAGCGCTATACGACACCTTGGCGCTAAAAAAACCTATACATAACTGGGACTGACACAGAGCCACATCAGGACCGTGACGTCTGTAAAGGATACGCTCCGATGCTGATACGAAGTTCTGATTTGACAGATATGATCTTTTAAACTGTCGACAAGGAACAAAGTACCAACGATGAAGATGCCTGTCGTTCACATCTTACGTCGTCAAGGTAGTCGCGGAATGCTGAATGATGAATGTCTTCACAACAGGATTATTCTGTGTACAGCATATAGAGTTGCGAACGTACAAGACCCTCTTCTTGAAATGGTCAGGAAACTAGAAGATGTGGGCAAAGAGAAGTTTCTGCACAAAGCAACGGAGGAGGCTGCTGAAATACTCAGCCTTAGCTTCAATGTCAGGGGTGAGCAAAATGAATCAAATCTTATCCATTGGATTACTCACTCCTAAAGCCCAGACCAAATACCGCTTCGCTGAACGCTCCTAGGGAAATAGAGTCAATTGTTGAAAATTAGAATTGCCGTATATACTGGAACTTCATATTCTTGACAATTGTTTCTGTTGCGCACTCGAGGCCTCGCATAGTTCTTCCTGATTTTGAAAAATGAACCATGTAAGTTATCAAATTTTCCGCACCAGCTAAAAAAAAGTCACAGTCAAAGAGAAAAAAAAGAGAGGTATAAGGACCTCTTAAGGGAGTTGCGATGGTTATACGAAATATTCTGTTGAGCCAGTCATCTTGAACGTCGGCGCTCCTGAAGGTGCCAAGGTTTTACTAATTATAGCCTGAAAAGCAACCCTGTGTTCCAAGGAAATGCTGAGACACTTGCGGGAAAAATGCAGGGAAAAAGGAAAAAAATTTTGAAATTCTCGAAGTCGTCTATCTCAATGATTTTCTCATCAACTTGTAATGCTCTTAGAGATGATGTATGAACATCCCAAGAAAATGTAAGCGGTCAATGGGCCCAGTCGCGAAAGTCATCAGTTCTCCAATTCAAGATATTTATTCATATCTCAAGGAAAATTCTGAGAAATAGCAGTTTTCTTCTCCTACCGAAATAAAGGATACAAAATATTGGCAGATACCTGCTACGCTCAGAAACCCCCAGACAAGAAGGAAGAACGACGTCGCGTTGTAGGCAAACCTCCTAGAAGATATTCGCTCTGAGGTCTACGAGAAAAAACATTATACCCCATCGGATGATTTTCTTCCAGGGTTTGATCATTTTGATAGGCAATTCAAAGTGAAGTAGCAACATTTAATGATGAAAACTATAGATCCCTACGGCTAACGGCACACTACCATTCCTCGGATTTTGCGCTTCATACACGAAAGCAAGTCCATTTGAATTATCGGCTATAGTCCAAACACCTTTGGATATGGTGAGTACTATCACTTCAAATATTTTCTGTTTTTTTTTGCCTCTAGACCTTTAGAACTATTTTCATTAGGACAACAAGGTGTGGATTCTAAGTGGTTTTAAATATTATAGTTGGATTTACGACTTAGCGAGGAGTTTTGTGAAGGTCGTCCGAGTGATTATTGATACTTACGAAATTTCCTGCCTCTTTTACTTACAGTGCTTTGGAATGTCTTCGTTAAAACAACTAGGGGTGAATTCTAAGAATTGTGTAATATTATTGTAGAATTTAGAACTCAACCTGGAGTTTTATGAAGGTAGCCTGAGTCGTTATTTTCACTTAAAAAATTTTCTGGCTTTTTTACTTGGAGCCCTTGGAATGTTTTCTTTGGGAAAACTAGCGATGGATTCAAGGGGACGTTATATATTACTTTCAGTTTCGAGACTCAAGCAAGAGTTGTGTGAAAGTGATTCGAGGGATTATTCATTCTTAAAAAATTTTCTTGCTTCTTTACTTGGAGATGTTCGGAATGTTTTCTTTAAAACAACTAAGGGTGGATTCTAGGAGTTTTTAAATATTACTTTGAGTTTTTAAACTCAAGCGAGAGTTTTGTGAAGGTGGTTTGAGTGAGTTTTTTACTAAAAAAGTTGTATAGATTCTTTACTTACAGACCTTTGGAATGTTTTCGTTGAACATCTAGCGGTTGATACTAAGGGTTGATGAATATTGTTCTTCGATTTAGAACTTTACCTGTGGTTTTGTAAAGGTGACATCAGTATCACCGAATGACCAATTGCGTCAACCGCTCAAAACTTTGTCAAACCAGGATCATGTGTAGATTTTTTCATAGTTGTTCTTCCCGAGAATGACATAATTTGTGTAAATTTTAAAGTTTTGTATTAAAATTATTATTTATTCTCCTAAACAGTATAAATAGTATTGCAAATTAACAGAAGTAGCTGGAAAAAATGTAACTAGTTTTTTCCGAGCCCTACAAATATGTAAAACCGTCTTGCTTCTAGTTCTGTAAAATCGTCTTTGACGCTCTACCGGCTTCAGTTTGATAAGATTTTATCTTCTATATGCAATTTTTCCAAGATCGGTTGATCGGAATTTCTCGCAGTCCGATAGTGTTGAACAAAACCACGTTATCTCAAAATTATAGCTAGGGTAATGGAATATTCACTAATACATTTTCATAAACTGAGAGTCCTAGACAGTAACTCTTATCAAACAAATATAGTATTCATGAAAAAGTGTTCTGTAAAAAACATTAAGAAGGTATTACCATATACAAGACTTTTTTCTGTTCACCATTTTTTTGTACTTTACCCATCTTCAAGTTGAAGCTATATAAGAAATTCAATTGTCGCTGAAATTGACATCTTCTCAAGTTTATATCTAAATTTTCTATAGAGTCAAGGATTTTCTGTTGTATTCTTTCTAGTCAGTATTTGAATCTCTTACGAATGTTCAAGAAAGGGAGCTTTCAATTTCTATGCTATTAGGTGCGCATCCAAGAGTCAACACTGATAACTAGTTGTTGAAATATGAAAACATATTGAAAAGCCGTTTGAAATACGTGAAAGTCACTTTGAATACAATAAAAATCCTTGACATTTACAAATCCTCATGAAATCCAAATAAATCTCTCTAAGTTTGTTGAAATATATTAAAATCCTTTGAAATCTTCAAAATCTTGCGAAATCCTAAAAATCGAATAAGAATTCTTTACAAATCTCGAAAAATATTGCAAAATCTTTTGTCAAGAGAGTGACTCATCAGATTTAGGTAATATTATTTCGTTACCTTATTAAAATAATAGCGTTATGTAATTAAAAGCAGTCTATGCTCACACACGCGATAAAAATTAGAATCAGGGTCAAAGACAAACTTGTTCAATTAATTATATTTTTCTATATCTTACATGTTTGTAATGAGAAATAGTCATTTCTCTTTTAACAAATACCATCAATGACGACAGCAACCCTGATACTGAAACTTTGTTGAAAGTGACGCACCTTACATCATTTTTTGGGGAACCATTTGTTTAAAAGCTAATATTGTTGAACGAAGCTTCGTCTATTCTGTCTACAACTTTTTGTTAAAAATATTCATACATTTTAGGGTCACTGACAATTTTCTTTAAAAATTTCATTAGCAGACAAATAATTCATACCAGATTATCCAAATTCAAAAGGCCATTATAGGATGGCTTTCATGACTGTATAAGTCACACTATTTTTTCCTGTACTCCAGTCTCACAAGAAAGCTGCAGAAAGAGGTAGGCAATACTTTTAAATATTAAAAAAATCAAACATCATCAGTCAGCCTTTTATCAAAGCGTTATTCCTGAAAATTGCATTATATTTTCTTATCTAGCCTCGATTGAGGTAATAAAATTTGTTGTCTTGGAATAAATCATTGAATATAAATTTCAAGATCTCAAAAGCACAAGCTTGCCGCTTATAACCTGTGCAAGAACAATAAAGATAATATACCCTAATAAAGCACGAGAATATTCATTAGATACAGTGTCAACCAAATTCTTCATTGACGCATTAATCAGTTCTTCCCCAAAATGGATAAAACGAGGATCGTTGATACTTTGGTCGTTATCTGGGCCGTCATCTTTAATTCTATTGGTGAATTCAATATTATAATATATAGTATATATAATTTAAAAATTTTCTATCAGCTTTCCGCGAATAACTATTTGTCTGAATTCATTACTCGAAAATCCAAAATCTATATGTAGTAAAAAATATGATTGGAAAAACATTCCTTTGTGATACAGAATTCCTCTGATTTTCAGCACCAGAAGGTACATTGAGTTGAAATGGAGGCGAAACTATATCCACCTTGTGCCAAATCATGCTCACATAAATAGTTAAATGAAATATATTAGCATTCCATAAGTTCCTATCACACAAACTTTCAAAAATTAGAATATTCACTATTTTTAAATTTCAAATTGAATTTTTGATCACTGCTGAAATCATAAAAATGGGGGCTTGACCAAAATAGCATGCCACCTTTCAAATCCTGAAGGTGTCGCTAATGTTAAAGAGATTTTTCCAAAACCATACTAATTTTGCATCCGTACGAAATTTTTCAGAGTGTTCCGCAAATAACAATTCGTCTGACGTAATCCGTGGCTATCCGTGTCTATCAGTACATTGAGTAGAAGTATAAGCGAAAATTTGTTCATCTTTGTCTGAACCTTCTTTACGTAAATATTTCAATGAAGAGTCTTAGCATGCGATAAGAAACTATCTCACAAAATCTCGGAAATTGGACTGTTGACTTATTTTTTTATAAAAATTGAATCTTATATTACCGTCAAAATAGCAGAAATGTGGGCTAAACCCTTGTGGCATGCTACCCTTCAGGTTTCAAAAGTGTCTGCAATGGCACAGAACTTGTTACGAAGCCGAAATCATGCGGCATCGGTAGAAAATGGGTGCGTTGTTTGAGCAACTGATAATTCCCATCGTGAAATTTCTGCAGGCTTTCAAAATCAAGTTTTTACTTCTACAACAATTCAGATTTGTAATTGCATTAGAGGTATGATTCATTTGCGTGGTCAACGGATTTTTCATAATCCGCATGTTTACAGCAATAAAATATATGCACATCTGCGCGACGTATGGTCTGTTTCGCGGAAATTTCGTGTTTTCGTATTTTCGAGGATCCTTCACAAAAAATGTTTCCTGAATATTGCGAGTTCAGCTTTCAATATGTTTTTCAGTGCAATCTTCCCTAAATGTTCTCAGTCTTGCTACGCAATTTTGAATTGTGCATCTACATTTTTTAAAGAAATTCTCTGCTTTTTCTCTTGCAGATTTAAGTGCACAGTTTGAGTGTTTGCCTAATGGCGAGCCCATTCCTAGTATTCCTCGTCGCGAATCTTCGGATTCAACAGACGGACATTCTTCTTCTGCCAGGTCTCCTTCTCTTGCCGAGCCTTTTCTTTCTTCCATGTCTAGATCTCCTTCAGCCAGGTTCATAGTGCCACCTACCAAGATTGATTGTGGCTCCGGAGGTCAATATGAACTTGACCAACTTGATTTAATTCGGCTCACTTCCCATAAAAATCCCCGTTGGCGATTCGAACTTCGTAGATACACTTTTCCTTTGGATAAGCAACTTCGATTACTCGAGCGTCACAATGTTTATGTGCCCATTCCAATCCAAGATCTAATTGTATTATCAACAACTGATGGTGATGTCTTTGCGATATTGGAAAGACCTCATCTTCTTGCTGGAATATATGCAGTTGATAGTCGCAGTGGTAATAAAGTACGGGCAAAAATAAACATGGAAAGTGGCCGAATCACCCCATTAACAAAAGATGAAATTAGAGAAATTCCAACAGGCCTTAAGAGCAAACTCCTTTGTACTTTCATAGTAGAGCGTGTAGACCATAATCCTCCACAAAATTAATTCAATAGTGAAGAAAGTAGGACTCACAACGGTGAACTGCACATTCTGGAACCGAGTTTGAAAATTTGTACGCATGTTACATTACTCTCTTATGCACATAAATGTGAGATTCTTTTTAATTCTTCATTGTAAATAAAATTTTTGATCATGTATCTGAATTTTCGAACATTCCTGTCTTTGAATATCTGGAATTACCCTATCAGCATCACGGAGAAGCTACAACAATGCTTTTCATATTTTCGCTACACATCTCTTTTTTATAAAAGAACGAGTAGCAAGTGCGCGCTATGCGTGCGCATGCGTGTCTTCATCAATCTCGAAAGCAATGTTTAATTTGGTTGATGAACAATACAAAATATCGAAAGAAATACGCATTTATACTAAAACCTGTCATTTTTGCTCCCTAATAAAAATTTTAAAGAATCGCTTAGTGTTCTGGGTTTGCGTAAAGCTGGAATGCGTTTAAAATTGTTACTAATCGCAGAATGTTCGAAGATCTTGAATCTAACTTGTTTTGTAATCCATATAAGATTTTTACGGAGCTTGTGAATGAAAGTGAATTCAAAATGTTTCGCGAAAAATAATAGATATAAACTATTCTAAACTAGTCAACATTTTTGTTCGCTGAAAATACTTATGACACAAAAATTGAAAAGCCTTTAGCTTTTCAAAGATTCAGTGTCGTATTTGTTTTCCTTTTTAAATGCTTTTACCTTCTTCCGCAGATGCATCTTATATATATCTTCCATGATAAAAAAGTTTCCACATCACAAAGAAACTTGTAAGATAATTTTTTGAAAATATAAAAATGTAAAGATTTCAGGAAAACATTGTTGTTGTTATGAAACTTAAAAAATTGAATGAGATATCTTTGAACCTGCAAAAATTACTATAGAAATTTTCTGACTTCATTTAAAGCTAACGTTTTATCTTAAGCAAAATTTCCATGTATTAGATAACAATTCTATTTTTGTAAAAATATAGGTATTCTGTGTGCTAAAATGTTCAATTTATTATTCTTTACTGACAGTGCACAAAGTGAAAAGCAACAAGCGTTTTGAAACATTGGAAATATTCTTCATGTCTTAATTAGGCGTCAAGGTTCCTCTTAGTCTCTTTCCTCTTAGTTCTTTGTCTGCCTGGCATAGGGAACCATGCCTGTAGCGATGCTACAACCAACATAGCACAAGGTAGTTTTTTGTTATAATATATATTATCGGTTTTGATTTTCACTTCTCCGGAATCAAACCGAATAACCTCAAAATGGAGTCGTAACAACCGTGGGAAAGTTGAATGGCACCTGGGTGAGGTGTCTCCAACGGTGTCTGCGGGATAACGGAAAAGCTTCCAGAGCATATGCAGTCTTATCCCTGAATGCGGGGATCTACCTGGATGGCCAAACCCTTTTCCTTGGCTGCTCATGGAAACAGCAATGATAACACTATAAATAGTTGGAGTAATTGCGTTTTAAAACAATCGGAAGCGCAGGGCTCCCGACAATGGGTCGGAGAACAATACCGACTATTCTAGAGTTGGGAGAGCCAATCAAGACGGGTCAATGTGATGAATTCGCAGAATATTGTTAGTTTGAAATGGACGGATCAACTCAGGGACGACCTACTGGTATGCTAGGATACCAGTATGGCTGCTGAACAAAAATGATACATAGCGGGACTTCATACTTTGTGGTGTGAGAAACACCCAGAGCTTTCACATTCACGTCTGCAAAACAGTGCCTAAAATTGGCGGGAAAGAAGTTATACATATATTTGTAGCACTTACTCAATCGCAGCCAGAGCAAGCCGGCAACAGAGAAAAAGAGGCTAGACTGAGACCAATGGGGCGTAGGTACCCTGTATAGTAAGACCGACCTCTAAAATATCAATTGCCGTATGTATGGTGTAGCAAAAGGTCTGAGAAATGCGATCTGTAAAACAAAACCAACGTTTGGTAATAAGTGTGTGAATAACTACGTAATATCTGGCAGGACTTTGACTGTTAAGGTTCGACAGTTCGCTCGCTAACTGCGGATCCGTCATCACACACTCAACAAGTCAAAGCTACTGACCATCAGGCAGCATATTGTTGACAGAATAAGAGTGCTATTCAACGCTAAGGAAAGTCTAGAGCGGCGAGAGAGGTGGGTCAGAGAAGGTCAGCATTTTTGGTCCGTCCCATCTCGACACTTCCAAGACCCTCCAGGTACTGTCCTATACTCACCCAAACCAGGGGTGGTCGAGGAATTTTATAAAGAAATCTACGAATTTCAGCGTCCACTGAAAGAAAACTGGTAGAATATAAATCACTTTAAAGGGCTGCGCAGTGCCCTCATAACACCTGAGAACGAATGGCCACCTATCACTACCGCGGATGTGAAAAATGTATTAAGAGATGAGAAGAACTATTCCGATCTGAGACCAGATGTTATTAGGACCATCTGAGGGAAGAAGCTTTCTTCCACCCCCCAGCATCTGGCCCACATTTTCACCTTGTATCTAAAGTCGAAAGAGCCTATTCCGGAGTGCTTGTTGGAAGAGTGCACAGTGCTCCTGCCGAATTCGGCAAACTTAGCTGACCCTGAGAGTGACAGGCGAATAACTTGTCTGAACACACAGTATAAGATCTTCACATCTGTCCTAAATGATATGGTTGGTCGGACAATTGGACCTGTGTAGCGAGAGATGCACGGAAACGCGGCTCAAAGAAAGGCGTAGCAGGATGTCGGAAGAACCTGCTCATCGATAGATGCGTCTGTAAAGACGCAGACTCCTCTCATCGTTACCTGTCGATGGCCTGTATTGATTACCGGCAAGCTTTTGATTTAACCTCCCATAGACATATCATCTGTCTATTGAAAAGCTTCAAGGTTAATTAATATATCGTCAGGTACAGGGAGAGGTCAACGCTGCTTTGAAAAATCAGATTTACTATCTCATCTGAGAAACATCGTGTGGTTACGAACAGTGTCACCTCCCAGAGAGTTGTGGTACAGGGCGACACAATGAGCCCTCTCCTCTTTTGCCTTACATTATTACCACTATCTTTTGCACTTTCCTATTACGAAGAGTACCTCTGCTGCAAACCTGAAAATCGGGAGCATAAGGTCTGTTATGTATTTTACATGGATGATCTCAAGGTCTATGCCAAAAATAAAGAGAAACTATGTCTAGCTCTAGTCATTTTCAAAGAGTGAAATCAATAGATTGGAATGGACTTTGGGTGAGAGAAATGCGCTAAGGTTCATTTGAATGAAGGAAAACCTGATAGTATTCCCGAAGACCCTGAGCTCGTCGACAGGAGCGCTATACGACCCCTTGGCGCTGAAAAGACCTATACATACCTTGGCGTGCCACAGAGCCACATTTAGACCGTGACGTCTATAAAGGATACTCTCCGATGCAGATACGAAGTTCTGATTTGACAGATATGCTCTTTCAAACTGTCGGCAAGAAACAAAGTACCAGCGATGCAGATGCCTGTCGTCCCAGTAGCACTCTATGCATTCGGAGTTGTTCCATTGACGAAGGACAAGCTCAGATCCCTACATATCGGGTCCCAAAGTTATGCACATGAACAAAAGTATGCACCTTTAGTCTCATGTACCGTGACTTTACATCTTGCGCCGTCAAGGTGGTCGCAGAATACTGAATCTCAAATGTGTTTACAATAGGATTATTCTGATACAGTACATATAGTCGCTCATGGACGAGACCCTCTTTTCAAAATGGTCCGGAAGCTCTAAGATGAAGCAAAGAGGAGTTTCTGTAGAATGCAGCGGAGGAGGCTGCTGAAATACTCAGCCTTGGCTTCAATATCAGGGTTAAGAAAAATGCATAAAATCTTATACATCTCGAGGACTCACTCTCAAAGGCCCAAATTGAGCAAGTGCAACGGAGACTGCTGTCCGAAAATCGTAATTCCAGAAAATTTGGCACTTCTCGTTTTGGACATTTGACTGTATCTCCCTTCAAGCGTTTGGCAGGGCAGGGTCGAGGCCAACACCGTAGGAGCGACAAAGATGGGTGGGACACCCCGAAAGTATGTGTTATAGGTACTCAACGTGTGTATGACACGCTCTGCACCTATCGCTTGGAACTTCTATATATATATATAGGGTGTCCCAGTATCCAGAAGACATTTTTATATTTTTGAATTCTAACAAAAAAATGGCGTCGAAAATAATTATAAAAATGTTTTCTGAAGTCAATAATTACTGAGTAATGAACAAATAAAGATAACCAATCAGAAGCACGCCTTAGAAGTTCGACAGTCCATGTGCTATCGACAAGAGTTTGTACACAATCAACCAAATTATACAACATTCTCATGAATTCAGTAGAATTCCGTTGAATTATATAAAATTCTCTTGAATTTAGTAGCATTTAGCATTTAGCATTCAGCAATTCAGCAGAATTCTCTAACATACGGCAGAATTCTCTTGAGTAATTTAGAATTTTCCTAAATTGTGAACAATTATTTCAAATTTAGCAGAATTGTCTTGAATTCCGTAGAATTCTCTTGAAATGAGTAAATTTCACTTGAACTTTGCGCAATTCTCTCAAATTCATTATACTTCCCCTAGGTTGGGAAGAATTCTCTAGTATTAGGTTAAAGCATCGTTTTTTCTACTGAATTCAGCAGAATATTCTTGAAATCAGCAAATTTCTTTGGAATTCAAGAGAATTCTCTAAAGTTAGGCAGAATTTCCTCAAACTAATCATAATTCTTTGGAATTCCGCAGAAAAATATCTTGGTAATTCAGTAGAATTTTTTCGAATTGTGTAGAATTCTCTTAAATAGTGTATAATTCTTTTAAGTTCAGCAGAATTCTCTTTAATTCAGTAAAATTCTCTTGTAATATGTACAATTCTCTTTAACTTCGTTTAATTCTCTCAAATTGAGGAGTATTCTCCTAGTTTTAGCATAATTCTCACGAATTCAGTCAAATTATCGTGTTTTATTTCGAATTTAGCAGTTTCTTCTTGGAATAAGCAAAATTCTTTGAAGTTCAAGAGAATTCTCTAGAGTTAGGCAGAATTCCCCTAAATCAATAATAATTATTTGGAATTCTGTATGCCACTATGCCTTATATTTATCTTAACATTCAATCGCTTCGCCTTATTATTTACAAGTTTTTAAATATGAGCTTACTAACTATTATCTATATTCAGTGCGCAAGACCTTCCAGGGCTTCCGTTTCCTATTATTTTCCTTATAAATTATTCAATGTTGGTTTTCTCCGCCCTTATATATATATATATATATATATAACAAATTAATATAATTTGGGCCTCGGCATGAATAACTTTAGATTACCATAAGTTTCGTGTTGAAATTAAAAAAATTGAATTCCAAAAGAAATGTCAAAACAGTAAAGGTTATTTACTCAACATAAGTTTCAACCTCGAAAATATTATTTTCCAAATCTAATCTTAAAAATTCCGAACTGGATGAAAGTAGAAAATTGTATTGGCTTAAGTTTCGAAAAAAATCTTAACACTGAATTCGGCAAATATTTTGAGTAATCTTCCTTTTTGAAAATATTATGTTCGGAATTACTGGCTCTGGACATTTTACTACTATATAACTTCTATTTTTTTTATTTAAGTGAGCTTAGACAGCCTCTCTAGCTTTTTTATCTGCTTGCCATTCTGACAAATTCAATATTCCTTTTTTTACACTAGTTTAAAATTAATAATTTAGAGTTAGAAACGTACATATTGGAATTTGAGGTTGAAACGAAGTAACTAACAACGACTATTTTGTCATTTCTTACCAATTCAATTTTTAATTTGTTGTCGACATGTTAGCGATTTCAGCATTCCCATATGACATCAAAACAATTTTAAAAAATATTAGCATTAGAGATTTCCATAGACAGAAAGCTTGTGTTGATTTAACGTTATCTCTGCGAAGCGGCCATTACAGAATTTTTCACGACATTTTTACAAGGTTGGATGGTTTTTAGCACGTGGCACCTAAGTTAAAAATAACTGCTAACCTGATATTATTTTATAGCTTTCTAAATTATATTGACAATCATTTTAATCTCTCAGTACATTGTACGTCTCCTACCTGAAAACGGGGGGGGGGATTACGAAATTCAAATATCTCAGAATGTGACAATTTATAAGTGTGAATGGAACAGCGACTGTTATATATACTGAAACATCTGGTAAAATAATAGACGTTATTATAGTTACACTTTTGAGTCAATACTCTATATATGAACTTTATCTGTATACTACAAAAAACATGAGGATCTTTACTGGTACCCTGGCTCTGGCTTTAGCGTTCATTCTTAATTATATCGGCAAGTATATAATTCAGCACATTTTAAATTGCATTTTGATTGTAGTATATGTTTGTTAGGGTGGCCCAAAAATATATATTTTGGAATTTTTGACCCGCGCAGTCGCCAAATCGTTCTCTGGTGAAAACAAATAAATACATATTTTTTTATGTTGAAATAAAATGATTTTTAGTACTTTGTAAAGCAATTTTCGTGTCTTATGGAGTTCAACATGTAAAACGTATACTTTTTTACTTCATCGATTTTGTTCAAGAAATTATAAGTAAATTTCTTTACCCTTTTATAAACTTGTTCTCTTCTCAGTGAAGATGCATTTTGTCAAATTTTAATATATCAACAAAGTTATAAAAAGATTTGAGACATCTCGAAAGTTGAATAAGATTGCAATATTTGTTGACTCGTAGGGAGCCTCAGATATGATTGCGTAACTTAACATTTTCAAGAAGCATTTTTAAGGATATTGAGAACAGATTTATAAAAACTTCAAAGTACTTCACAACGTACTAAAAATCATTTTATTTCAAAATAAAATAATATGTATTCATTTGTTTTCACGAGAGAACGATTTGGCAACTGCATGGGGCGAAAATTCCCAAATGTATATTTTTGGATCACCCTAATGTTTGTTCAATTTCTAGTTCAAATTTTCAATCAAAAACTGTTGACGTTAAATGTTTAGCGAGTTTTAATTGATAAACATAGTTTGAAAAGTTTAATTTTTAAATTTTTTAAAATCTGTATAGTGCATCAGGCGATAGAGACAATCATAAAAATGTTATTTTTGACATATCTCCTACAGTTATTAAGATAGGAAAAACATAAGTATTGCCGACACACACCACCCCTCAGTGACTGACATTTCCGGGAATAAATGCTCTTACTCAGATTGCTTAATAAATTCAATTATTTTTGGGAGTCCTTCTTTGGTTAGTGTATCGGCAATACCCCGGCTTACCTTAATTCAACATCCTGGATATTTTCATTTTTAGCAACATTGAAAAATTTATTTGCACATTTCTCTTGAAAAGGTGTACAAAGTACATTTTGGAATTGAAATTTCTCCAATTTGAATGGATGAAACATTCCATTATTCCATTCATAACACAAAAATTAATGTAATACCTACATTTAGAAGGATTTCAATACGCTGAATTTTGGATTTTTAAACGATTTTAAGGCCTAAAAATGATATAAGTATTTTTTCCCTAACACCGCAATAATGATATTTCTTCCCTTCAAACTAAAGAAATTCCAAGTTCGACATGTAAATTTTTTTTTAAATGTGTGATTCACTAAATTAGGAAAACATGTTTTTTGCAAATTTTCAAAAGTAATTATCTCCACATTTTTTATTTATAAGGTTTAATAATCGCTCACCACAAAAAAACATTTGAATTTTTCGAATTTAACAACCGAACAGATGATATTAAACTATTTGAAAACAGTTTTTTGTCATTGTTTCGGGTAAAAAAGCACAACTTCATTAATAATCGACTGAATTGAGTCAATTAATTTCAGAATTTGCACTCCGACTCATGTATGTACATTAAGATGGGTCGATAATAACAAATTTTAGAATACAAAACCTAGCTAAAACTGAACATTTTAACTTTGACTTCCTTATTACATGTGGAAACTTTGTAATAAGTCGATGAATATTTCAAGATTTCACAGAGCTAAAATAAACATAAAAAACTAATTATTTTCAGATGAATAAAATAATATCATTAATTTTTCTAGCATTCTGCTCATTAGTATGTCTAATTTTCAAAAGTCTCGACAGATTTTTTCGGAATAATTTTATCAGAAAGAAAATCTTATGTTTAGGGCCCTTTTCAAACTAAAATAAATCCTTGAAGCCTAGCAAATTATCCCAATCATTGTTTAAGCCTATGATAACTCCTATAAACTCAAAAAAAAACTAAAAAAAATGGTGCTGAGCCCAGGATAAAGCCAATTTATCTATTTTTCAAATAGATATTGCAAAAACAGTGTAAATTTCAACGTTTTCTTGAATTTTCAATAATTTCTATGACAACCAATGTTTTCTCCTGTTTTTGGGTTCATTTTAAAATACCTATTTATTCAATTTTTATTTTTATTCGACTACAGATAAGATGTTTTCAAATTTTTCCAACTTCAAATTCTTGCACTGTGATAAGAAATTTCTTTATAATCATGCTAATAAGCTTCTACGATACTGTAGAAAAATAGCTTCAATATAGGCACAAGAACATCACAAAATATTGATTATTACGAAATTTACTGACAATTTAAGAAAACATTGAAATTAACAACTTTTTTTCTAATGTTTCTAGAATGAGATTCTAGAAACTAGAAACTACTATTTGCCAATTAAATAGTAGAAAACTACTAATTTATTAGTGAAAATATTTCAATTCATTTAGGGATGTATATAAATTGAATAAAGGGTACAGAAATTGGAAACGTGATAAATAGAGAATTTTAATAATAGAACGCGATTGTGTAATATTTCCAACTTTATTGAAACAATACGAAGGTAATATTATCGAATTTTTAATTAGGCTACGTCTTCTTCATCAGCTTGTTATTTTTATAAGTGATTACCTCACAATGGGAAATATAGCATTATTTACACACTTCATATATTTCACCTTGCTTTATTCACTCGATAAATATAGAGAAACTTTTAGAATGTGAAATATAGCCTTTAACATATAACAGCACATCTGACGCATGTTGGATCGTTCAATCTTAAATATGACGATTGAGAGAAGTGCTAATTAAACACTAAACCACCGTGAAAAAACACACAAACGCTACAATACACACACACTTATTTTTGGCACGCGGGTATGGCTTTGAGGTTAAGAACCAGTGATAGTTTTGCACATATATTTATATTTACGTATATTTTTTATTTATCATTTTTTATATTTATATTAGTTTCCCATATATGTATACAAGCGGTGATTGGAAAATAGTTGAAGAGTTCAAGTGCCGGTCATTTTCCACTTTTCCTTTGAAAAATATATTTTTTCTGAAAATATTTTAGTAAAGTAATTATAAATAAGCACAACTTACTGATGTGTTAAAATTTTTGCCCAGTTCATTTAAAAATTATGTTAAGAAAATTAAGACAATTCTTTTATTGTCTGAGATGCATAGATATCAGTTGTATATATTTGAAAAAGATAAGAAGCAAGAGTAGAGTTCCATATTTGAGAGTTAAGGATTTAAAAAATCACTTTGAAGTATGTCCCAACATTTTTGTCTGAGCACGCTGCATTGTTATTTTGTAATGAAACTCGGAAATAATTACTAAAAATATTCATAATGTGAGCTAAAATTTTTAATTATATTAAGGAAGATTTTGGTGTAGTTAAAAATCGATTTATCAGCGCTGATTCCAAATAACAGTAAACGATGTACGCTATTTTTGCGTAATATTTGTTATGAAATGTCCGGTGTCGCTCTATATTAATTTAGTATAATAATAAATAATTCGTATCCATCAGAAATACATTCCTATCTTAGAATAAAAAACTTTAATCCCTTTTCCAGAAATATTCTCCAATCTCGCGTTATTATGCTAGAAATAGGATTTTTTCACAATAATATTGGAACTTTCGACTTTTGTATATAAATTTCGATGAATAAATTAAAAACGGCGAATTCTGTCGAAAAATTATTCAGAGAAATTTGGGAATAGTTTTTAAAAGCTGAAATTCCTCCAATAACTTTCCTCCATATTTCGCGTCGTTTGGCTTCTTCTATCAAAAAATGGCTGGATGAAATTTTGTAGGACTTTTCAAAAGCTATAATTCCTTCTTGAAACTTCCCGTATTTCGAGCCGTTTGGCTCAAAATTTGATTTTGGGATTTTTTTAATAGTATTTTTGAATGATAAAACCAAAATGACAAGTCTTATTAAAAAATGGTTAGAACAATTTTTTCGGAATTTTTAAAATCTGCAATTTTTCCCTGAAACTTTTTTCCGTGTCTCGCGTCGTTTGGCTCAAAATTGACATTTTACAAATATTATTTTTGATAAATAAAATCGAAATAACAAGTACTATCGAAAAATGTTTGAAAGAAATTTTTTAGGACTTTTCAAAAACTATAATTTCTCTGCAAAGCTTTTTTCCATACTTTGCGTCGTTTGTTGCGAAATTTGAAGTTTTGACTTTTTTCATAGTAATTTCGATAAATGAAACCAAAATATCAAGTCTCATCAAAAAACGGTGAAGGAGAAAATTATTGGTCATTTGAAAAGATACCATTCTTCTTCGAAACCCTTTTTTCTTATCTGTTTTCGTTTAGCCTAAAATAGGAATATTCGATTTTTGGATATCATTTACGATGAGACCATAACCGTTGGTCAAGGATGGCTTGTTAACTGTGCGAGATACGACCAAAAATGTACATAAGAGAACTGTTTATCCAAGAAAGATATACAAATTTTCTTGAGACCACTTTTAAATTAAATGTATAGTTTTGGTTTTAATGTTGGAAAATGTTATTAAAAATTAAAAATTCCATTTCCTAAAGAAACTATGCTAGCTACGATAAAAATCTTGAGAAGAAAAATAGTTCATCTAAAAAAATGTACAAATTGACCTGCGAGCATTTTTTATAAGACGTCAAAAGTGACAACGCTTCTATAAAAATATGTCCGCCTTCGGTGGGCACAGTGTTGATATTATACGCGTGTATTTCGACATTGTTTGAAATATAATTGATATTGTAATCTAAATAAAACCTGTGATTCCTGATGAACTACAATCTACTAAAAATTATAATTAACTATAACTTACACTCCTCTTTAAACAAAACTTTTATTTCACAAACGTTTTTAAGATCATATAAATTTGTTAATTTGTATTGAATTAAAAAATGTCGTGAGGATAATTTTCAAGTCATTTTGTGATCTACCAGAATCATTAACAAATATTCAGTAACATCTTAAAAAAAAAAGTTGATTTTTTGAAATGCTCCCAATGCTCAAAAATTTTTATTTTTATTTAATTAATCTAGTTAACGATTTTTATCTTCATTTTGGGATCCTCAAAACGTGTAGCCCAGGCTGATTCTTTCTGGCAATCAAGCAGACATACAGACATACTGACATACAGACAGTCAACGGCAAATCTTTATGATCTTCAGACTCTGTGAGTGCCGAAACGTGAAGATCCGTTAAAAACTTGAGATCGGAAATTTAGACGATTCCATTACACTCACATGAATGAGAATGTAAAAGTAAACAATCCATTTTCCGCCCAAACTGTGCGACGTACGAAAAAAATGCATACAACAAATTTTTGCTTTAGAAAAGACCTACAAAAACGTATTGAACCATTTTTAATAGAACTCACCATTTTTCTTTCAAACATTGTAAATGCTATTGGCAAATCAAAAATTCAAATAAAAAGTAAAAAATGAATGAAATTTTAACGTAGCAATAATTTTTGTCAACCTTTTATTATTCATATTTCTCTAAATTATTATCATTTAATGGGAAAAAAATATCTTTTGATTTTTTTAGGACTTTTGACAAGAACATGTATGTCATACTGCGATATCACGATCTTAAATTTTGATTTTAAAGACCCACAAAATTTTAATATCAAAATTCTCGGTTGATTTTCTTCAAATTGGCTATCTTCTTTACATCAAACTTTATTTACTTGCAATCCTAAACCTAACTTCAAATACAAATTAATGAATAACAGTAAATTATTAAGAATCAGTTTATGACATTGAACCTAATGATGATAAAAATTTTGTCAAATATATCTGTGATGGGTGTTAAGAGGACGTTATTCGGTCCAAATGTTGTAATCTTGGATTGCCCATTTGAATCAGCAATAGTGAAATATTATTAACAATTTGATGTTTGGTTTCAAGATTAGGTGAAGTTTGTCAAAAAATGATAATGTTTGCTGCAAAAATATTCTTTTTGAGACAAATGAAATTCCTTTTAACCTTGAATTTAAGAGGCAATTCCATTTGTATCAAGAAGCATCCTTGTGTTACTAGAAGAAATTTCTTGAGCGAATGTTAGCACAAAAGTGATAAATGATAAGTACCATACCTAACCAGCTGACGGGCGACAACGCGTACGACCAATTGAGTACTGGTTTGAGCAACCAGTGAACCTGACTGATTATACCCGTGACGGAATTCCACTGAATGAACAGTAAGCTTACAATGATTGTCAATGACAAACTTCTGGCTGTCACAACCAGTGAGAGTTTACTGGTTCATTTTAAAAGAGTAGCATTCGTTTCCTTGTATAAACATTTTAATTGATATTTTAATATTAAAATTTGCATTAATACATATATGAAAATCTGCTATTTTTTTTACAGGAGCGAGTGCACAGATGGAAAATCGTCCAGTACAACCACTCGAAGGACAAGAAAACAGAATTCTGGCCTCAGAAGTTACTCAGGTCAGAATATTACATTGTCTACCAAACTTTGAACCATTAATTTTCCTACGGAAATTTGTTCGTGGAGAATACAAGGAGTTCGACCGACGGACCACCTTAATAAAAAAGGGAAATTTTATCTATGGATGGGACAATGCAGGTGTTGTTACTCCATTATATGACAATTTAGGCCATCAGATTGCATTAGAGGGATCAATAATACGCATAGTAAGAAAGGAAAATGAATTTCGCCAGCTTTTTGGTATAGGTGAATCTATGTCCACTGTTCAGATTGCTGCACATAATTCTGCTTTTCCCCAAAGTATACCAAGGCCCACACAATGAATACCAGTTGGTCAATTTGATCTTGTAATTAGATCAAAATGAGATGTAATACAATATACAAAAATTATAATGTGAGAAAAGTAATTAAGAAAGCCAAATTTGAATTTAAAGATAAAGTTCGTCTAAGTAATGTAAAGAAAGTTGCTAAGTAAGTTTCAGCATACTATAATGAACGATGTTGACAACTAAAATACTTACTTTAAACCATATCAAGAATCCTAAATCAGTGATGTAGATGCTCACAAATTATTAGGAGAAAGCTTTTGCAGCTTATTCTTATGAACTAGAACTCACAATGGTTAAGCATCCAGGAAAAGTACTTATAATTATAAAAAGTAGCAATAAGATGTTTTTGCAATGGTTGAGTTTCAATTCTCATAACATTTTATTATTAGTATACCATTAATTTGAGTACTTTTCGGGGTAGTAACAAAATCTCACTAACAAACATATATAAAGATCCATACGCTTTACCCCAACCATATCAACTAAGGAAAACTCTCAAAAAGTTCATATTTTGGAATTCGAACAACGAAATTGAAATTTTTTATATGTAAGGCTTTTTGTATTATTATTAAGTTCCTTCTGAATAAATATGAATATTTTGAACGTATATATCTTATCTTTTGTTTACATGCTTACCAATATTCTATTCTTAATGAAAAGAGTCGAATGTTCCGTAAATTGCCTTTTTTTAAATTGTTCTTACTACTATAATACATATACAGGGTGTCCCAGAAGTATTATCGTTCCCTGTAATGGTGGATAAAAAAATTCAAATCGAAATGTCCCGAAACATTTTTAGGTCCTTGCGTATTTTGGGTACCACAGAGAACTTAAATTGCATATAGGTGAACAGTTAGTTGTAAGTGTTCTTGCGACCCCAAAAAGCAATATATCTCCTACCACGGTAACTTCACCTTGCTGGGCTCAAGTTTTATCGAAACGTATAATAACTTTTCAAAAAATCAATTCTTTTCTTTCAACAAGTTCCAGATAAGATATCGGCCCACCGAAATTCGGTGCATGGAAAAAATGGAAATATAGGCTAGGTTCTCCGAAATTTGGTGAGCGTAGCATAAAAAATTTCAATGAGCCTAGATAATTTGTATATCATTGCAAATAATCAGTGATTGACCCTGATTATTGTTGAATTCACTCAAATGTTTTGCATTCTCTTAATTCTTCTGAAAGCATGGAATTCTTTTCAACTATTTTCAAATTCATAAACTTTGGTCAACGGTGAACTAATACTGAATTAAGATCTAATCGTTTTTTTAATTTCAAAGAATTCTCTAGAAATCGTTGAATCCCATTGAAATCTTTTGAATTCACGTTTAATTATTGTTGATTTTGTCGAGTCTTTTCAATTCTGCAGAATTCTCTCGATTTCTTAGACTTCACATGTAATCTTTTTAATCCTTCCAAAGATTTCAAAAAATTTTCTTGAAATATTGAGGATATAACTTGATCTATTTTTAATTCTCTGAATTATTTTCAAAACCTGAAATTCTTTTCAACTATTTCCAAACTCATTCGCTTTGGTCGACGGGTGAACTGATACTGGAATAGGATACTCTAGTTTTTTTTTTAACTTTACAGGATTCTGTATAAATCTTCGAATTGACTTCAAATCATTTAAATTCTTTCAAAGGTTTTTGAATTTTCGTAAAATATTTAGAATACACATTAATCGATTAAACGAAATTACTTGAAAGTGAAGTTCAATCGGGATTATATGAGTCGTCTCGTTCGAATAGATCATTATGTAGTACTCTTTTCCTGTTCGATCTGATCACAGATTTTAAAACTTATAAATGTAAAAATTGGAAGCATGGCGCCTTTCTTCTTCTGGTGACAGCAGGCAAATCGCAAAATTATAAATTAGGGATTTTCCATTAGGATAAGTTTGAATTAGGAAGAGATTGATGTATTCGAACCGGACGACTCATATAATCACGATTGAAGTTCACTTACAGGTAAGTTCGTTTAATGGGTTAATTATATTTCGTCGTTTCGTTTTTGAAGATCATTGTGTAGATGTTTAAAGCTAGATTGCGATTTTCTAAATAAGGAATTTTATTTATATAATTTTTATTTTAACGATTATGATTTTATATCTTATTAAATACCACTGCCTTAGCGAACGCAGTTTTATCATTTATTGGCTTTTTATAAAAACGAGCAAATACTGTGGACTTTTCTATCGATCCTGCAGTCTAACGAATAATATCAACATGTATTCCTTTTTGGCTAGCTGCATATGTAGACGCATGTCGCGTACTATGAGCTTTGAAAATAGTCGTGTCGAATCCGCTTTTGTTTAACACCTTCTTCATCCACCATAATTATGTTTGTTTTGTAGCGACTTTGTATGGTTTTTAATATGTTTAAATATTTCTTTAGTTGATCCTCTTAGTTTCGCTGTTACAGAAATATATTTTAGCAACGTAGATGCTACGCAAAGTTCTCGCTGCTCGCCAAAAAAAACGGAATTTCTAAGCATGGCTAAGACTTATTTACTTTTAAAGTTTTTAAAAGACCAGCAATTTTTATTTGAATTACCTCATTCGAAATGAATATATTTTCTTGCAGAATTTTTGATACCGTTTATATACGTTGTGAAGTAACTAAGGCGAGTAACATCACTGATTTTTCTATTATTTGTCGAAGTGATAACTGACTATTTGGACAAAAAGTTTCAAAATAATCAAGGACTATTTGGGGATCCCAAGTGCAATCATACTTTGGCTTTTGTGGCTTTACAACTACAACCCCTACAAAACATCATCTCATTAAGGGACTATCACCCAGTTCTGACAAAGAAATTAAAGAAATAGCCACTCTGTAAGAATTGAGAGTACCATAGCAGCCTATTTGGTTGCAAATTACCATTAAAAATGGAAATCACATTTGAGATATCTCCATCAAACACTGAAAAATTATTTGCTGTACAATATTCCCACCATGTGCGCAAGGGTTTGTTGTACTGTTTTATTGTAGAATCTGATAATGAAGCTAACATCACTTCTATCCCTGATGCCGGTGTGCATCTGCGCCGTAAAGTCGAGGACCCTGAATACACGGAGAAAAATGGAAGGTCAGTTTGGCCATCTAGATGTGCAGACAGACTATATTGCAAGGTAAACTATAGAACAGCCCTTGAAGATGGCTAAAGCGACTATCTTTAGAAGGTTAAAACAAGAGGTTCAAATCGATCATCTCATAGTGTCGACTTGGTCATCTCGAACGATCGACTCAAGCGTCATAGAGTGTCGAACCAATCATCACAGAGAGCGGAATTGATCATTATAAAGGGTCGAATCGCTCATCATGTAGGGTCAATTTGGTCATATCAGATAGTCGACTTGATCTCCTCGGTCAGTCGACCTGGCCATCTTAGGGGGTCGATTTGATTATCCTATATTTTCTATATTTGTTGTCCTTTTCCTACTTATTCCAGTCTCTCTCTTATAAGAGACTGGAAATCACAAAATGAAGTGGAACCTATAAACCCTGAAAATTTATATGAAATGCATGAATTCTGAAAGCATTTTTATTCTTTGTGGAGAGTGAGGTATATGAGACATAATTTGCTATGCAAAAACAGTGCACATTGACAATATATTTTTTGGAGCACGAGGGGCTAAGGACACGGCACGGTGTCACACTGAATTGTAAAATTTCCAACAGTGAAGTGAATTTAGAAACTAATATCACGTCTCGTTACTTTCTGCATCATCAATGAATGCTGAAATTTGTTGTACCTTTTTATTTTGGAAGGACACGTTGACAACAAATTGATAGCTGAACGTCCAGTTACGCCTCTATCCTAAATTCCTTGGAAGCATACAATTTGACGCAGAAAAATCAAAAGAATAAGCTTAATTCACTTTCCATCATGTGCTTATGCACTTGACTCTCCACGAAAGTTCGAAATATCGGAAGGCAGTTCAAACTTATTAAAAACATGTTCAAGTTCAATAAACAGCAAATGTGACGCTGAACGGCTCAATGACATTCACTCACTCCAAAAATGCTCTAGAGTCTAGACCACGGTGCGCCCACAACCGGATTGGTTAAGGTTGACGCGCTTATTTCAAATGATTAAATGTAAAAAGCAATTGTGTACAGCAAATAATAAGAGTAAAGTTATTTAAAATAATTCTTTGCGCACAGGGAAGACTTATAAAGTGGAATTTGAATTATTTATTACATTTTCTGCTTAAAAATAAATAATCGATTTTAATTTAGAAGAAAGGAATATCTTTTTTATCCTATTATTATCATGCACTTCACATTTATTATTTGTTGTGAACATTTGACTTACACATTCAATCATTTTAAATAAACACGCCAACGGTAAATAATCAGGTTGACCCTCCGCGATGGGTCACTTGCTCTTCCGGGGATGGTCGAAATGAGTGAAAATAAGATGATCGTATTGACCATCCCGAAAGGATACCTTGCTTATCCCTGATAGTGAGCCTGACCTTCTTATAACAGTCAGACTGGTCATAAAATGAGAGCGTCCCCGACTATGTCAAAAAAATTCTGGATGGTTCTTTAGACCATCTAGAAGAATGGACTTGCTCTTTACATTTTGACTCTCTAACTTTGACCATCAATTTTTCTCTGTGTGGATTTAAGAAACCCCCGCCTCGTGAGCGAAAGTTGTAAGAATTTCAAAAGAACCCCGCCTGAGGGGGAAAGTTAAAATGGAATTCTAAATTTAAAATTCAATAAAAAAAATTCTAAATAAACTCGAAATAATTATTAGTTAATTTCCAACGAAAATTCCCGAAAACTTCGCCTTGTGGGCGCAGGTGGAAAAGCCATTTTTTCATTTTTAAAGAGAACCCCTCCTCGAGGGAGAAATCTCGTTAAAATTAAAAAAAAAAATGATTTTTTCAACTGAGTATCCAAATGTTTTAGGTTTACTTAAAGTTTTGAATGTAAATTTTCCTAATTTTTCTCAAGTAAAAAGGTAGCGTAGCGTAGCGCATACAGCGGAGGGTGAAAAAAAATACCACCACTGCCACCATAGTTTGTTACAAACCAAAAATGTTAATCAAATCACGTGTGCCGGAGTGAGATTCGTCTGGAGAACCAAACTGATAACCGAAATTTGTATTAGGTAATTTTTTTTTATTGTGTATAAGTTATCTTCTATTCTGACTCAACCTTCCTTACGGCTTCACTTCACTTCACACTACCATTTTCTTCTTATCTTGGACATAGGTTTATAATAATAAAAAGACATTTTTATAGGTCCAACCCTGCATAAATATTTTTATTCCTCTTATATTGGATAATTAAATGCAAATAAATATTTATTTCTTATGGACTACCGTACTTTCGGGACAAGAACGGGCAAATGAATTTAATATTTTATTTCGTGGAGATAGGAAATTAGAGCACTGCTCGACATATCTTTGGTGTAATGCCTGCCTTTTTCTTCTACCGCCCGTGAGCCGTATATTACTTCCTTCTCGTGGTCACACGGTTTTCCGTCACTGTATCTTTAATTTTAATTTTAGCTTTGCTCGCCGGCGTGAGGCTTTTTAATTTGATACGTCGTTCCGCTTTTGTTTCACTCAATGTCACTAATCAAGTAGAGACTAGGCTACGTTTTAAACTTGATTCAAAAGAGAAGGGAACACGAATTCTAATTTTATGTTGGAATGTTTTTGTAATTTTGCAATTCATTTTGGCTAACCAAAAATTTTTTATGTAAAAAAACTAGAACTTTTTAATAAATAATTACACATCTTGCCCATTTTCCCAATCCCAGGCTCTATTTTCTTAGCAAAATCACCTAAAAATGCATTTTCAATGATTCCTTGCTATGATACTCTACTAATGGATAAGAACAGTTAATTATGCAAACAATTTTCCTGCACTGACTCTTTATACCTGGAAGCCTTACGGTCGATTAAACAAAACACTCAAAAGCCTTTAAAAATGGTTGGTAGACAGAATTTTGTCCACGGAAATACGAATCTGCGGAAAAAAATTACAAAAAATGCATGTATTGCCTTGTTGGAAATTTTTTTTACAAAAATGCACAGTGACTAAAACCATTTTAACAGGAATTCACAGATAAATACAATAAATTACAATCAAAATTACAGAAAAATATAACTTTTTCCTATTATTGGGACGAATTTTGCACTTTTTTTATATTTGATTGTCTATTATTGTATTTTACTGTACTTTGAACTTTTTACAAGTATTTACAAAAAATTACATCTACAAGAATTTGCAGCTACAAGAATCTATAGGTTCCGTAGCCAAACAATTTTTCTTTTTCGACCTAGGATGACAAATATTTAGAATATTGCTGAGATAACTTTAAATTAAGATGTGTACGTGATTGCTATTAAACACAAAGCTTCCAAGTTTAAACTTTGAAGGGTTGGTAGAGTATTAAAAGACAATAATAATTAATGCTCATTAAACAAAAAACCTAACGATTGAAGTTTTTTTTTCAAGTATACAGGGTGTCCTAGACTCAAGTGTTCGTACCTAAGTATAGCTGCTTAAAAATAAAAAAATAAAATCGAAAATTCCTTTTCCAAAAATTAGTTGAAGTTTTAGTTTTTGAGTTATAAAATATCTAGGCTGGACCAATCAGGAGCGCGATATAAACAGAAGTGGGTACGTGAGCGAGAGTCCAACACAGTGTTATTGAAGCGAGCGCTAAGGTGGAGTTAGCACCGGGAGGACAGCGGGCACTACACCAAGCTACGTTGGACTCCTGGCTTCCCGCTCACGTGCACACAGCTGTTTATACCGCGCTCCTGATTGGTCCAGCATAAATATTTTATAACTCAAAAATTGAAACTTCAACTGATTTGTGGAAAAGGAATTTTCGATTTATTTATTTTTTTACTTCTATACAGCCATATAATTCCGGAATCTTGAGTTTGGGACACCCTGTATAGCAATCGATTAAGCGCCATATATGTCACTGTAATAAAATTATTAGATTCAAACTCAACAAGACACAACTTTTGTCATTTGAAGGTATAAAAACTGAACTGCAAATTAAAACACTCAAAGTAGAATACTTTTGAATTTTAAACTTCTAAAATTAAAGCTTTAAATTTTCTTAATTCAATCGCTCAATGACTTACGCGTATAAGATGGAAGCTTTCAACTTTTTTCAATTGATAAATTGGTAATTAAAAGCCGTTAACCTGTAAAAATTTTAATTTTGTACTTCAATAATTTGATCAATTCTTTCTCAATTGTTCGATTCTTATTTGCAGTCAAAAATTTGTTCTTATTCGACCTAGGATCTCGTTGTTGTTTATTAACGATTATTCACTATTGTTTTTTCAATATTATACCATTCCTTCAAAGTTTGAACATAGAAGCTTTTTCTTTAATAGCGATCATGTACACATCTTACTTTAAAATGATCTCATTGCAATGTCACTAATTAAGTTCACAAAACAATGGTGAATCACATAGATTATTTTGATTTTTTTTTACCTGAATCGAATGGCGCTATCAATTCTTCCAAATATTTTCTACCAAAATTTTGTTTGAAAGGTTTGAAAAATTAAAATTTTTCACTTTTGATCCTCCTAGTTGCCTTGGAACATTCTTTTATAATATAAGTCTTTCTTGAACAAAAGTCGCATCGCCGCGGGTGCGTCGACAAATATGTATGGACCTATCATTACATGCATGCCTGATATAAATAAAATTATACTTCATGATTTGAATTTATAAATAAAATAATAATAAATTTGTGCTTCAAAATGAATAGGTAGTTACAGAATTATTCTAAAATCTAATAAAAATGAGAAAAATAATTTGAAATTTATTCAACTCTAATGGGAGGGGCAATTGTAAACCTCTTGAGCGGAATTCGTGCTCACCAAAACTACCTACTTTTGACCCGAGCGGAATTCAGGATTTGTGTTCGGAGGGTGGTTCACCGCGAGTGGAGTTCCTGCGCGCCCGGATCCGAAGACAATTGATGACAATTTCAGAAAAACCGCAACTTTCTAACATTATTCAAAAAGAATATTAATAAAAATAATAATAACCTAATAATCGCTGGGGAATTATATTGACACTCAAAAATAAATTTTGAAGAAATTTTGGATGTACATTATTGCCTTTAGGGTCAGGTGAATTGAAAATAATTAAGTTCTTTAAAACGTTTCGTCACACAATGGTGGTGCTCTTTATTAATTTTTATGAAATTTGTGAAAAGCACATAATGTCGTGTAGGTACGCATTTTTACAATTGGAAATAATATCATTCTTTGGTTAATATCTCAGTTGTGAAATTATATATATTCTTTAATTGGAAATTTTAATTTAATTTTATTAATAACTATTATTATATCTTGCAGTATTCTTGAAGAAAATTCTTTTAACGAAGCACGACTGACACAAAAAAAAAACAATTACAATATAGACGACCATTTTTCTAACAAATTTATAAACCAATTTTTTTAAAGTTGTCAGAAAACATTGCAGTCAAAGAACTCTTTTGAAATTTTTCGTTCAGTGATGTACATTCAATTGAGAATTTTTGTATCTAAACTCTCAAACACAGTTTTTCGTGTATAAGAGAAATAATTTTAATTTGTTAATTAATGAATTTTCCTGTCATCATCAGGAACTAATTATATCTGTGAAAGTGGAATTTTGTTCCCTTGAAAATCGCACTGTAGTAAAAATACCAAATTATAGAAAACTTTGTAGTTGAATAATGATTTGAATATTCTTTAAAAAAGGTTCTTTTTGTTATCAACAAACTGTTGATGAAAAAATTATTTCACATTAGTAAGAATACAAATGGTCAAGGAACATTGCATTCAAACAATTTTCATCTTGATTTCTTGTATAGAAATTTTCCTTTAAAAACGTCTTATGTTTCTGAAATTTTTTTAACTTTTCAAAATTTTTTTAATTTTAATTTTTCAAAATTTTGATTCTTGAAACTGAAATCTACAGAATTTTCTCTTACCATTGAAAATATTTTCTGTGAAATATGTAATAAATTTCCTGTTATTATAAGAATTATTTTTGTTACAGTGAAAAATTTTTTTTTTGTTCCTTATCAACTATTCGTTGATAAGGAAAAGAAGATTTTTTAAAGAATAGTTGAATAATTATTCAACTACAACGTTTTTTTTATAATTTCGTATTCTTACTACAGTGCGATTTTCAAGAGATTGCAATGTTTTCTGACAACTTTAAAAAAATTGTTTATAAATTTGTTAAAAACATTTTCTATTACATTGTAATTATTTTTTCATCAATATTGTACTTCATTAAAATATTTTTTTTAAAGAATACTGCAAGCTTTATTAATAGTTGTTAATAAAATTAAATACAATTCAAATTTTTCATTGAAGAATATTTATAATTTCACAACTGAGATATTAACCAAAGAATAACACTTTCAATTGTAAAACTGCGTACCTACAAGACATTATGTACTTTTCACAGATTCAATAAAACTCACGGATGAGGATTACCATTGAGTGCCGAAAAGTGTGAAAATACTTCATTGGTTTCAATTCGCCTGACACTAAAGCCAACAACGTACATCAACAATTTGTACGAAAACTGCAACTTTCTAGAATTATTGTAATAGAATATTATTATATACAGTAATAAATTGTTTAAAAAATGATTTCTGTTAAATTTAATTGATTATTGCCTCGATCTAACTGAAAGTTGAAATGATGACCCCAAAGAACAAAATAAATGTGTATATATATATATATTTTTTTGATAATGAATAAAATGTATAGTATAATATGTTGAAGACATAGAAAATTATACGAAATAAGTATTGCAAAAATTGAAACTGCAGAATAGACATATATGTTTGCCATTGCTTTCATCTCAAATTTATCCATAAATAGTTCATATTGTATTTTATTGATACAACACTGTTAAAAATAGTATTAAATTTGAAATACCAATGCATATTAAAATTAATATCTCAAGCATATGAAATCGCTATTTAGGTACGTGTTCATTAAATTTCATATACATTCATGATAATCGCTCAGATAATTCCATTCTATACAAAATAAAAGTAAAATTAGCAGTACTTTTCGATTTTTAATAATAAAACATGATACCTTCTCACAATTAATCAAAAATAAAAATGGATTTTAAGTCGAAAAGTTCAATTACGTAAATAAATGACAGACCTAGCCTACAATCAACTGTACTCACATTAAATTTCTACCATTCTGGGCAAATTTTGAAAAGAGTTCCACATGTACGTTGCTCTTTAATCATAAAAAGCAATTCAATCGACGAATTCTAGATTATTACTTCAATTGCGAATATTTGATAAGATTTGAAGAAATAAAAGCACTATGAGTTTTCAAGCACGCTGCTATAGCGACCTGTATGTTATATTTATTATAAAATGTACAGCTATTCATATTTTAATGTATGTTAAATTTCATTCCTTGACCTTGCCCCCCCCCCTCCTCCCTAGTATCAGAAGTTTTGGTGGGACTGACGTTACAACTAGACTATCCACATATGACGAATCACTGCTTAACTTGGATATGATTTCGACACGCAAAACAAATTTTACGCATAAAGGTGGTAGTTGGGTGTACACTCTAAACAATGAATAATACAAACAATAAAATAACCTTGAAATGGACTGAAACTTTGATTGACGAAATGCATACACACGGTAAACGTAAAGGTCGAGTTTCAGGCCACGAATGGAGACTGGGTGTTTGGAATGCTAGAGGAGTGAATGATCTTAAGGTAAGAGAACTACGAGAAACTATGCACGTCTATATATAATCCAAACAACAGTTCAATTTTCAATCAAAAAGATGAATTTTTAACAAAATGGTTGGATTTTTAGCAGGAAAAAAGAATTTTCAACAAAATAGTTAAATTTGCAGTCAAGAAACCAATTTTTAACAAAAGAATTCAACTTGCAACAAGTAGCTGAATTTCCAACCAAATAGGTGGATTCGTAACTAAAAAAATTTAGCTGAATTTCCAACCAAATAGGTGGATTTGTAACTAAAAAAGATAAATTTTCAACCAAAAATGTGATAGTTGAATTCTAAGTTAAATAAATTCATTTTTAGCAAGTAAAACGGGTTTTCAACACAATAATTAAATATTCAACCAAACAGTTGAATTTTTAACTAAAAAGGATACATTTTTAAATAAAAAATTATTTTCTAACAAAAAAGCTTTTTTTAAACAAAATAGTTCAATTTTCAATCAAAGAGATGAATTTTTAACAAAATTGTTGAATTTTTAACTAGAAAAGATAAATTTTGAAGCAGTAAAAAAGAATTTCCAACAAAATAGTTAAATTTGCTACCAAAAAATTAATTCTTGACAAAAAAGTTTAACTTAAAACAATTAGCAGAATTTTAACTAAATATCTGGATTCTTAACTAAAAAAGAAAAATCTTCAACCAAAAATGAAATAGTAGAATTTCAAGATAAATTAATTAAATTTCAATGAGAAAAACTAGTTTTCAACAAAATAAATAAATATTCAACCGAACGGCTGAATTTTTAACTAAAAAAGATATATTTTTGACAAAAAATGTAATATTTAAATTCTCAGTTGAAAAATTAATTTTTCTACAAATAAAAGAGAATTGTGGAAAAATAGTTGAATGTTTAATAAAATAGATGTAGGTTCAAGCTGAAATGACCAATATTTAACCAAAAAATGAATTTTTAGCGAAGAAGTTGCATTTTCAATGAAGAACGATTTTCCAGTCATCAGAGAAAACAAATTCCACTCAATTTTTGAATTTTTAAGCGAAAAAGATTAATTTTCTACAAAAAACTTGAATTTCTAACCAAAAGAAATGATGTCTTCACAAAATTGTCGCATTTGCAAAAAACTAATTAAATTTTCGACCGAAAAATAGCTGAATGTTTATTGCATGACAAAAGAAAGGAATTTTCAACTAAAATGATAAATCTTCAACTAGGATAATTGAATTTTTAGTTAAAAAAGTTATTTGTTAATGAAAAAAATGAATATTTGACTATGAAAATCAATTTTTTCACTTTATACAAGAGTTTCTATAGATTTTTTTAGTTTAATTTCCTACTTCTGGAAGATTTAAAACTTCCTAAGACCAAAAAGGAGTGTTTTAGAAAATTTTAAATTTCGTGGGCGGCAGCAAAATTTCAATTTTCATGTATTGGCCTTTAAATCTCTATGGCTCTTAGAATAATTTCTTTCTTATATTGAGAAAGTGTTCCTTTAGATTTAGGTAGTTGAAGTATTCATAGAAACTCTAACATTTTTTCTTTATTCTTTCTTATTCTCATTTTTCTCATGGAATAAATAAATACGTAATGTGTATAAAAGCGTTAATAATTTCTAACATACAATAGAGATATTATATGAATTACATTGAGGCGAACTGAATATTGACTAATACTACTGTAGAATGTGGACGTTGCTATATACAATAAAGGAAATTTTTAATGAACAATGTTTCCCATTATATAGAGTGTCTGCAATTAAGGATTAATTTATTTACAATGTGCGATCTTATTTCCTGAAAAATGTGTTAATAAAAATTCTTGTCCATACATGTGTCACTTTAAAAGAAAGTAATAAAAAATATATATAATAATTTTGAACATATAGTAGAGATGTAATATAAGTTACATTGAGGCTGACCAAATTTTGATCAATACTACTGGATGATGTGGTGGTTGCTATATAAAATAATGAAACTTATAAATGAATAATTCTTTCTATTATATAAAGTGTCTGCTACTAAAAATTAATTTATTTGCAGCGTGCGATCTTGCCTTCTGAAACATAAGTTTTTAATCATTCTAGTCCATGCAAGTACCACTTTAAAATATTATTAGTGACAAAATATATAATAATTTCAATCACACAATAAATATACGATATAAATTACAATGTGGCTGACCTCATATTGACCAATACTACTGTAGAATGCGGAGATTGCTATATAGAAACAAAATTATAAATAAATGATTTTCCCTATTATATAAAGTATCTGCAATTACGGATTAATTTATTTGCAACTTTCAATCTCATATCCGAAGAAACGTGTTTATAACAATTCTAGTTCATACATGTGCGACTTTAAAATAAATAAACTAAAAAAATATTGAATAATTTTAAAGATACAGTGGAGACACATTATAATTTATATTGCGGCTGATCAAATTTTGACCAATACTACTAGAGAATGTGCAGGTTGCTATATAAAATAAAGAAACTTATAAATAAAAAACTTTTCTTGTTATAAAAAGTGTCTGCAATTACGGATTAATTTATTTTCAACATGCGTTCTTATCTCCTAAAAAGTCTTTATATAAATTTTATTTCATACCTGTACGAATTAAAAATAAATTAATTCGAAAAATATATAATACATTTAAACATAAAATTAAGGTATGATATGAATTACATTACGGCTGACCAAATCTTGACCAATACTACTGCACAATGTAGAGATTGCTATATAAAATTGCTACACGAATATCTCTGTATTACTCTTCATTTTCGGTATTCAATAAATGTGAATAAATCTATGATTTTTTGTCCATATAGTACTCTGAATGAAATTAATTTTTTAGTAAAAAAAATAATCATAATATATTATCAACTGATTCTAAAGACTTTCCGTAATGATCCTAATTATAAACTTTCAGAAAAAAATGTGTTATTTATATTTAGAAATAATCGTAAACTGGGACTCTGTTTATTCTTTCTGCTCACTTTGCGCCTTTTATTGATATTCAATAGAAACTGAAAATTTGATAAACCATTCTTATAAACAAATGCACAATTTATTTGATGAATGTTAAAGAAAGGATTTAATAAAAAAACTATGCTATCAGTTAGCAATATGTAAAATAGAGCATTTTTATACAAATATTGTACATGACAAATAGAAATAAACAATTGTAAAAAAATTTAATCAAAAGAAATATTTTTATCGCAGTTTTAATAGTAGTGCCATTTTAGTTAATAATCTTTTAAAACAAAAAAATTAGGATCTGATATTATTGAGATGTTCTATATTCGCTTTTTGTCTGTTTTACTGATTTTTTGATGTTATTATATTTCCAACATTTCGAAGATGCATGTATTAGAGTGTACTTATCAAATGATCCCCTTTTACAATACGAATGCTAAAAATTACAAAATGCAATGAATAAATTTTAAAAAGTTACTTATTACAGAAAAATCTAAAAAAAGAAACAAAACATTGTCAACTTGGTTGAAAATGTAATTATAAATTTTAAATCGAATAAATTTATTTCAATTTGATTTTTATTACAATTGTTTATTTCTCTTTGTCATGTACAATATTTGTATCTAAATGCTCTATTTTACACATTTATAACTCATAGCATTTAGATCCAATTTCGGTATAAAATTTGATCAACTGGCATTTATTGTGTGACCATAGCTTTCGCTTTTTCAATATTGCGAGAACATGATTCATCTGACGAATTAAAGTCTACAATACTGTTTCTGTCTTGAAAAAAGATGACTTTCTCGATGAGTAGATGGAAATTCTCGAACGGCATCTCCTTCAAAATGACAGTCATATTTCAGCCTCGAGGCTTTATTCTTCGGCCATTCGTTTTTCTCGCGTAAAAATGCATCATCATGTTGCTTTCCTTCTCAAACCCCAGGCTTTCGCGTTAGCGAGAATTCTCCTGAGTAAAATACGAGAATACTCTTGTCGGAGAAAGAAGAGACAAAATCGAGAACAGGCGAAGACAGCAGGAAGCCGCAAAACCATTTCGTAAAAATGTAGTGCTTTCGCTACTACAAAATGTGGTAATGCTGTGTTTTATTTGGCACACGTATTCCTTGGCGAATCTGAAAGAAAAGATCGAAAATCATAGCCACTGGAAGGAACAAAAAAAAATGAACGTTTTTTTCATACTAATCTTCTTCTCCATATTTAACCCTTACATGCATGCTGGAATATTTAATATTTCAGCTAGATTATCATCATATTTATGTTATTGAAAGTTGTGTTTTCTCTATCTTGGTGATTCTTTTTGTGAATTTACTATAGCTATTTAAAATTTTTTGTTGTATTTACATAAAACTTGGTATATTTATGTTTTGAGCATCGCTGTTTTCAAATCTGTTATCAGATTTATAAAATTCAATATGGCGGATCTCATATGGCAAACTAATTTCGACAAAGTTGTTGGATTCCCATAGAATCTGTTACTCGGATGTTTTTGGAGTTGCTGATGACAAATATGAAGTCGGTTTTCAGAAATTTAGTATGGAGGATCCAATATGGCGAACGAAACTTGTCAGTCATCAAAGATGCAACTTTCATACAAAATTACACTTTTCACAACCAAATTGAAATAAAAAAACGCACTCGATGGGTGTTTTAATGATCTATGGTTGATTTCTTCTGATTGCCTAAAACGTGTCAGGTGCTTAGAAGAACGGTCAACCCGCTAAGTTGCATATATCCGTAATATTACTTTGATAGGAAAATGTATGCATCAAAGAGTTAGTAATTTCATAGAAATAGTTGCTTATTTTAAATTAATATTCTGAATCATTGTTAAGATACTTGTCATATTTCTTTTTCAAAGGAATTTTTGAAATTATTTATGATCTACAAGCGTTTTGAGCGAATACATTCTGTTCAGAGATAACACATTCTGTTTGCATCATAAGGATTTTTATATACGCCGCATGAAGTTGGTTCGCAGAGATACTTTCTTTATTTATGTTTCTTTCTAAATTGGTTCGCTTTATTACATAAGGTTTAGAGGCACATAAGTGTAAAAAGAGAATAATAATCTTCAGTTGACAATATATGAAATTCTTTAGGATCAATGTTAAATATTTGATATAGTACAACGAAATGAAATTGATAATTGACAATTAATATTTTTTAAGTAAATATATTTGATATTCAACTCATGGCCTGTAATTTTTTGCGACCTAAAATACATCTAGAATTGATTAATTTTAAGCAGAAGTGGAGTCTTCAATCCAATCAGTTTATTATATAAAAAAGGACAAGTTTTGCAGATTTCCTAAATCCTTTAAAATCTCTGAATTCCTTCAATCATCTGAAATCCTTCATCCTAAATCTCCTGCATTCCTCTCATGTCCTGAATTCCAAAAATTCTTTGAATTTGCTGAATTCCCTGAATTACGTAAATGCTCGGCAATATTTAAAATTTGCTGAATACTCCCTTGAAATTCTCTAAATCCTAGAATATTCTGAATTCCTGAAATTCTGTTAATTCTCTAAATCTCCTTAATCCATTAAATATTCTAAATTCTTTATATTTCTAGAATATTTAAAATTCTCTTAAATCTTTCAATTCTTCCATTTTCGTCAATTCATTGAATGTTGGAAAACGTAAATAACACATATATTTCTCAAAGGTCATAATAAAGATCACTATTGAAAGTCTTTAAAATCAGTTGGTAATATATTATGATTTTTTTTTTATTCTCAAGAAATTAATTTTGTTTAGAATAATATATGGAAAAAAACATAGATTTATTCAGATTTATTAAGTACCAAATGTGAAGAGGAATACAGAGATATTTATGTTTTAAAAAATATAGCTTCGCATTTATTTTCTCTATTATGGAACTAATTTGATACCTTCTATAATAGAGAACATGATTTATTTATAAGTTTCTTTATTTTATATACAAATCTCTACATTATACAGTAGTATTGGTCAAGATTTGGTCAGCCGTAATGTAATTTATTTGATATATCTTTATTGTATGTTTAAATATATTTTACATTTTTTTAAATTACCTTATTTCAAATTCATAACAAGAAACGTTTCTCATTTATAAGTTTCTTTATTTTATATAGCAACCTGCATATTCTTCAGTAGTATTAGTTCATTTTAAAGTCATAGATGTATGAACTAGAATTTTTATAAGCACGTTTTCTTGGGAGATGAGATTGTAGGCTGCAAATGAATTAATCCGTGATTGCAGATACTTGATATAATAGGAAAAATTATTTATTTATGAGTTTGTTTATTTTATATAGCTATCTTCGCATTCTACAGTAGTATTGATCAGTATTAGGTCAGCCTCAATGTAATTCACATTATATTTTAGTTCTATGATTAAAATTATTATATATTTTTTTACTAATAATATTTTAAAGTTGTACGTGCATGGACTAGAATCAATATGAACAAGTTTTTAGAAGACAAGATCGCACGTTGCAAATAAATTAATTTTCAATTGCAGACACTTTATATAATAGGAAGCTTTATTTATTTATAAGTTACTTTATTTTATATAGAAACCTCCATATTCACCAGTAGTATTGGTCAATATCGAGCCAGACTGAATGTTATTCATATGATTTGTCTATTTTATGTTTGAAATTATTCTATAATTTTTTAATTTATTCATTTTAAAGTCCTGAATGTATGGACTAAAATTTTTATGAACAGTTTTTTTAGGAAACAAGAACACACGATGCAAATAAATTATTTTTGTATTGCAGACACTTTATATAATAGTAAGCATTATTTATTTATAAGTTTCTTCATTTTATATAGTTACTTTCACATTTTCAAGTAGTATTGGTCAATATTTAGTCAGCCTTAACGTAAGTTATATTAAGCTAGATTACTATACGCGCGCAGATGCGCGCGCCACATTTTATATTAATTTTTATCATTTAACAAATTTCCGAATAACTATTTATTTGTTGAAGGTTTTTCCCACTTAAATTCGTGCTGAAATTAGATTCTGAAAGAATTTAAACATTGACATAACTTTCACTTAATATATATATATATATATTTATTTATTTTTAGATATGAACTTCTATTTCTGAAATTTTAATTGATTACCTTTTAAACTAACTTCATAAAATTTTAGTTTTAACAGAGTCAGTCAATAATGAATTATTCAGGTTACAACATAAAAAGCATCAAACAATTATTTTCATTGAAATATTCAAATAATTTTTACTGTATACAAATATTTTTTTGAACTTTCATTTCTGAAAATATGATGTATTAATAAGCTTTAAAACTAATTTTGGAAAAAATTGAGATATGAATATAATTTTGAATACGGAATTCAGATTGTTTCAAAACAGCACATACATTTAAAAGAATAATGTAATTGTAATATAGATATGGTCAATATAAATGAACTTCTATCATAATTTTATCATATTGCCAATGTTCAATGACATAACTTTGAAATAAATAATCAATGAATGTTAGATAATAGAGAAAAATTAAAGTTCAATCTTTATGTAATTTAACATTGTAAAAAAAATGAATCATCAAATAATCAATTAACACATCAATTTGTGTTACTTAATTGATAACAATTAAAATTTGATCTTCATATAATTTAATATTGTAAAAAAATTAAAAATCAATAATTAGTTAATCAGTTCACAACATAAAAAGCAATGAACTATTATTTTCATTAAAGTATTCAAATAATTATTACCTTATAGTTTTCTGAAAATTTTAATTAATATTAACCTTTGAAACTGATTTCATAACAAATCAAAATATATGCTCATATAATTTTGAAATCAGAATGAAGATACTCATTTCACAACACCCCAAAAATTTTATATAATTATACAATTGGAATAGAGGTATTTTAAATATAAATAAACTTTTATTATACAAGATATAGTCAATATTTAGTTACATAACCTTAAAATAAACAATCAATTTATGTTATCTAATGGAGAATAGTTACAGTTCAATCTTTATGTAACCTAATATTATTTTTAAAAATTAATCAGCTAATAATTAATTTATCTATTCACGACATACGAAGCATTAAACTATCATTTTCTTTCAAACATTCAAATCATTTTTACTTTATATTTTTTTTAATATTCATTTTCATTTCTGAAATTTTGATTCATTATAAACCTTTTAAGCTAATTTAAGAAAAAATAAAAAAATATTCACACATAATTTTGAAAATTAAATTCAAATACTCATTTCACAACACCAGAAACATTAAAAAAATTATTTAATTGGAATGAAAGTATTTTGAAAAAAAAAAATTATTATACAAATTATATCCAATATTTAATTATACAACTTTCAAGTAAAGAATCAATTTATGCTACTTATGAAAACAGAAATTTGCAAAATTCCACAAAATAAAAAGCATTCAACTATAATTTTCATCAAAATACGCAAATAATTTGTACTTCATATTTGTTTTATAAATTTGAACTTCCATTCCTGAAAATTTGAATTATTAATAACCTTTGAAGCTAATTCCACAAAAATTGAGTGTAATAGAATCAGTCCATAATTAACCTGTTCGCAACGTAAAAAGTATTTATTTTTATTGAAACATTCAAATAATTTTTACATTATTTTTCTTTAAATTTGAAGTCGCATTAATATTTTTTAATAACCTTTTAAACTAATTAGGAACATAATTAAAATATATGTACATATCATTTTATGCTGCAATTTGAATTAAGATACTCATTTCACAACATCACAAACATTTTTAAAAAGTATATAATTGTAATAGAGGTATTATAAAGAAAGAATGAACTTTCATTATAAAAATAATGGCGAATATTCTATTATTACATAAGCCTAAAGTAAATAATGAATTCATGTTGCTAAATCGTTAAACAATTTAAATTCAATCTTTACGTAATTTAATATTGTGAACGAAATTAATCAGCTAATAATTAATTAAACAGTTCACAACATGAAAAGCATCAAACTATTATTTTCATTGATACATTTTCGAATAATTTGTACCTTATATTTTCCTGAAAATTCGAAATATTATTAATAATCTGAACTAATCCCATAATACACCTAAAAAATGCGGAAATTGTACTTTATCATTACTTTACTATTTTTTCACTTATCTGGTAGAATATAGTACAATAATATCGGGCAAAATAGAGTGAAGTTAAATTGTGTCTGGATGAGAATAGTAGAAAAATTACTGAAATACATTTTACGTCGTTTATTGAGAATGTTAATCATAATAACTTACATACCTGAATTAAATAAATGTATAAAAATTAATAAAATACATTTTCTCACCAAGCAGATTGCTAATTTAGTGAAAAATAATTTAGTAATAAAATTAGGAATCCACTTTTCCTTAGTCCAGTAGTATTGGTCAAGCTTGGTCAGCCTCAAATTAACTTGTATCATACATCTATTCAATTTTTGAAATTATTTCATAATTTTTCAATTTATTTATTTTAAAGTCGTGAATGTATGGACTAAAATTTTTCTAAACAGTTTTTTTAGGAGACAAGAGCGCACGTTGAAAATAAAATAATCCGTAATTGCTGCACAGAGCACTCTGAGTTTTATAGACAGGAGATTTTTCTGTGTCGGTTTTACAACCTTGCAATCTTGGAGGGCGAGGAAATAAGGTAGAAAACGAGTTGCTGCGTGAAATAACAGTGTAAAGCAAATAGCCTGAAGTAGACTGAAAGTTGACCCTCGTTTAAGTTCACGAAGGGCCGACCTCAATAAACTTGCTAAAATGAGCCTGGGAAATGCCGAGATTGGTGTCTCGTGTAAGCCGCAGGCAGAATTATGACTTGAAGAATGAAGACATTCTGGAGAATGTTGGGTTACATGCAAACATTTGCAATTCCGGTTTCCTCGTTAAGTAATGAATTCTACTCCACGTTTACACAGATATATCCTTTTATGCACTCAGTTCTTTACTCTCTCAACCCGAATTAGTATAGATTTTACTAATGGAATTAGTAGCATTGTATCTGACTGTTATATTAGTCATTCTATCAGTTTCTACTAAATAAATGGGTGAGATTTATGTTACTAAATAAATTAGTAAGGGTATTCTACTAATCTGCTTAGTAGTGCCGACTTACTAATTCAATGAGTAGCAATGAATTGCTGTGGAAACATAAGTTGATAATTTTTCTAATACTTTCTCCTGGTTTTTGAGTTTTATTTGAGAAATGATGATGCTTTCATAATTTATATTCTAGGTTTATATAGTTATATTAATAATAATTGTGTATAAACGATGCAATATTTAAAACTGACACTGTATTGGGATCAGCTACGCTGCAATACACCATCTATTTTTTCAGTACGGCCAAAATGTGAACTCGTGAAATCAGGTAGAATAACAGCGTCCTCAGAAATGAAAATATTAGAATTATTATTATTGTATAAAATCTTTTATAGGAAACAAAATGTCAATTTTATTATAATTTTAATCATTTGTTCAAAGTAAAAAATATTGGGTTATCATAAAATCATTGTATCGATGATTTTTAAAGCTTGTTTAGGTTTCAAACTTATCACTTTTGAGCAAGCACTTATAATCATCAAATACAGTTTTCCTGATCGACAAGAATTCTTATTTAACCTGAATTTCAAACAGGATTAAACATTTTTTTGTCTTCAATAAAGCTTTTTTTGAACCACCGTATTCGTAAACTTCAGATAAGTTAAAATAAAAGTATCTACATACATTGTTTTTTTCCCTTGATGACTGAAAAATCTTTTTGAGTTGAAAATTAAACTCATGTGAAAAAGTAGTTTATTTTTGGTTAAATTTAACTGTTTCTGATCAAAAATTAATTTTTTTTTGGTTGGGATGACAACCACTTGATTTTTCGTTCAGAATTCTTCTCTTTTGAAATACAAATTTAATTTTTTGAGTTGGAAGTTAAAGTTTTTTGTTGAACATTAATTTTTGTTAGATCAAGACTAATCATTTGAATTAAAAATGTATCTCTTTGGTTAAAAAGTGAGCTATTTTGTTGAAAATTTGTTTTTTCTCTAACAGAAAATTAATTTTTCCTCAAACTGAAAATGTGATTATTCCAATTGAATATTCTAACATTGTAGTTAAAAATTCATCTCTTTAGATGAGCATAATAAAACATTTTAAATTGAACAATCCAATTTCAGGTTCAAAATTACCATTTTTAGTTGGAATTCAAACTATTTCAGTCAGTGATTCATCGTTTTAGTTGAAAATTTCTAAGCTTGGTTGAAACTTAATTTTTTTGACTGAAAATTCATGTATTTTGTTGAAAAGTTGTATTTTTTGATAGAAAATGAACCTTTTTGTATAAAAATTAATTTTCTTTTTTGTAAATTCATCTTTTAGGTTGAAAATTCGAGTATTTCAGTAAAAAATGTACAATTTTAGTTGAAAGTTAAACTTTTTGGTTGAAAATACAACTACTTGGTTGAAAGATAAACACTTTTCTTGAAAATGCATCTATTTGACTTAAAATTTATCTAATCCAGTTAAAGATTCATATATTCCAGTAAAAGATCATCGTTTTATTAAAAAATGTAGATTATTTGAATAAATAAAAAAAAATTCGAAAGATTTGAATAAATTTCTATGAATAATCCCTTATTTTATCATTCGATAAATACAAATTTTATAAGTTTATTTCTTTTCAAACTTGTTCTCGGGTTAGAGAGAACCCAGTTATTATTATTATTATATTATTATTATATTATTATTATCATTATATTATTATTATTCATTTGGTTATTATCTTCTTCAGTTGAAAATTCAACTATTTGGTTGCTTATTCATGTACTTTATTCGAAATTATTCTTTTTTGGTAGGAAATTAATTTTTTTGGTTCAATATTAGTTTTTTTAATTCAAGATTAATTTTTTAACTGAAAATTTAGCTATATCATGTTTCTCTGAATATTAATCTTCTTCAGCTAACAATTCAACTGCATATTTGTTTCGGAATTTCTATATATTGTTGAAACTTTTGTGTATCTTTTGTGTCGACTATTATGCTAAAAATTCCATTCAAAGTTAAAATATTTGGTTGAAAATTCATGTATTTTGATCAAGATTATCCTTTTTTGGTAAAAATTTTTTTTATCAGATTCAAAATAAATTTTTCTTTGGTTGAAAATTAGTATTTTTATTGAAAAGCAATTTTTTCAACTAAAAATTTGTTTGTCTTTTTTTGTCGGAATTTTTTTTGTTGGAAATTAATTTTTTAAACTGAAAATTAAAATATTTGGTTAAAAGTTTGTCTCTTTTGGTTGAAAATTCATCTCTTTTCTTGAAAAAGACTTATTTTTTTTGTAAAAAATTATTCTTTATGTCTCAAAATTAAACTTCTTGTTTGAAACTTTACCTTTTTCGTGGAAAATTCATGTCTTCCAGTTAAGTATTCATAATTTTAGTTAAAATTTCATCTTTTAGATTGAAGATAAAAACAACTTGGTTGAAAGTTATTCTTTTGTTAAAAATGTATCCTTTTGGATCAGAATTTGTCTTTTTCAGTTAAAGATTCATTATTTTCGATTAAAATTGTTTTTTTTTCTGGAAAAGTGATTTATTAACTGAAAATTTAACTATTCCATTTTTGGTTAAAAACTGATATTTTTTAGTTCGAAATTCAACTATTTGGTTGATAACTTATGTATTTTGTTGAAATCTTTTAACAATTCAGAATCTAAAGCGTATTTTCATTGTCTTGTTTTCATGATTAAAAAAGTGCGCATACTATAAGAAAAAAACAATTTTGTTATTAAACTTTTTATTGCAACTTGTGTCGTTTTTCTATAAATTAAATTTGATTATTTTCAATGTTATTTTTTACAATTCAAACTAAAATACGCATCCTAGCGTAAAGTGGTGTTGAGAAAATTTTGTACATATAATTGAGAAGAAAATTTTTGTCGAATAAAATGTTATTATAGCTTGTGTCCTTTTTCCAAAAAGTTAATTTTTTCTTCCTAATATATTTTCCTAACAAGAGTTGAAAACAAGCTTTTAGATCTTTCTTGGTTCAATAACTTTTGGCTTTTCACTTTTTAGTCGTCTCTCATGTCTTTTTCCCAAGGGTTTACTTTTTTCATTTTAAATATTTTTTACGGTTGAAAGAAAATATACTTTTTCTATCTAAAAATTATCAATAGCACACTTTAAGATCCTTTTTGGATAAACAAATTTTGTTTATTAATTTTTTGTCGTTTGTCCAAAAATTAAATTTTCAATGTAAAATTTTGAATGTAAATTAATTAAACTTGTATAATTTCTAAACGAACTCGTATAAAATTGCATAATTTAAAATTAAAGGTGTTTGAAATTGAAAAATTTCAAATAAGATACTCGCACAATTTATAATTGAGGACCAAATTTTTGTAAATTGGGCAATGTCATAGGAAGGAGTTGAAACTGTATAATTGAAAATCTGAAGCGTTCAAAATTGAACAATTTATTTTTAAATAAATAATTTTAAAACTAAATTGTTTTTAGTTCGAATAAAAAATGAAATTGTATAATTTCTAAATAAAAACCTTAGAAATTGAATAATTTGAAACTGAAAACTTTTGAATTTAAATCATTTTCAATTTGAAGCGATTAAATTTTGACAATTCAAAAGTAAAAACTAAAGGGAATGTTTTAAATTTGAAGTTTTTGAAATTCTAGTACTTGAAATTGTTATTACGTGAAAAAATATAATCCCACAAAAAATATAAATAGACAAACTGTTCGAAGTTAAACAAATTAATTTATTATTTTCGCCGTTTGAAATGAAAAAAAATTATTCATAAGCCTATAAAGTTGAATTATTCTTTCAAAAATGTCCAAAATAAAAAGTACTTCAAATGTGAAACATAAAAAATCAAATGAATTTAAAATTCATTTCAGCCTGAAAACATTTTTAGTTACCAAGGATTGTGACTTTTTTTATAAATATAACTTTTTTCTCACCCAAACCCTTTAAAATTTTTACTATTTCATGTAAATTCAAATCGTTTAAAAAATGAATATTTCACATTGTCAATTATATTTTTCAAAATTGAACCACTTATCAATCATCAATTTCAAATGATTAAATTTTTATCTATTTTATTTCAAAGGACACATTTTTAATTTTCAATTTCGAATCGATTGATCTTGAAGACTTAATTCAGAATTAATATTCATTCTTGAAATTCGAAAGTGAAAAATTTGTGAAATTAGAATTTTCTTTCAAATCTTCAACTGAAAATCCGACAATTTAAAAATTCTGTATTTAAAAATGAAAATTAAAAAAGAGAACAAAATAAGATTGCTATACATGATTCTAATGTTTGAAGTTTGTACAATTTTAGGCCTTTCAAGGCAAATTTTTTTTTCAAGTTGAATTTGAAATGTTAAATATTTTGTAAAATTTTTAACTAAAAAAGAATTCAATTTTTAATGTCTTGTTCTATAATGTTTTCATTTTCAAAGCTCAAATTTAAGAAATTATTTTATAATTTTCTATTGGTTTGAATTCATTGCAGAGGAATTTAAGTTAAAATTGTTTAGTTATGAAGCCCTGAAACTGAAAATTCTGCAACTCAAAAGTATTAACTCTTTCAATTTGAAATTCGAGGATTCCGATGATTTTAAAACCAGAACATTTTTTACATTTGAAATCAAAACCATACAATTGAAATTATTTCAATCTAAAATTATTTGATTCAAAATTGAGTAGCAATACTTTCAATAAGAAAATTTGCAATTTTGAATGATTTAATAGTTTAATTATTCTGAAATTTCCAGTATTTGAATATAAAACTGCAACTTTCGGGAACTCGAAATTGAAATCGTCCAAAAATTAAGAAATTTCTAACGACATATGTTCGAGCTTCACTATTCGAATGAAAATAAACTGTATTTTTAAAGTTTCTGAAACTTGAATACCTTACAATTGCGCATTCCACACTTTAATCTTAAATTGAAATTATAGAAATTTCAACGATGATAAATATTAATAATAAGTATAATATGGTTAATTGCCAAAGACTGAAAACTTTCCCAGGCAGAAATATTATATATAGTTTATATATAGTGTGGAGTCTTATATATAACATTCATTTGTTTTATGTGAAAAATGAATAAAACAAATGAATATTACACATAATACCTCACACTATATATAAACTATATATAATATTTCTGCCTGGAATCATTCCCAGTCATTTTCCACTTTTCCTTTAAATAATATATATATTTTTTTAATTAACTCAGTAAAGTACTTACATTGAAGAAAAATTAAGTAAAGTTTCAAAATTTTATGTAACTTCCGTTATAAATTACAAATAAAGAAGGAAGCAGAATATCTCATCACGCACATGTCCCAAACTAGGAATTAAAAATTAAAACATACGTAAATAATATTCACACTATTCTTTAAAAATTTTAGGTTTAAACTAAGAAATAATTATTCAAACTATTTATAATTTGAGCTGAAATTGTTAATTTTCTACTTCATGGGAGCGTAGTATCAAGTGGCTATTTTCTAAAATGTTCTTTAGTACTAAAAAACGTGATTTCTGTCAAAAACAATCACTTAAGTTAAAGCCTTAAAAATTAAGCCTTTTTAATCTTCTTAGAAAAACAAAAGCATTCATTATGATTTGGAAACTCAGTTGTTAAAAATAATGAATTTTTAAATTTTTCATCACCGTCTTTAATATGCAATCATTTTTTTCTAAAGTGCAAAATTAACTTGAAAATCAAGCGCATACATCTCCATGAAAAGGGAAGAATTTTATATTGCTACAAGTATGAAGACAATGTTATAAGATGTCAAACTGACGTATACTTAAAAACTGTCGAACAAAGTGATAGAAAAAGAATAAACAGACAAATAATTAATTAATTAAAAGATTATGATCAATAAATGATGTTGGAATTAGGCCCCTTTTCACTCAAGAGATCAAGGACTGATGATGGATGCATAAAACATTGCTTGTAGGTAAATTCACGACGCGAACAATCTTCAATCAATTATAAGCACCAATCAGTGCACGATTATCTGACCCACCAGACGTGAAATCGTCCCCATATAAATCACGCGACAGCTTCAGCCCTCGAGGATTGAGCCAGGGTCAATAACGCCTTGTAGGTATGTATGATCGTCTACATGCTTCCAACTCCAAGTCGGCTCGTTTCCGCTTTTCCACGACCCTCCTGCCACTCGTCTCACCCTCCTGCTGATCTAACTTTCTATCTCGCTTTCTCTCAATTTAACTTCGCACCTCGGTCTCTCTCGTCTCATACATTGACGATATGTCATCTCCAGATGTGCGACCGTTGGAACAATTCTCACCCCAATTTGAGCTAGCTGTTCCGAAAAGGTTAATGCTACGTATTATTACTATTACTATTTGAGAAATGGTACCACTGTCGGCTTTCCCCTTCATTTTCTGAATGTTAGGCCAGGGTAGAAAGGCAAATAAATTGGAATTTGTTTGCAATTTTCGGTCAAGTATTGGTTGAGGGCATTTTTGTAAGAAGAAGTGTGTTTGAAGTGGATTTCAGTAGTAACTGATGGTATTTGGTCAGGCGGTAGGAACATGAATCATTTAGATGAATCAGAGTGGCAAATATTAGATCCTTCACTGTGAAAAAGAATATCATTTCAAGGCTAGTTTTCGGTATTGAAACAGTCCTCCAAAAATATAGTATCAGGTGGCTCCATTCTAATGACACTTTATTTTGATGCCACTAAACGACGTTTTAGTACTTTTTTTTTAATCAAAACAGGACTGAAGTGGGAATCAAATTCCAATGACATAGCGTAGCACATGAGACGTCCGTACTCTGTCACTGTAACTTTTTTCATGTTGTTTTGACGGTTATATGGCTTTCTTATTTCTTATTATTGATATTTTAACTTTATGAGAAAGTCTATTCGATTTTAAACATATAAAATTTAAGATTGTTTTATTTGTAATAAAAAATAATATTTCATGATGTATGTATGATTACTTGTTTGTAATATATAGATACAATAATTATATTTATTATATGGGTGGTTTTGCACGCAGAGTGCACTATCGAAAAAAGTTACAAATTTATTTTTGACGTCGCACCCATTTTCCATCACTCTTGTACCTATTATTTATAATTATTACTATTATTTCTAAATAAAGTAGAAGAATGCAATCGAATTTCCACAAGTAAAAAATAGTATAATAGAAAATATACACTAGATGTAAAAAAAAGAAATTTTTATTTATAGAATAAAGAAGGTTTTAACCAATTTTTTTGAATTGAAATGAAACAATTTTTGATTATATTTTGAAGCCTGAGAATTAGGTAAAAATAAAATTGCTTTGCTTTGTAAATATAATAACATAATAATTAGAAATTATGTCACAACCTTACACAAACCCCTGGAATCTTTTGAAATATCCTATAACATTACTGGCCTTGTAAAATCTCTCTGTATCTTCCAAAATTCTTTAAAACAGCATGCAAAATTTTTGAATTCCTTAAAATTATTAAAACCGTCGGAAGTCCCTTGAAATTGCCCAAATCTCTTGAAAATGCATTGGAATCTCTTGAAATACCATAACATTATTCAAATTCATTGAAATTCCTATGAACTATTCAAATGAATAAAAAAAGTTCTATTTCTTATGATTCCTGGGAAAATTTTTAATGACTTTTTATGCTGAAAAATTAATTTCAACAAAATATTGAAAAAGATTTCAAAAGACATCAAAAATTAAAAAAAAATAATTTGGATTATTTGAAGTGATTTTTTAATTTTCCAGGATTTGAACATTTGAAACATTTGAAAATATTCAAAAAATTTTCAACCAAAATGTAGATTTTTCAATATTTCGAAATAAAGTTTAGAAGCTGTTTCAAGATTTTGTGAGGTTTAAAGATGATACACAAATTTTCTTAAGATACGTGAAAAAATTTTGAATGATTTTTTTTTCTATCAAATGCTAAATTGAATGAATATTTAAATTAGATTTCAAGACAATTTTTGATTCATGAATAACAGTTAAACAATTATAAATTTGTAAGGACCTAAAACTAAAATAATTTTACTTCTAACTTACAAATTGTTTAGTTTCAAAAAATTTAATCTTTCAATTCTTAATGTTTCTAACATAAATGGCCTAAAACGATATAATTTTGAAAATCTCTGAATTCGTTGATTTATTCTTCAATTCATAGAATTGAAAATCATGGCGTGGATTTACATATTTTTTTAAGTCTTTGAATTGCACAATTTATAACAGTTTAACATTTCTTTATTTATTAAGCGTTTAAATTCAAAAAATTAGGCTTCATGGTCTTTAAGGTGAAAAATGAATGAATGATTTGATTTTAATTTTTATAAATGAATAATTGCTTTTAAATTCAAAGAAAGGAATGTCTTCTGTCACAAATGTAAATTCTAAATAACAAGAAAATTTTGCGCGCTATGCGCGCACTAATTACTCTTTCTTTAGAAAAAAATCTACTAAATGGAACTACTATGTTAAAAATTCATTTTTTTTGTTCATAATTCATCATTTTATTTGAAAAGTCTTTTTTTTAATTCAGCTATTTTGTTAACATTTTTTGAAATTATTATCTCAAATGAAAATTATTATATTAATATACATATATAAAAGGATATTACGGTAAAATTGTACACGTATGTATGCGCAATGTAGTAAATATTAAAATCTTCAGTTGGAAAAATTTCTTTGACGTTAGATGCCAAGTGCCTGAACTCGTGTTTTGTTAAGAACCTAGTAAAGATATCATAATTTTCTGTTTATAATACAGTGAAAAAATATAACACCGAAAAACCGATCGACGAATTAGAGATCGACTTAAATTGTCACATGTTCTCTATCATGGTGCTTGCTTGGCTTGCATGTTCGTGCGCTTTTTGTGGATTTCAGCTTCACCGACCACCATTCGCGTTCAGTGATTGAAATAATACAGATTAGCATCCACACGTGTCTAGATAGGTTTTCTGTAATTTATAGTGGTTTCAAATTAAAAAATAGAATCAGTATATTGTTAAGTGAAATTAACCTTCAGAGCTGAATCAAATACAATGGCTACGATAGCTATAAGTGTACATACAAATACATTAAGTGAAGAAATAATCTATTAAGAATCCAGGTTATTGAGCTTCTGACAAATATATTATTATTTTTCTTTGGAATCTTCGGTAAAGTTTTCTCTATTCTTTTATTTATATACGAACATTTCGTGGGCATGAAGCATGTGTTTTTTGTGATACTTTAAATAAGAAACGAAGACTAGCGACATAACCTCACTTTTGCAAATCATTTTCAACGCAACAAAACACGTGCTTTTTGGAATTCTAAAATGATATTTTATATTTATTGTATTGATTTCTCAACAAGTTTGCAATGTTCAAAGCACGATATATAAACATGTTATTATTTTATTCGAATATTGAAAATATAAAAATTCTAATGCAGAAAAAGCGGAATTTTGAAATAATCTCATACATAATTAAAACTTTCAGATATATTATTACAGATTTTCTCTTTTTTTCAACTTTCACATAATAAAATACTGTTTCTCTTATTCTATTTACAGATTCTTTATATTTTGTAAGATGTTTAGAGTTCACGTCTATTGATGAATCGGGTGTCAAAGAATATTATTCCTGAGTTCCTGCGAATTGGCTGGTTTGCATCGATGAAATGTACAAAAAGTGCTGGTCGCAGAGAGGAACCAAATGAAGAAACCTTGGATTTTGTCATCATTCCGTCATTTTAATTTCCATAAACGGTATCTGTTATTATATAAATCTCTTATTATTTTATTATGAATGTATTAGATAAATATAAATTTCACAAAATGATTCCTCTTACAGAAGAAACTTATCGCACAAATAGGAGGATTATCTGACAAAGAGGCTGTTTACAATGCTCTTGCTACAGTTATCACGAACGAATGTGCTAAAAAGTACTTTCATAATTCTATTGTTTCTTCTTTTAGTCTTCTTTGAATGAACCACAATTGTTGACAGAAATAC
>JAABKJ010007545.1:53289497-53591399 GCA_011634705.1 Andricus grossulariae | reverse complement strand
CTAAAAAGTACTTTCATAATTCTATTGTTTCTTCTTTTAGTCTTCTTTGAATGAACCACAATTGTTGACAGAAATACTATATTAAATTTCAAAAACGCTGTGTTCTATTCGTTAAAAAAATACAATTTTTTATTTAACAAGGTTTAATTTTAAAAGGTTCAAAGTTATGCATTTTGTTTTACTTTGCACATTTACAAACTTCAAAAGAGATTCTATTTTAGAGTGTAGTTGAAAATCACTGAACACGTGAGCAAAAGAAACACAAGGTCCCCGAAATGGTGGATTGGAGATCTGATATAATATAGCGGGAATCCGAATACTTGTTGCATATTTTAGGAATAATCGATCAGTCTTTCGAATGGGAGTCTTATTTTGTTTATAATAGGCAGCACAAACCTTTTTTTATTACGTTATATCATTAAGTGTATTTTATCCGTCGTGAATGTTTTGCATCAGAATTACAGTAAGTACTAGTTTTTGACCTAAAACGTATTTCGTTTTCACTGATTTTCGCTTCTCACATGTATATCATTTTCGTCAAATTGAACGGGAAAAATAGTAATTTCGTGTTGATGTTTTTCGGTTCAAATTTGTTAATTATCTGAAGAAATATTTAATTTTCATCATATTTTTCCTAAATTGAACAGTTGCTGAGAAGAAAGGGGAAAACTTGTTTTTTATACCTCACTTCCATTCTTGTTTTCAACTCAAGCACACTTTCGACACTCGCATATTACATTTCTTATCGTAAAAGGATGTCTTCGAAAAAGTATGGTACCGGGTTAAATAAAACTCGCTAATTGACAAATCTGCTTCTGCTTATTTACTGAAAATTGTTTCCTAATTTAGTTTCATACATTGCCATTCGTTGACTGAATTAGATTTTAAAGGAACAATGAATGACTTTCTAAACTGCTTCTTGAACAAAAGGTATTTTTTATTTTCTAGGTTAAGAATATCTTCATGTCTTCAGACGCTAAAGAATATGATTTTCAGTTGGTGGAATGTATCAAATCTGGGCCAAAACTTTTGGTTAGAAATGTGGATGTTTTTCCATTACAAATTAACAATTGTAACGATACACTTTTATATTTGAAACATTTTCGTATTTACGTGTAAATTGAACGAAAGAAGGCCTCTGTCTGCGATTCGCGAAACAATTTGTCCTTTTGTATCGTATTTTCCTTTAATAAATGGTTCAGATGTACTGAAGGCTCTTGTAGATTTTATTCGCAAAGGCTAACGTTGACCATCCTAAAGTAGCTTTCTTTACACAGTTAGTTAGTTTTTTTAGGTTTGTTCAATAAAATGCAAATTTTGAGGACCATGTTTGGTAAGCGTACATTCTACGAATTTGAATCTATATATCGTATTACTTAGAATTGTTCGCTAATATCTTTTTTTTTTTACTTTTTGCAGATGTGTTGAGAAAAACTCATATTGACAACATATCTAAACAAGAGGTAACGGAAAAACTCTTTAGTCACGAATTGCGTATTGTCATCTCGGGAGCCAAAGACTGGGGTGAAGAAAGAAAAACCAGAGCGAATATTGGAAAAGAAAGGGGAAACGACCAAAGAGAAGAGCGATAAAAATAGATACTATAAATATGTTGGTTAGTCATAGTTTTAAACATAGTTCTAACACAGTTCTATGTACACATTAATAAATTCAGCATATACAGGAATAATATTACTTACATCTTTTTTATTTCGATCTTATTCATTTTTATGCTTATAAAATCTCTTACCGTTAAAATCATGTATAAAACTTGATAAATTACTCGAATGAAAAACCAGCAAAATCTCCGTTGCGTATTATTGCGTTGGTTGCGTCGTCTGTCGTGTTTCCACGTGGCTCGGGTTTTCAAGATCGCTGATGATAAATCCAATGTCAGTTCCTGGTTTCGGAAACAATCATTTATATAGATAAATGTAGATAAAGTGATATAGTGTAACCCTCGAGTTACATATAAAGCCTGCTGGTAAGCAACTTGCTAAACTCATAAAAAAATACACAAGGGGTTGCCAACAAGCAGGGGAATCAGAATTGCGCCGAACTTCCCTGCAACATGCAAGCTTCGTCGAGCGTATTCGAGAGCAGAGAGAGGTCCACCTTTTACCCTGGTATCATAATATCCCTAATCTTGAGGAGAATTTTAATAATTATACGAGGAGAAATCCAACTTTAATTATTAAATCTTTCAGAAAGAAAAGATTATTTCAAAGGCACATGGAAGTCTTCTTCGCTCAATGGCTCATACAAATATTCATTTTCCAAGAGCGATTCTTGTTCTATGATGCAAAGTGTCTTGACGCCATTCGATGCGTTTATTTTCAGGAGATCTTTGCTCACAAACTAGTTTACTAGTCTACGATTTCTAGGCCCTCGATAAAAGGAACATTCTGTACCTTAGCTAGAATATCAATACGCCTGCAAAATTGAATATGATTGCAGTTATCAGGACCTACCGCGAGGAGATTTTCCTCTAGAAACCCGAATTTGGGCTTTTTAAACATTTTTCCAAATATTTACATTTTTTTCAGATTTTTTAAAAATCTTTTTCAGTTCACAAACATTTTTCGTGAGAAAGTAGATTTCTTATCCACTTTAAAATTTAATTTTTATTTTTTTCTCATTTTCTTTAATTTTTTCATTTGTAAACCTTTTTAATTCCCTTATTTTTTCCAATCAAAATATTTCTTTTTCAAATTACATTTTTTGGGAATTGGTGTTGTTTCTTTGACCTCGGAAACGATTATTCTTCATTCTTGCAGACCAGTAGTGCAGTAGTGCGCGTCCCCAGGTGACGGACAGGGGGATGCTCGCTAGAAATAGAGGGTAGGGCGACAAGAAAATACGCCTCGCGGGCCAAACAAACTGGATGAAGGACACACCGAGAAAAAACCACGAATGGTTCCTGCTGTTGTCACCTGGGAGTGCTCTGAACCACGTCTGCCTTACTCTCTTACATGGCGAGGGGCTGATGTGTGCTTGCACTGTCGAAGTATCAGCCACAACGTGGGATCAGAAGCCAGCCCCTTCGGGCCTTGATCAGGGAGTGCATGGTGGCTGCAGAGGTCAGAATCTGCTGTGTCCCGGGCGAGTTCCAGTCCGCCTGTCTTTTTTCGGGTCTGGTTAAACGAAGCCTGGACCCCAGGGAACTGGGGTAGGATTTAGGTCCGAGGGTACACACTACACACGTTCCCAGCTATTTCAGTCCGCCCCTCCACGCACAAGGCGCTCGCGATCATTCATGGAAACCCAATCACCCCCCCCCCCCCTTAGTTGAGAATAGAGTAGAAAAAGACGCAGTGAAGCAGGCGACGATTCTCAATAAGAAGATTGAGAAAAAATCCGAAAGCACAACAGCGACAGGCCAGATGATCGTCGTAAAGACGCCATTACTATCACAGACGGACTCGATGAGGTATCAAGGGTGCTACGATGTTAAAACGACAGCAGGAGTCACAGAAAAAACTGCAGGAATCCCTTACAGGAAGCTCTCACCCGGAAAATGGACTGGGCTTTGGGTAGGACAAAGAAACAAAAGAAAAAAGCACTTGAAAACCATAAGGGCACGACCCCTCGACGAAAAGCTATAGACGGGAGAAATGCCAGAAAAGAAGAGGAAACAGAGCAAGAAAGAGGATAACGCAAGCCGAAGAAGAGGCAGCGCCTAGAAGCCCTTCTCTTCAAAATCGCAAGCGGGAAATCGCACGCAGATGTGCTAAGGGACATCAGGTCGAAGCTGGAGCTTGAGGAGACCAACATGGAAATCCGGTCGATTCGCTAAAAAAGAGGCGGAGAAGTACTGCTAGAGTACGGCAAAGCAATAGTGGATATAAATCAAGGTCTCAATCCCTAAAGAGAACCGCAGACATCAGATAATTGCCTATGTAGCGAAACCCAGCAGCCCGGTGACATCCTACTGAAAACAAACCGTGTAAAGGTAGGATGGATCAATACCGAATACGACAGAGGGTCTACGTGGTTCGCTGCTACAAATGTCTGGGCTATGGACTTCTACTACAAATGTGGCAAAAATAAATGCAAAGCGGTCTCTTCCACGGAGAAACTCCAGTCCATCCTTTACAAGGAGCTTGAAAAAAGGCCAGGGTCCCTCAGCCACATACCGGGGCCGGGCGTCTTCAAATCCTTCCGGCAGGCAATGGACAAGCTGAAAAGCAACCGAGGCTGATAAGGGTCCTACAAGGGAACCTTCATCGAAGCAGGACAGCAAGCGACTCCCTAGCACACACAGTGCTCGACAGGAAAGTCGATTTGCTCCTGCTCATCGAACAATACAAGGACATAGACAGCCCAACACGGTTCTCGGACCCCTCGGGAACGTTCAGGAGCATGATTCAAGAAACGGTTTTATGTGGATGAGAAGCAGGGGCATCACGTATGTCAGCTGATAACTCACCCCCAATGAAAGCATCTCAGACTTTCAGCGGAAGCTTGATCGCCTCGAGGACATTGTTCGCGAGCAAGATCACAAAATTTTAGTGGCCGGCGATTAGAATGCAAGAGCGGTCGAATTGGAAATGCCCAAATCGAATTCAAGAGGCAAAATAATTATAGAAATGGCTGCCAGAATAGGGCCATTGGTTATGCACCAAGGCTGCACGCCAACCTTCTGGAGTCTCGGATAAAAGGGAACGATTCCGGACATCACCCTGGAATAAGAAAGCTTAGCTTCACTGATGCGTTACTGGGAAGTGGATAAAGAGTACACAGGTAGCGACCATCGGTATACAAGGTTTTGCCCAGAAGCTGAACCACAACGAAGGACACGACCCGACAAACAAAAACTGCGTTGGGATATCAATAAGAATGACAAAGAAAAGATCGGAAGGGTAATATACGAGGGTAGAGAAGCCTTACTCTGTCTTTACGACCGATTTAGGGAATCCGAAATGGTGGAAACCATTCCCAGAAAAAAGCCCGAAGAGAAAGGCGCTCTGCCTATTGGTAATCAGAGGAAGTTGCCGAACTCCGCAGGAATTGCCTACAAAGTAGGCGAAAAGCAACATAAGCGATGCCTGAAAGAGCCAAACAAGGAACCAACCCAAACGAACGTCCGATTCATGCTGAAGAAGAAAGAGCTACAAAGAGCTATTAGGAAAAGCAAGACGCAGAATTGGACGCACCTGGCTCAAGATACCTGGGATACTAAATTTTAACCTGAAAGCTCAGATGCATGTCGCGTCGGCGAGTGAATGTATGGAGCCCGCAGTGATTAATAATAATGTCAGCAGTCTCTTTCTCACCCACTCGGTGAGGCAGGATGATGCGGTGACTATTGCGGAGGAGGATATCCTACTCTCAACGCAGAGGAACCCATCACGGCTGTGAAAGCCTGATCAGCAAGGGCAAAGGCCATTCCAGAACACCGGGAGCATATCACCCCCTGTGCTTGTTGAATACAGCAGGTAAGCTTCTCGAGAAGTTATTAAATCCCCATCTTCTAGCGGCTTTACACGAAGCTGAAGATATTTGTGCGAGGCAGTACGCCTTCAGGAAAGGATGCTCCAGGGTACACGCGGTACGAGAGATAGTGGAAAATATTAGTTCGGCGTGAAGCGGAAACCACCATTCGAGAAAGATCGTTCTCCTGGCCACGTCGGACGTGAAAGACGCCTTCAACTCGGCCAGGAGGACAGATGTGATCAATGCCTCAAAAAGGTTTGAAGTATCACAGTATCTCTTGCAGATAATCAGAAGTTACCTAAAAGGCCGTGTACTAACGTGCGCCACAATAGGTGGTACCAGGACAAAAGAAATCACGGCTGGGGCTGCCCAGGGAAGCTATCTTAGGACCAGATTTCTGGAACATCTCCTATGATGATATCCTGCGAATGGAGATACCAGTCAGGCTACGCAGATGACATCATTGCAGTAATCGCAGCACGGAGCCTGGAGAAAATACAGTGGAAATTGGACCAGATGATGTACCTTGTGAATGGGTGGATGGGCAACATGACCTGGAACTAGCGACACAAAAGACCAAGCTGGTGCTGGTCACTAAAATACAGATTCCCAGGATCATTATGATGCAGGTGGGTTCAGAGACGATCGAAACCAAGATGGCCTATAAACATCTTGGCATAATGGTGGACTCGAAGCTCACGTTCTGGGAACACATCGCGAAAACGGCAGATGAAGCAGCACTTTACGTTGCACATGTATTGGCAGATCAATTCATTTTGCAATACGCCTGTCCAAAACAGTACACACCGACCAACGATCACTCGTACGAAGTCATCAGAGACTCGTCGAGTATATGAGACAATTCGGAAAGAAACAGAATTGGGATTTATAGCTTGGTTATGCTATATTCTCTTATGATACATAAGAGATGAAATTGGTTCATATGATGCAAAAAGCCGTGTGGTGGCGCTAGCGGTAACTTTTTCCTTGCTTTTTACGGTTATATGGCTTTCTTTATGAAAAGCCGTTACAAATTTCTAAAAATGTCGCAATAAAAAGGTTTCTTTATGGAATTTTAGTGAAGATGGCTGGGAGGAGTTTTCTACTATTGTTTTTCTTTGTTTACCGAATTAATTATTCAAAAAGTATATCGCGCCGGGGTGAAAATCAGGTCACAAACATCAACTCGCAGAACTCGAAGATCCCGAATATGAACAAATTAATTTTTTCGCCGCTCCTAAAGTCAGCTATTAACGCTAAATTCAAAAAATCTTTAATTCGAAAATATTTACTTTTAAATCTAAGTAGTTCGTTTGAAGTAAATATTTTTTAAAGGAAGACATTCTCCACGAGAAAATCGTAGAAGGATCCAATGGGACTAGTTTGAAAAAGGTAAGTAATTGTATATTTACTGTAAAATCAAAATCACAATTTGAGGATAAAACAAGCGTATTTTCTTTTTAATCCTAAAATCTGTGTTATTATTCTAATTTTTGTTTTGATGAGTTATAATCATTTGTAATTCCATTATTCTTCAACGAAAATAAAAACAATAATATATCTGTATTGAAAATTATTGAAGCAGTTGGTTTATCGCGTTAGAGTATGGGAGAGAATATACTTCGTGTATCTCCGACTGTGTTGGAAGTAGCAGATGAACCGACGGAACCGGCAACGCTGAGCCAGTCTTTTCATTTATGAAAGAGTATCCTCTCTGCTTCTTTACACTGTCATATCTGTCATACTTACTTTTTGCTTTAACAAAAACAACTCGAATAATTTTCTTATTTTAGAGTCCTTATAAATAAGCTCGGTTAATAAAAGGAGGAATATGTAAAATTGTGCCCGGATGTCCTGCTTACTTATTAAAACCTGCTGGAAAACAAACCAAAATTAAGAGCATACAAAAAATGCAAATTAGAAAGCTACAATCAGAATACGCCGAACTCAAAAAGAAGGAAAAAGGATTTCAATGCAAATGGCAACTTTACAAATGAAGAAAATTCGATCAATGACAATAATGATGCAATATAGGGGCACGACTAACCAAGTATGGCAGTCGGTCTCGTGTTTAATCCTTCGTCAAAATTTTGGGTGTTTACGGGCTGTGTTTGTACCGTGTGATCTATAAAGGGCTTTCAAAGTAACTAATTGTCACTAATGTTCTCGTTTACAGTGGTTTGTGAGTGTTACAACAATTATCGTAATTAATTTTAAGCAAAAAGTTGTTCTCGTTCAAACTGCCAATTTTCTCAAGGTCGTTGTGTCAGGTGAACAGTGCGTTCTTATTCCCATACTGTGTGATGTCAATTACTGGAAAATGGGGAATCTGGAAAACTCACTTTCAGCTCTCCACAACAAAATTGACCATCTAACGCTGAAAAATAAAGAGCTTAAAGTCCAGCAAGAAAAACTTAGGTCGATTATTACGGAACAAGACCGGAGAATCGAGACAATGGATAGAGCGTTAAGAAGCAACATCTTGATTATTTTCGGTATTCTTGAGGAAGACAACGTGGACCTACTGCAGTCAATATGTGCTACTTTCAAGCAGCATCTTAATATTGAAATAAGGTCGGACCAGGTCGAATCTGTTAGATGGATTAGAAAAAAAATCCGGGACAAACACCGTCCCCTCCTAACTCTGCTACGTTCCTTTATGGATAAGAAAATGATCTTATCGCAGCTGAAAAAATTACGCGGCACTGGGATTAGCATTGCGAAGGACTATATTAAAAATGTGCAAACTGAAAGAAAGGCTCTTCTTCCATACATTGAAGAGGCTAGAAATTGAGACCTGAAAGCTTCCTTAAGCTAGAATACAATATATTTGGATGGCAAAAAATTTGAGTCCAAAGAAATGTCAGCGTCGGAGTTTCTAATCCAGAATGCCAAATTATCTGCGAATAGAGCGGAACCATTTGAAAAAGGGAAAATGAGGGAAGTTAGTGGCATACAGGGAAAGGCGAAGCGCAAGGCCACGGAATCCCCACCAGACATTATCAAAGAGCAGGCAGGAAATCTTACGAAAGGAAATTTTCACAATCGGCTATCATCAACCAGGGAGGTGAAGAAGAAAAATATAAATGGTTGAATGAGCGAAACTCATCAGGATGAGTCAACAATACTTAAACCTTCTTCTTCTGGAAATGTCATGGTAATGTAAGATTTTGAAACTCCTGTATTCATTATCTCTAAAGCTTTAAAATGAAAATCAAAAGGTAGAGCCAGTGGCGGCCTAGCCCTTTTTATGAACAAACTTTATTATAATAGTGAGCTCATAGAAAAATCAGAGCACTGGATATATGTTCGAATTTATAGCGCAAAATAAAATTAATTTCAGTGTAGGAATCTGCTATTTTAACCTGACCGTAGATACAGAGGTAATCTTACAACTTTTCGATGAAACCTATGCTCTCTGTCAGATAAATACAACAGCGTTCCTATCATATATATGGCGATTTCAACTGTAGGGTGGGGGTTCGGGCGAGGGTCCACCGGATTTGTTTTCTCGCATACATTTTTCAATGTACCCGGAGAGTCACGATGTTGCGTACAACAGGAGGGTGCTGGGATATTGGAAATGATGAAGGTGAATGAATTTTATCTTTTAAATGGTAGATCGCGGAGTGAGAATCCAGCCCACTTTACTTTTGTTAATGCAGAGTGTAAAAGTGTCAATGACTTAGTTTGGTGCAATGCTGAAGCATGAGGTATACTTGACGTCTTAAAGGTGGATCAATCCACACATACCTCGGATCATTTCCCGGTCTTAGTCTCCTCTTGTTGCTCTCCCACCTCAACATGATACTTCTCGGGTGAGGCTAAGTTGATTTATGTTAAGCTAAAAAATCTTACCAAGCAATGATAGCTAATAAAATAGCGAGTTTTGAATCCAATATTCTGACGTGCCTCTTGAGTGTCACTGATAGAAAAACATTCTGGGATACTGTTAATAGATTTATAGGTTTCATAATAAAATCTACAATCCTTTCTGCAAAATCTTAGGAAAACTTCTTCCGTCTGACACTTCCTCTCAGACGTCTGTCACCGTCATTGCTTACAGGTGTGCGACATACATTTTTGGATAGCAGAATTACAGCTAATGAAATGTTGTTTTTCAATTAACAAAAGTAAATAAAATAAGGCTCCACGGCCAGATCAAATCTCAAATAATTTGTACAAAAACTTACTCCCCAATTGGCTTCGTTATCTCGAAAGATTTTTTAATAAAATACTTGAAAATGAATATATACCACTCGATTGAACAAAATCTTTAACGCATATGATGTGTGAGAAACAAGACCCATCCAATCACAATAACTACAGACCTATTGCCCTTCTAAACTCAATTCCTAAAATTTTCACGCAAATTCTGTTGGCTAGATGGGAAAAATTGGAGTCGTTCTGTCACATCATTCTGGAAGCCGAAGCAGTTTTTCGCCGAAGTAGGGGCTGCATGGATAATATTTTCATCTTGTCATCTGCTTCGCAAATTTACTTACAAAACAAATTGACATGTGTATGCCAATGATGCAATGCCTTCGGCTGATGACCGTTATAATCGAGAACTGCTTGTGATATGGTGAAAATGTCAATACCACTATTTTTCCTCGACCGCTAAAGGCAGAATCCCTAAGGTGGAGAAGGGAAAACCTTTATTGTACCGTGGACCTAGAGAGATGCTTAACAAGCGGGCTAAATTGATTATAGAACCTTTACTTGCACCAGAATTTCTGTATCTGTTCAGGATTGACTTCGCCGTAATATTTCCAAAATTAACTTCGCACGATGGCACCCCTTTGCTAGAGTTAACGACTTATCCCGCTATCAGGGTGACGTCACGTAGGCGCCAGCTAATTGGGCGGGCTCACGAAAGGAAACTCCTGGGATCAACGACTGGCCACAAAAGGATTTAAGATATTCAATTTTTTTTATTTTTTTTAATGATATAGAAATCCTTTATTCTCTAAAATTATCATCTTCAATTTTTTAAAAGGTCAAATATTCTTTGTCCGCGAGCCCGCGGGAAAAACCTTCTTTTAATTTGAAATACCGCTCGTCCTTGAAAGACGAAGTATTGAAAGGTCCGATGCGCGACGGATTGGTCAATTCCAATCCCTCGCGCGCGTGCGCAGTGATTTGAGTGACCATCTGCTCGCTGCCGTGAGAATCTGGAGATGGCATTCTGTCTTAATCGTCTCGAGAGAATACTCGAAACTAGTAACAGTCTCTTCAAAAAATGCCTTTCACTACCGTCGACCCACAAAAAGTCCTACAGGACATCTCACGGATTCCACACGTGAGGTTACAATTTCGCTGTTCTTTTTCTTTTGTTTATTAAACCAAAGGGGATTATAACTTTTTGGTTTCTCGAGTCCGGCATCATTGGGTTAGCGTTCTTTAAACTTTATGTTCGTTTGTTCAAGTTATTAATTTGCCTTCTCTTGCTGTAATAATAATATCTTGCTGCTAATTAATTATGAAAGCTAGATCTAATCTTGCTTTGTGTATTCGTTAGTAAGGTTCCTAAAGATTTTTAGTTTGTTGAATAAATAGAGTTTTTATCAGCCATGTTTAAATCCTGCTCTTGATATATTTGAGCCAGGCTCCAGAACCCCTATCCTCTAGATATAAGTTTGCATGTGAATTCAGGGGATAAAAATTAAATTTGAAATGGCGGAATAAACCGCCTCTCGTGCACTAAACACGTTTAATTTTCGTAAAGTTTCAGCAAATCGGAGTAATTGGAGCGTACAATACATTACCTATCGTCCATTTTTTAATTTTAAAGATGATCTTTTTGCTCCTCTTTCGTTTTTAAAACAGAATATTTCTGTTGGATCAATACGCGCTATACAATGTACGCAATGGAATGTCAAAAAGGAAGGAACATATGATACAGAATCTGTACGTACAAAAGAAGTTGTCACAGACGAGAATATGACCGTTCGAGTCAATGTGATAGGAAGTACACTAAAACTAGAGGATTTTTGTCTCAAAAGCAACGTAGAATTAGCAGTGGACGATATTGAGAATATAATATAGATTGTAGATGATCGTCGGACTTGCTGCGCGTGTGCAGTGTGACAGGATAAATTTCGCATCCTTGTCACTTAACAAATCTTTCATTCAAAATGGGGATTTGCGTGAAAAACTTAACCACGAGAACCAAGAGCGAAGGTCACACCTCAATTCAAGGGTACTTACCTAAAATTGTTACTCATCAAATATTTATCCCTTCGTGAATGTATGTTTTCATGCTATGGAAATCGCCGCCTGTCAAAAATGTTGAGATAGACAACAACTGCATGGAGACCAGGGTTAGGTTTTGCTACGTTAAAGGATTAACAGGGGTTCCTAACGAAACCTGGACAAAGGACCGAAGACTAACTCATAATCCAAACTCACGTCCATCTTTATGGTTACCTTTATGCTTACCTTTATGGTTATGGACTGCCGTTCATAAGGGCGGTTGTACGCATCGCGTGACCTTTCCATTGTGACGATTAGAAATGGTTCAGAAAAATTAAAATTCGGTCAAATGTTCATAAATTAAACTTTAATTAGCTGAATCAATTTCCTGATATAATTTCAAGAAAATGAAGAAAAAGTTGATGAAAATCGGTTCACATCTTCAATACCAGTTGAGAGTTGTTGTAATTTTGCATGCACTTAAAGATTTACTTTATTACTGGAAACATTTACTTTAATTATTCTTTTTACCGATTTTCATCAACTTTTTTTTCATTTTCTTAAAATTATATCAGGAAATTGATTCAGCTAACTAAATTTTAATTCAGCCATGCCTTTATAATCTTAGTTATTGAAACAGGCTTTAATCTTATGACAATCAAAGGGTCATCATAGCAGGCACACGAAAGTAGCCGTCTGCTGACAGCGGGGGGTCTATCGAGTTGCCGGGCCCGGGGTGGCATCCCCCTAAGGCGGCTGCCCGGCCCGGGGTGGTTTCCCCCGACCGCGGTCGGGGACGTGACCGTCGGCAGTAGTTTGGGAATCGCTGCTTATTAACGACAGAATCAAGTCGATAACTCACACGTCTGCCGGCGAACTCCAGAATGTTACATCTACGAATATTGTTTCTTATTATATAGGATATTACTAATAATGTCTACTGTTCTGAAAATTAAATACTTAGTTCTTAGCTTTTCCCTTATTTATAAATGTCGTTGCGACCTTACGTTTTGTGAACTTTCCTTAACGCGAGCACCCCTCGAGTCTACCGTCGCGACGTGGCGCGTCGCATAACGTACGGTCAATTTCGTTCTTGGTCTAATGGCAGCATCACGTGCCATGTTCTCAAAATTGTTGGAATATTGATTCAAATTGGAATTTTGATTGTAGTATTCAGATTTATTATTTGAAGCATTAACTGGGAATTGAACATTGATTTGGGGAATTGTCAAGGATTAACTTCAGTAAACGCCTGAGATAAACCATTAGTAGCATCGGCAGGCGACGCAGTCGCGAATTTGACTTAACCATGTGGTCAATTGTAATTTTCCTTTCACCATTTCCGAGCTTGGCCCCTTCTCAAGTGCTCTATTTTAGTAGTTTTTGTTATTGTGTTAATGTCGAGTCAGTGCGTAGGACTCCTTTGCGATTTTATCGATTCCCGATATTTGTTCTGGTTTGAATGTAAGTGACCACATGTTCGGTATTTCGAGCCATCGACTAAGTGGTCGCAGTCGAGTCGTCATTTTCCTTTCTAACCCTAACTAGTAGTTTTCCGAGGCGTTTTTGTTGTAATTTCGCGTAGTAGTATCAATAAATTTTTAATAATGTTCGAAACATTCTTTGTTTTTTTTTTTTAATTACCAACAGTAATAAACAAACTACCGAATTATTGATCTTTATTATGCGAAATCGGGCCTTGTGATTTTAAGACCCCCCCCCCCCCACCCACCCCGAATTAAGATTCCCTAATCCTTCCTGGATTTTTTCCACATTAAATAAAAATTCTATCGGCATGTAAAATTCCGATATAATTCTTTTTTGTTGTCATTTTCTGATATAGGGGCCTGGCTGACGCCCAAAAATGTAAAGACTTATTCCGGTATTTATAAATTATTCGGATATACGTAATTCGCCACGAGTGACGGTCCATATTACCTACAATGGGTTGTTTGATTTTGGAAATGGAACTTTTACAGAAGATGTTACCCAAGAAATAACTGATACTTCACAATATTTGAATGACAATTAAACTCAGTCTATTGCCGTCTTCACTTCGAAAGGACCTGTGCCCGGCAAAGTTCTTGCTGAATTGACGATTCAAGTGACCAGTCTCTTTGAAAAAACTAGGGATAGGGCGCATGGCATTGTTGCTGATGCGGCATATACTAATAGGAAAGTTTGAAACGAACTAGGTGGCAGTGGAAAATGGATTCAATAAAAAAATTACTTGAACATCTCACTAACAAAGCGTGTACGATCTTGTTCTTCTCAGATGCACTATTATTCCTATTTGTTTTCATTAATATTATAAGGAGTGTCATATTAATTTCAGATTTATGAAAACGACAGTCCAGTAGAATAGGAATATTTTAAGATTCTCGATGATACAGATAAACTGCAATCAATATGTTAACGGGGCTGCCCTAAATTTTCTAATGCTCATATTGACATTCCCAGTAACAGTTTCATAAAAATTCTTCTCCATATTTGCCTATAAATATTAATCACAGATTAATACTGCACATATTTTGAGCGAATCCGTTGCAAACGGTTTACGCTTTTACAGTTTACGCACGCTTGTCATCTTTTTTGGGATATATCATTTTTTTCTTCACATTTACTCACGTTGTAGAAGAATTTCACTCATGATTGGATGAGTAGGAGAAACAAGTAGATGACAATTTTATTTCTCGAGAATGTTTCTTCATGAATAACACTGCTAAAGGTCTGCGAAAGACAGCACGCTCCACAACTGATTTGGCACATTACTTGGAAGAAAAATTATGACGTAGTCTTGACAGGAAAAATCAATCAGGATATTTTCGATGTAAGTACATACCTAAGGTCCAATAATTTATGCCTAACGCTATAATCACCCAATGTCTTAGAATAATATATAACTCTGTATTTTCATATTTTATAATTTGAAATATAAACAAGAGAAAAAGTGCGTAATAAACTCTGAAATTAAAGAAACCAACCAAGCATAACAATAATAGATTGGTTGAACAAGAATGTACTAAATCTAGGGGTTGTACCGTAACAAATGTCCATGCGTACGTCCGAGGCTAGCTTAAGCGACAAATAATAACTTAAAAAGTATTGAAGCATAATAACTTGACAATTTGCATAATAGTGAAATAGCAAGAGGAGTAAAAGCGACCGGTCGTAAATGTATATCGTGGTAAAAAAAGACATTACCAATGTGTAATTTCAAGCAGTGAGTTCGTATTATCTAATAAAAACTAAAGAAACTCTTCCCGTATTTTTTACATTCAAATCCAGTTTTTCTGCACAAATCTTATAGAAACAATTATCATATTCTAAATACGTCAACTGTAATTATTATCAGAAATGACACTGACGTTGACAGAACGACTCATCATAATTCTTGCAGTGGAACACTAGAATTTTCATTTAAAGCTTTTCATTTCAGATTAATATCCCTAAACTGCTCTTCTTGTCTGATTATGTTTGTCTAGATATTCTTTGGTACGATACGTCTCTCTGGAGGTACAAATAACCATCCCGACACTCTTACGCTCATTCAAATTGATAAAATCCTGACTTTCTATATCATCTTTACATCACCTAAAACAGGGAACTGTAATGTTTTGGAAAATGCTCCTACGTAACAGTTGATTCCCATGTCAGAACTAAAGAAAATTTATGAAGCAGACAAGAAGGAATCCTTCGTTACCAAGTCTATTTGATTTTAGAAATATCACATTCAGGAGTTCATTATTTTTAATAAAAAATAATATTCTATGCTGTATTATATTACTTATTTGTAATATATAGATATATTAATTATGTTTATTATGCAGTCGTGTTATATTGTAAAAAAGCAATACAAAGAAAAATAATGAATTAATACTTCATTACTATATTTACCAAGAGTTTGAATATCAATTAACGATGTTCAATCGTTCACATCACCTAACAAAATAATACTTCAATAGGATATCTTGATACTCAACAATATTTGTAATTATTATAAACAATTTCAATTAATAGGATTTTAGATACAGAAAATGCGTTTTTTTTTTTTAGAAGATTCGTTTATTTTCCCGACCAAAGAATATTCCAAAATTAAGACGCTTTGCCCATAGAGAATTTTTCTTTTCTTTCAAATTTCTTAGCAAAAATAATTAAATATGAATAGTATTAGCCTTTTTTATGAACAAACTCCAAAAACTAATACGACCACTAAGTACTTATGGAGAAAATGTTCACTTGCTATTAGGGGTTATCAATTTTGAACGTGCCCATTACATGAATTAGTTTCTAATAATTGTTTATAAGAATTTAAAATATTGTTGATCGTGAATATATTCTGTTGAAATATTATTCTAAAGGGTAAAATAAACGATTCGGTTAAAAATGATACATTTTCTGTTTCAAGAAGCGCATATTTAATAGAAAAGTTGTTTCTTGAAGCTCGTTATAGCAATGAAAAATGTTGTTCAGTGTCAATATATCCCCATGAAATATTATACTCGGGGGTAGAATAAACAATCATTCTAAAGAAACGCATTTCCTGTATCTAAAGACGCCTATTTACTGAATCTTTTTTCAGCATTATTTATAACAATGAAAAATGGTGTTTGGTATCAAAAAGTCCAGTTGAGCTATTATTTTTTAGTGTAAAATCATCCAATATCGATTCCGTCTCGGGTCAGTATGGTAGCCATGCCGCTTTCCATGTTCATTTTCGCCTGTCCTTTGTCGCTATTAACACATGTATGTATTTCAGCAAGAAAATTAAAAGACTACAATATTGCAAAGAGCTGAAGTGTGGACCTGGAGTGATGTAGACGCCTTAACCTGGAACTTACACGAAGAGGAGCTTCGGCAGACGGAGACCTGGACCTGGTCCTTTAGGATATAGGATAGGGGCTGAAACTTGAATTTATTGACCAACATTTTTTATAGCGTTTCGTAAAAAAGAATTAGGACTTATCATCCGTGGTGCTCTTCTATCGCTCGCTCTCTATCGCCTTCATCTTTATGTTTAAATAGTCACACTGCAGATTATCTTCGTGATTCGAGCAAAAAAACCTTCTAGTCTGAAATCGTGAAGCAAACTAACATGCGCAGGGATAAAATACCCATTCGCTATCTCTTAGACCAGAATTATCGTCTTAGTCTGTCCACAAGAGAGGAATGGGTTAACTGCGAGGCATAACTGCCTAGTGACGGGAAAACTTGTTCACAGATGGCTCGAGGAATAAGGAGAAAGCAGGAGCCTGTGTATATCGTAGGCGTTGAATGGGCTAAACAATTCCGATGTGGTCCTAAGCCACAGTCAAACAAGGTACAGGAGTGTGGAAACAAAAGAAACAACCGTAGTTGCTCAAAGAGCAGGGCTGCTGTAATAGCACTGAATGGAATAACGATTTCGTCGCTTCTAGTGACGGGAGTGCTATAAGGCCATGTGACGAGTGGGTCACGTGACCAAGCTAGTTCTCAATTTTTCATTGTAAACTTACGTCCAAAAGAAATAATGCATCGAATCTTATCCATCTCGAGTACTCACTCCTGAAGGCCCGGATTAAGAAAGCACAGGAGAAAAACTTCCGGAAACAGCTCCTTAAGGAGAAGATGCACGGCATCTTCCACAGAAATGTGGAGGAACTGTCGATGTCGTATGAGCTGACGTTTGTTTTCTTTAAACCACCCGGATTGACGTCGGGGTCGGAGAGCGAAGACATTCCCGATGATAGCTGCAGAGCTTGTCATGCACGCCCCGAGAATTTAGGACACATACTATCTAGTTGTCCAATTTATGCGGGAGCGACCTAAATTCAAAGGCAGAATGCAGCACTAAGAGGGCTTCATTACCATCGCTGTCACTCTTACGGCATCAGCCCAAATACCGCTCGGCTAAACGCTAATAGGGAAATAGAGTCAATTATCGAGAATGAGAAGTGCCGGATATACTGTAACTTCAGATTCTCGACAATTGTCTCTGTTGCGCACTTGAGGCCTGACAGTTCTTCTTCACTTCGAGAAACGAACCGTGTTCGTTAACGAATTTTCGGCACCAGCTGACAAAAACATCATAGACAAGGAGAGTGAAAAGAAAGAGAGGTATAAAGACCTTATAAAGGAGTAGCGACGGTTATACCTGGAATATTCTGTTAAGCTAATCGCCTTGAGTATCGGTGCTCTTGGAGGTGCAAGGTTTCACTGTTTAATAGGCTGAGAAGCATCCCTGTGTGTCAAGAAAATGCTGAGACACCTGCGGGGAAAATGCAGAACGCCGCCGTCCTTGGGTCACTCCGTGTCCTTAGGGTGCAAGCGCCTTTTGCCGGATCATCATATTGGATTCGCCGCAGACTGTGAGACGTGTTTACAGCTGAAATTGCACCCCGATTTCGCTAGAAGCGGGTGCAATTTTTCACATTAGCACCAGCTTCTAGCGAAATCCTGCGGCTGTCCTCATTACAAACTTTTACCTTTTTACCGCTTCGTGTCCTCAAGACACACGAGAGTTTCACCGGAATATTTAACGCAGTTACCTATTTAATGCAGCTAAAAACACAAGTACGGATTTTTCACCTTTCGAGATGACCTTCGGAAGAGATCCTAATATCACATGAGCAAGACCAGGATCACCAAGCCTTACTTATTCTAATTTAATGAAGAAATGAGAAATCAAACACAATTACATCATTGAGAAACCTAAAGAAATAATAGAAAGTAAACAAGATACGACCAATGAACGTTTAGGTGGAAGTATAGTGAAAGGTCATCCAGTTTTCAAAATGAGACAACAGGTCAAATGGAAAAATAATATAAAACAAAATAAATTAGGCCCAAGCTGGTAAGATCCAGGAATAGTTACAGGGATAACAATTATTAATAATTCAAACAATAAATTAGAAGACAAAACTCACCAACCTCATATTAATCAGGTGATGCTATTTTATATATCATGAAAATAATTATTCTGTTACCCTGGATGTTGATAAAGACGACACAAGTGAACTACATCCTTCAAGAAATTTATGGAAAGATCTACATAGAGGAAATCAGCTAGGCTTATTTGTATATATGATATGAACTTTCTCGTAAATTTTCGTACATTCGGTAACTTAAGGTCAACTGCGGTCGCACAGATACTATGTCGGTCCTATTGTCGCGAATTGTGAATTTCGAAACGTGGTTGCAACTTTATTCTCTTTTTTCGGAACTGACACCGAGCAAAACTGAGGATCACCCCGAGGAAGACGAACTCAATTTGATTCTTATTTGCAAACGAATCCGCCCGGTGTGCGCATTCAATTTTCTTCATTCTGACATATGTTGTAGTACTCGAAAAACTAAGTGACACCTGTTTTTTTTTATCTGCCGAAATCGGGATTTCGGTGGTGAAAACCGCCCCCGAAAATTGGATTTTCAAATACGCAGTTAATAATTTCTCATGTAGGAGAGGTAGATTTCACAAGTAAGCCAACTGGACAAAATTTCTCATAATAACAGATCAGAAATGTGATTTTCGAACATTTTTCAAAACTTTTTAGAGGGCTGAACTACTCTAAAATTATTTTTCACTACACAAAAATTGCCAAACAGTCGTAAATTTAGGCCAAAAAATGCATGCCTTAAATTATTTCAACAGCGTGGAGATTGTAGAAGATATTAGAATATAAGGAACCTTTGAAATTAAATGCGGATAATTTTGCGAACGAAGTGAAGCCGGTTATCGCTCAATATTACAGAGAGAATATTTATAACTCAGATCAAAGTGGATTTCAATTAGAGATCCATTCAGGCCGAACATTAGCACTTGCAGAAACTCAGCAAGTGGAATGTGTAGTCCAATCTATTTCTTCTACAACGCACAGCTATACTATTCAGCCCACGATATCAGCAGATGGAAAGCTTCTCTGTCCGCTTTTTCTTATAATAAAAGAACAAAGTGGAAAGTTTGGACACATTGTCGAAGAAACAATTCATTAGCCAATCAATGTCTTTCTAGCTAGATCAAAATCTCGAAAGCTTATCGCGGAAAAGTTTTCTGATTTTTTAGAGTTTTAAGTATTAAAATTATTTTTTCATGCACCGGAAATTCTTAATGCACAAATCAACGAAAAAAGTTTTTCAAACTCTATTTTGTTCAAAATAATTTCCTAACTCTATCTGAAGAATGGGTTCCTTGTATAAATGGATATTTTAAAAACTGAACTTATATTTTCGTACGTTTTCAAATGATGGTGTAGCAGCCCGATGCTAAACTTAAAAAAAATGAGTATTGGAAATCGAACGCTTCAAGCTCATATTTATTATGGTTAATAATTCTACGATACTGATAATTTTGCCCACAGAACATTCTCCAAGTCGGTTGAAGAACGTTTTCTTCCCGAACATAGAACCGACAAGTGATTACTCATAGACTCTTGAACTGGACACTGTCCAGAAGTTGAACAGCAAGCAACACCTAACTCACAGGCTGTTATTCCCATGATTAAACCAGAATACACGATCAGAAAAGTTCATCCCCTTCATGTCTACGCATTTCGTATTCGAAAGAATTACGTGCTAGGTGACAGAAAAACCAGAAGAGTTCAAGAATCCAGTAGATTTTTCCTTCAAGATATTTTCCAACACACTGTGTGAACTTCAAGCATGTGAAAATGTAGCCGTTATTGGATGTTCGTGGTGTGGAAATTCCTTGTGTTTCGAAGATTTCTTCGAAGAGCATCATTATTGTACCACATGAAGTGAATAATAAAGTATGATAATTCTTGCTGGTATTATGAATTAATTTTTATATTTGCGTTCACATTTTTTTAACAGTTAAAAATGTTCTGTAGTACAATTCATTTGAAGTATACGTACACTCAAATCATATTTGAAATAAATGCTTCCCAATGTAAGGCTTACTTCTGACAATGTAAAATTATGTAATGGAAGTTCCTTCATTTAATGGAAACATGATAACAGTGAACTGCATTTTTCGTGATTTTGCGTAATCAACAATAATTTTGAAGTAGAACACCCCCCAAAAATTATTCCAAAAATTTGAGAAAATCACATCTTTCACGTCTCACTATCACAACAATTTTCGGACTGGTTTTGCACGAAAAAGCAACTTTATTTTAGATAAACATAGTAAAATGTGTCGATAACCCCTAGAAAATAATTTTTTGTAAAAAGGCACAAGCATATAAACATTATTTAATTATCGCAAGGAAAATATATTTTTTTTATTCAAATTTTTCAGCCTGAATTTACTACTGGTTGGAAATTTTTCTGTAATTAAAAATAATATTGGGGTAGTTCGCCCCTCCTAAAAATTTTTCGGAAAATTTGAGGAAATCATATTTTTGATCTCTCATTGTATGCAAATTTTTCCAGTTGGTCTCATTGTGAAGGAAACCGCTGCTATATCACAAATAATTAACTGCGTACAACATATGCCAGAATGAAGAAAATGGGAGGCGGACACCTACCTAGGTTTTGTTGTTAGTTACCCCCAGAAATTGTCTCAACCCCAGTTAGTTGATCAACCAATTATTTCATGAATACTATTAGTTTTGAAAATTATTCTTTTCCTCACAGCATGAACCCCTGGATAGCAATATTAATAACCGTTATGGTAAATAATTTAATTTTCACATACAATTCAAAATCAAAATCTTGAAAAGAACTAGATACGAAGTTTCATGAAATTTTAACCAAAATTTGTAATCATCAACAGCGGTAATGTATCCACAACTCTCAATTTTGTAATTTTGACTCCAGATTCATAATCAGAAACTACGAAAAACCCCTAAATACCTCCTTTAATAATAATTTTGCATAAAACTGCTTCATCGAATTTTTATGTATTTTCCAGGCCCAGTGCAGAAGATAGAAGAATAAATATTGAAGCATAATTTACATATATACAAATATTCTTTATGTAGCAAGAAATTTCATAAGAAACCGATTATATTTCCCTATAACTGAAAGCTTTTTATATTTTAAAACTAAGGAACTCTATTTTTAATTATTTGCAGAAGGTTGAAGACATCGTAGGACAAAAGTCACAAGCCTCAGAAAGTGGATATAAGTATACAAATTATAAGTATGGTCACCCTAATTAAACTTACCAACAAAATCCAGATAAACCGAAACTGTAAGAATTAGAATGTAAATGGCGATCTTCATTCTTTCTTCGGTAATAGACAGATTTCCTAAATGTCGGCTCCGACTGACGTGGAATTTTTTTCATGGAAGCAGAAACTGCCACGTTTTGTAAATAGGCTCCATGTGCGTATGTGTCTCCTGTATAAATTTCTGTTTTTAATAGGTAAACATCCAGATATAAAAAATCGCGTAATAGCTGTAAACTGAAGCTAAGAAAAAATATCATTCATCACTTTAGTATCGGTAAACATTTCGTTGAATATTATCACATCATATTTGTTGAAAGTTTTATAACTGTCTGTACCTTTATTGGTGTAGCATACAATTACCAAGTCAGTTCTGACGCACAAAAACCCAAAAAAAAATAAACTTTGACAATAAATTGAGATGGACTAAAATTACCTGAGATTACTTTCGATCACATAGAAGAACTGCGGATTACATAAAATAAAATATATGAGTTTTCAACAATTTATTTGAGTTTTAAAATAAAAAGATCCATTATCATTACTACAATGACAAAATTGAGGCATATAGTTATTTTTAAACCAACGAAATAGATTTATAATGAAATTGATGCGTCTCCCAGCAAAAAATAAATTTTTAACGAAGCAATTCAACCAAAGAGTTAGCCTCTTAACAAAAAAGTGAATTTTCACGCCATATTGCAGAAAGCAGATATCTATGGGATGTGCAGTATGCTGGGGTCAGTGCCTCTTTCAATAGTCAATGGGAAGTTGGCGGGCACTTTTAAATGCGGAAATACTTATTTTATTATTTCTCATACAAATTGAAATTAAAATTAATTTTTCGTGACTGTGAAATTTGGCACTAAATTAAAGTTCATATGTCCAAAACGCGATCTTTTCTATATTATGTTCAACTCTATTGCATTAAATGTGTATTATATGAATTTCTCTACTTCGTTTTGGAGTTTCGTATTTGGATATTGCGAATAAAGTATAAATTTTATTTTTTTTATGATGCTTTTAATATTTGTTCCTTATTTTACATTATTTTATATTCGCGTTTGGTCTGAAAATATATAATTCCCATAAAAGTATATCATTAAAATTCGTAATATACATTGACATTAAAAGAAACGTATCGATATTGTCTTGTATTTACAATTGAAAAAATGAATGTCGCGTCCTATTAAAAAATGGTGTGTATCAACGTTAGGTGAACAATTTTTGTATCAGAAATTGTTTATTGTTTATTTTAGTCTCCTTCGGGCAACACAAAATTATTTTTCCTAGTCCAAAATTCAACTAATTGATGGAAATCTCATATATCTTGTTGAAAATAGAATAAGAATTCAGAATTGATTTATTAAGACGCTAGGGCTGAACAGCCCTCTAAGGAACAAATTTTACATATGCTTTACAAAAGAAAATGTGACAGCTCTGGTCAAACGACGAATATGACGTTGGTAAAATGAAAAGAATTACAGATGGATAAAGATAAAAAGAATATATCATATAATCAATATGAGTCATATATGCTGTTATAAGCTAGTGTTTGGCAAAACGTATATCATTAGAGAACTTAAGACTTAATTGTTAGATAACGGATATAAACTATGGATCGCATTGCAAAGATTTGATTGTTATAATATTAAGGCGTTATAATAATACGGCGTCACTGAAAGTTAGTTAAATTACCAATACACAATTCAATAGTGCCAAATTTCAAGAGTAGAATTATCAGTGCTTGATAAAAAGTTAAAGACCATAAAGGATCTTTGCAGATCACAATATTTGTAACGTGTAACTGTAAGGACCGTTTTTCTTATACGAAGCCCAGACTGAGTAGGTAAAGTCATATTTATATTTTCAAAGGAATCTAGAAGACATTGATGGCTTTTGTTATAAAGGAGATTGTAAATTAGATTGCCCATAAAAAATTGTCTTCTCTTAGCCACATTAACAAATCCCGCCCGTTGCCGATATAGTGTAATGTGTTCATATTTCGGTACATCATATATAAATCGTATGCCGGCATTAAGTGCTCGCTCGAGTTTAGAATTCAGTTCATCTGGGATGTCATCGTACGTAACACACCCATAATCAAAAAACGTGAGAATAATATTTGTAACAAGTAGGATCCGAGTTGAAGTTGGCAAGGATTCCTTGTTTCTTTTAAGCTGCTGGAGTACTCCAGAGGTATTCCTTGAGATTTCAAGAATTTGCTCTTTCCAAGAGAGGATACGGTTGAGGATGTGCCCTAAATCCCTCACCGAATCAACGAAGGCAGTGTCAAGGCCATCAACCCTAAGCTGAGGGATGGTAGCAGTGGATGGGGAAGAGGACTGTCCAATAATAATTGCTCTTGTATTTGAAGGGTTCGGCGTTAACCTTTTTTTTAGTGCCCATTGATTCACTGTATGAATATCCATCTAAACTCTTGCAATCAAACTATTAACAGAAGGGATAGGACCAGAGGCATATAGTTTAAAGTCGAATGCGTATTTATGGTACTTACAATGCTCAAAATCACCACCAAGGTCAGGGGTGTACAGACCGAAAAGAAGGGAGGCGAGAATGGAGCCCTGGGAAAATCCACTCTCGACCCCCACCCAATCGGACCGTTTACCCTTATCATTAAACACTTGTAGATAACGGTTTTTTATGTAGGATTTAAACCACGCAATTGCAGTACTGGATAGATTAAAGATACGAAGTTTATTCAAAAGAAGCTTGTGATCAACAGTATCGAAAACTTGATGAAAATCAAATAAAACATCTATTGTTACTTTCTTCTTTTCGAAAGCGATTTTAAAGTCTGAAGTAACTTGCAGGGAGGCTGCTAATGTACTACGCCTATCACGAAAGTCCGATTTCAGCGGATCGAGTAGTCTATTTGCATCCAGGTAGGAATGGGGCGAATCAGCACTATTTTTCATAGATCAGGGAAATATCCCACCTGAAGGGAAGAGTTATAGATGTGAAGGAGAATGGGAAAGATTACAGGAAGCGCTAGTCAAATCATCTTGATAGATATATCGTCGATTCTTAAAGCGTTAGTTTATATTTGGAAGAGTTTCTTGAAAAGAACTTCCGGTGTTATGTCTTTAATAAATCATTAGAAGGGAAAGTATGAGCTGAGGCTTCATTCTTAGGTAGAATCAGATATAAGCGTCTTAGTAAGTGCCAGATATTTTTAATTTTATTCTTGTTTTTCATAGCATTGTAATTATACTGATTATACGAATCCCTGATTTTGGCTTAAACTAAGTTCCTTAGCTGAAGAAACTGTGCTTGCATCAGTGGATTTTCAGTTCTCTTTACCAGGTGACGCTTATGATTACATTCCTTCATAAGGTTTTTGATTTCAACGGTGATCCAAGGAGCTTAATTTTTGTGTTTATGTGGAACATGCAAAGGCGTGAACTGAACGAGCGAAGAAATTGAGTAAGAGCATACAAGATTTAATTTACTTTTAATTTCCTCCATTTTTAGTACTTTCTTCCAATCATAGGTCACTAAGTGCTCCTGAAACTCAAACTCATCTACATAGGCAAGATTTCTTATTTGGGTTTGATTACGGGTTGTGGATTGGGTACTGATATATTTGTATTTAATATTGATAAGATCGTGATTAGATAGAAATGGAATAGGATGCTGGCTACAAGAATTCAGCTTATCAAGATCATCTACTATGATTAAATCTATTCGTGAACTGGAATAATTAGTTTTATGGGTGAAATCATGTGGAACAATATATAACCCGGCAGCATGTATCATAGTTGTTCAATATTTAGTATGATTGCAAATCGCATTAAAATTAGAATTAAAATCTCATGCGAGAATAATATTATTGAAGTTAGGTACAGGCGTAAACATTTCTGATTCAAGTTCTGTTCCAAAATAGGCATTTGGAGGTTTATAAATGACCCCATCAAAACAAAGTCCCTCGCTCCCGTGACCTCGACAAAAAGAAATTCAACAGTAGGATAATTAACGGCCGAGCTGACTCCCAATTAGACCCCCCCTAAGACTGTCATGCACATACAGGCAAACTCCACCTCCACTCCGCCCCTTTCTGTCTCTACGAAAGAGCACATAATTGTCAAGTGTGACTACACTTGATGGATGATTAAAGGTCAGCCATGTCCCTGAGACTGCTATGACATGGTATGAACAAGAGCTGAAAAAATGTCGGAACTCATGAATGTGAGCCAAGAGAGACTGTACATTAACATGGCTAATATTCAAAGAGTCCATAATAAACTGAGAATAAACTCAGCTGCATAATAAGAATAAGTGTAAATGGATTTAAAAAATACCCCAGTATAGGATGTACAGATTATTCATAACGAAAGAAGTTACCAGTACCCAACTCATTCCAACCTTCATACTAACAATTCTAATCAATAGGTCATAATAAGACCTCAAATTGCTTCTATATCACTTGTTAATACTCTTAATTCGTAAACAGATGAAATGTCATCTTTTGTGTGAAGCACCTTCAAAGTTGCAGCAATCTGGCAGAAAGTAGCGGGCAAACCTTCCGACTGTTTCACAGGTAATCCAAGAAACTCAAGTGTTGATGAGAGCGCACTTTGTTCTAAATAATTACATCTACCCATTAAACTGCAAAATTATGTTTTCAAAACCTTGTTTTTATCTAAAATATATTCAAAATCCGTTTGGAACTTGATAATCTCAGTCACATTTGAGGACGTGGTATCTTCTAATACCACGATGCGAGAAGCATTTGTAACAACATCGGCTTTTATTCCTTTGATGGTTAGCTCGAATGAATTATTAAAATCCGTTGACGAATTCTTTCCTTACCCAAGGATTTAGAGAAGTTAGTGCAGTTCCAAATCTTTAATTATTTGTTGCTACTTTCAATATACTTAGTCAAAAAATTTAGACAAGTCAAATGTGACAATGCGCTACACCTTCCACATGCTAGAGAATCCGTCGCCCCTCTCGCTAGAAAATAGGTCTTTTTTGGTAGAAAATTGATCTTTTAGTTTAAGAATTTATCGTTTTTATTCAAAAATTTAACTGTTTGGTTGAAAATTAATCTGTTCTGATTCAGGAGTTTGAAGTTAAAACTATTTTTTTCCCCTAAATGCCTTCGTTGGTTGAGGATTAATCATGTCAATTGAAAATTCATATTTTAGAGTTGGGAATGGAAATATTCCGACAGAAAATTAACAACAAGTTCGGAAAGAGGTGCCGTTCCGAGCCCTTCTGAATCTTCCACTCTTTCTGAATGTTCCACTTTTCGAATTCTTTTTGATCATTTCGGAATCAAATTAAAAAAATATATATTCCCGTACTAATAATTTATTTTCATATTCAAAGAACTTTGAATTGCCGCAATCTAATTGATTTCCATTGCATCCAGCAAAGACAATTCCTGCCCAGCTAGAAATAGGGAAATTTCATAACTCAGAAAGCCTTTTTGACTTTCGCACATTACGCACAATATTGCTGCACATTATCACATCTAAATATTCCAGATTTCGAATATTCCATTTTGCTCAACTCTTTTTTGTAATGACTATAATAAATCCTTCTTTATAAAATTCCTTTTTTTATGGTAAAAATAATACACTATAAAATATAAATTGCACTGAGCTAGACTGAATGATGAAAACCCATAAGAAGCGGCACTTTGATCGATATCAATATTCACAATACAACACAAGCTCTTAAAGCATCTCGTGGTCTCTGCTTGTCTCAGCGCTGCTACTTGACTCGAATCAATAGTATTAAATGTTATTATAAGTTTGAAAAAATGTCGTTAGTGAGCATCAACCTCTGCCAATGATAATCATTCTTGTAGGTCTCATAAAATATAATCACATTTAAATGCTTTGTGTAATCAAGTACCTACCATAATCAATATGAATGAAATCGAAGATACAAAATGGCGATGCAAGAGACACTGATAGCAATTTTTCCAAGATTTTCGTTCAAAATCACAAAAGTTATCAATTATACCTAATTTCCCATAGCGTTTTCAGACAAACATTATTTTGTCCAGTTATGTTTAGAGTAAAACTGTTTTTCTTTCTTTTTTTCAATATAGAAATAGTGCCAAGTAACGCTTCTACAAGTCCAGTGGAGGGCAAATTATATCTCATGTACAGTAAATTTTAACAATGAAAAAAGAAATTTTATAAAAAAAAGAGGTGCGGTAATACTAATTAAAAATGATAGTTGAGCAAATGGAATATTTGCAGTGACGAAGTAAAAAAGGCTTTCCTAATCGTTATGAAATTGTACTTTTTCAAGATTGTTAGGAAAAATCTTTGTTCTAGGGAGTCAATAGGAATTAACAATAAATAATGTTTGAAATAAAAATTTATTTAGATCTTGCCGAAATCATAGATAAAGTTCGATGCAGCGTTCACCTGGCAATAGATACCGAGCACGTAAAATAGCATCAGCAGTTTAAAAGACATTCTGTTCCTTAGTTTGTCCTTCATAATATTAAAAATAAAAAATGTTCTCTCCACTGTAGCATTTGAGTACGGTAAACTAAGATTTGAAGATAGTGAAGAAGCTCCTTTTCCGCTCATGTAGCATCAATGTCACTGCATACATTTTTAGAAATTTCAGTCATCTTCATTATGATTCAGTTGTGTTTATTATGAAGGTAGTGCTCCGAATTCGGCCAACTTCGAGGAATGTTTTTGGATCTCGGTGGGTTTCATTTTTGCCAACGTTCTGAGAATATACCTCTCGTTTTTGGAGCACAGAACACAAATTTAGCGTCAAATGAAAAAATTCCACAATTTTACTCAAGATTCAACAATTTTTTAATAAAAGTTAGTACGAGGGAGATTTTCGGAGCGCAGAACACAAGTTTGACATAGTAATACGAAAATTCCACAATTTCACTAAAAATCCCAACATTTTACGATTAAACTTAATTAATTTGGTGGTTTTCTATGGAATTCGGTACGAGGGGGCTTCCGTAGCACAGAACACAAATTTTAGGTCAAAATTTAAAAATTCCACAATTTTACTCAGAAATCAAAAATTTTACCAGAAAATTAAGATTTTCATTTATTTGGTAGATTCCCAGGAAAGCCAATACAAGGAAGGTTTTGCAGATGGCCCGCGTTGGGAGCACTGCCGCCATGACCTCCATGAGACAGCACTTTAACCTTATAGACCATAGCGACTTTCAAACCTTGTGTTTGCTGTCAACATTATTTTGGCGAGGGAAGTGAGCTAATTCGACATTTCGGCAATTAATTCGTCATTAATGTCAACTATAATCTTGTTGAAGTGCGTTGTATGCGGAAACACACGTATTCAAATGTAAAGAAACTGCTTCTTCATATGTAGAGTCAACAAGTGACACTTCACCGATCGTTCTCCTCCTCCAGGGTAAACTAAGGTTTCGTTGTTACCAACGATCTGAGATTATACCTCTCAGGCGCCAAACATACTTATCGCACAGTAAATGAGGTCCTACTTTGTAGATCAGGCAAAGTGATCATCACCCACTCTACCATGCGGCAGCCTCCCTAGCCGGCCGCATAGAGGGGATACGGCCATACTAGCGTAGACGGAGCGACCCATCTCAGGTCATCAGTTAGATACACAGATTCGAGACACGATTCTGGTGGGTTATGTAAGTGCATGTGTGTGTGTATGTAATAATTACTTGAAGTCGGCCAGCGACCACCAAGCGGAGGTCCCTCAAGAGGGCCTGTCTTCACGCAAGGAGATCGCTGACTCATTTTTGAGTCTTCCTAAAATCGGCTTCGGACCCCAAGGTTAGGCCCTCCAAAGAGCGAATTTATCGTTGGTAAGGCACCAGCTTTTTCTGAGAGGACCTACAGTTCAAGGTGGGTTCCGAACCACCGAAGTGCACGTAGAAGTACATACAAAAACTGCCATTGGTACCCGGCTCATTGATTGGACCGTTGACCTCCTGCATGTAAGCCTGACGCGCTATCTTCTGAGCCACCGAACCTTCCCTAAACTAAGGTATACTTTACCCACTTATCAATTACCCAGCTACACTTTACATTGTACCCAAGCCGATTGAACCCACAAATAACCATTACCTGCAACATTTATTACCTCCAGTTTTTTCTGTGTAATCGGGTCGGCAAAGACACAAATTCACCATGTTTTAACATCAGTTGAATTCGGTTCGCATAAGGAAAAATGTATCTTCAAAACTCGAATTGCCGGTGCGGAATTGTCTGTGGACTAAGTCGAATGTATCCAAGTGTTGCAAGTGTATATCCAAGTACTTCATGAGAAGGAGGCCTGCCCGGAGGAGGACTGGGAGAAGCCTGGTCAAATGAATTAAGTCTGGCAGGAGAATAACAACCATAATCACGTTCGCCATTGTCATTCCGTGCCGACTGTAGTGAATCGTAGTCTGAAAATGCTTAAATGAAACTGTTTGGGAAGATTGGTTGATATTTTTTTACTGGAGAATCCATCTTTTCATGCGGAGTCAAATTATCAATTGCGTTGATCATAATATTTATTTTGGTTCGCGAACCATTTGGCCCATATATTCCACGAAGAATCCCACTTGAATCCAATGTTGCAAAAGCGACACCATTGGATGCTGATAATACAGTATACTCTCGGGTTGGCCCGAATACATAGCTCTTCTTATTTATTCGCATTCGAATTGATTTATCGGTAGGAAAAACATACCTTCGAAATTCACATTGCTGGTTCTGACTTGCGCGAGGAATAAATCGAACATATCCAAGTTGTTCTATTGTATTTCGAAGTACATGATCAGTAGGGGGCCTGCTAGAAGGAGAGTTGGACCTGGCAGGAATAGGAGGCTCATCAGGAGTAAAATACCTTTCAGGTGAATTTAGTCTGGCAGAAGAGGAAGAACCAGGATTATGATCGCCATTAGAATTTTATTTGAACTACAGCGAATCGTAATTTTCAAAAGGTTTGAGAAAATTGCTTGAGGCGATTGGGTGATTCCTGCCTACTGGACAATCCCTCATTTCATCTGGTGTCAAGTTATCAATTGCGCCGCTTATCATATTCATTTTCACTCTCAGATTATGTTTTTGTGTCCTATATAATTCACAAGGAACCACGCTATCCAATAATATTGCAAAAATGTCACCATTGGATGTTGATAATACAATACGTTTTTGGGTTGGCACGGGAGTATGGTGCCTTTCATCTACTCTCCAACCAACCATTCTGCAAGAGGTGAAATAAGATTCATTTCTTTTTTGTTCCGAACATTGATGTCTAATATCTTCCGCTCAATTCAATGTTTTCTTGCAGAAGGCATCACAGTAAAAACTAGACATTTATTTTAACCCAGGATTGTTTTTTGGGCTTTCTAATATGATCTCATAAATAGTCTATTTTAGTACCAGTTTCCGTCTTGCTTAGTTTGCTAACTTGCGATGTATTGGTGTATTGTTGCATGCTTTCGATTGATCCAAACTTCAAACTGACAAAAAAAAATTCGATCAAGTGACCAGGAATCGGAACCTTTTAGTTGGACCGCAGTTCAAAGTGTTCTTTAGGATTCCTGGTCCGGAATGGACCCATAAAATTCTTAAGGGTGCGGGCGCGTATCAGGATCTGGACCTTTAAAATTTGTAAGTGTCCGAGTTCTAATCCGAAACCTTTTAATTATGAAGGGTCTGAGTCTGGACTCGAACCTTTTAAATTCTTAATGCTCCCAGTTCCGACACGGACCTTTGAGAATTAAAGGGTACCCTTGACGAACCCTTCAACATCAGGATCAACCTAAAAGATTACTTTGAATTATATTTAGGAAATTTACAAAGATGATTTGGCATAGTAGAAGGATGTTCTTTTATCTGTTATCCTTATCTGTTAGACATCCGTTCCTCACTCCCATGAGCATTTCTCCCATTGCTCTGAATTTTCTTATTCTTTCTCTTTGCATTTTAAACCTGGAATTTGTAACCTGTTGGTAATCTTCACCTTACTTTCTCCCATCCCTTTTCATCTAGCCACGTCTCCATCTTTTCTCTTCCGCTCCTTTCGTTAACTTATACTGCATATTCCTCTTTACCCATGTCAAGTCATCCTCTATTCTCTCCGAGCTTCCGTATAACACCCTCTCTTTTGTCATCACTTGCCTCTTATGTTCCCATTTCTTTTGTTTCACCACTACCATTTTCTACCCTCTTCGCTTTTCCCTTCCTATAATACGCACTTCCTCTATCTGTATATTAACATCAATCCTTTTTAGTACTTCGCTCACTCCTTTCTTCAGCTCCGTCCCCTCTACTCTTTGACCCATTACCACTATATTTCACTTTCTTTCTTCTCTCTCTCTCTTTTGTATATTTTTTTTCTATTGTTCTTAACCTTTCCGTCTCCTTATTCTCATTCTCCTCACCTCCAAACTCCCTGTTTGAGCTTTATAATTTTTTTATCTTACCTTCCAACTGCTCCACCTTTTCATTAGACTTTTTCTGCTTCTCTAGTCTTAGTTCCAATTTCTGCATCCTTTTCTCTAGCTTTTTTCTGACTTCTTCCCATTTCCTCATTTCTTTCCTAAGTTCGGCCATTTCCCGCCTAATTTCCTTCTTTATTTCCTCTGCCCTTTCCTCCTGCTTTTCATCATATATACTTCTAACATAATTTCGCGCGTTTCTTTCAATTTTTCTGAACATCTTTGGACTTTTGAACCTTGACCCTCTATCCTTCTTGTATTCACTGCTTCTCCTCTCTTCCTTTTAAGGAATGCCTTAATCGATCCTACGCTGTTTGCTCTCAATCTCTCCTTTTCTGCAGTTTTCCTCTACTTTCCCCCTGCCTTTCTTTCACTGTTCTTTCCTTTCGGTCTACTTGAAACTTCCTGATCTAAATCCCTTTCTTCCTTGCTGGTACTCGCTCCACTAGCCATGCATCCAATTCAAACGATCCCGCCTTCTATCGTACTCTGTCTCCATCTATCGCCGCGTGTACCTGCCGTGCCTTTCTCCCTTTCTACCCCGACATGCTACAACTAACCCGGTCCTCCCATCCTGTCATAAAACTCAAACCAACCTAACCTCAACTTCCACAAAAATCTGTCTTGATCTCCAAAATTATCCTCACCCCCTTGTCAATCTCTCAATCTCTGAATCAATCTCGCACAAACAAAACCTTCCACACACTTCCCTAAGCCACTCACCTCAAATTTGACCGCAAATATCAGAAAAACTAAGCATCAAAAATTCACGGCTACCTCACAATGTCAAGCATCTGATTTGGTTAAAAATTTAACTATTTTGTTAAAAAAAATGTAAGTGTACCATTTTTGTGGGAAAGTTTCGTCTTTTTTTGGTGTATGATTTTTTTCTTATGAAAATTCTTCCTTTTCGCAAAAAATCATTTGTTTGAAAATTCATTCTTTCGACTGAAAATTCAGTTGTTCGCTTGAAAATTTGAATACTTTGTTGAAACTTTAATATCTTTTATTGAAAATTAAGTTTTTCAAATGAAAATTTAAATATTCCATTTCGTTTGAAAATTTATCTTCAAATTGAAAAATTAATTTCTTTAATTGAAAATTTAATTATTCTATTTTTGGTTGAAAATTTATATTTAAATTGGAAACTTTACTTCTTTCTTTGAAAATTTAAATATTCCATTTTTGGTTGAAAATTTCTTTCTTTCGTTATACATTTTTTTAACAAATAATAATTTTTCAAATATGTATTTGGTTGGAAGTTCATGTCTTTTGTTGAAAATTTCTCTTCCTAGAAGAATATTATTCTTTGGTTTTGAAAATTCAACTATGTGGTTGAGAAAACGTGTTGAAAATTCATGTATTTTCAAGATTAGTCTTTTTTGGTAGAACATGAATCTTCTTGGGCGAAAATGCATCTTTTTAGTCCAAAGTTTAGCAATTCTTTTCAAATTTCTTTTTTTTTGTCACAATTTTTTTAAATCTCAAAACTTAACTATTCCATATTTGGTGCTTCACCTTCTATATTGAACTATTTTGTAGAAAATCCATGTATTCTTTTGGATGTAGTCCTTTTGGCTAGAAAATTGATTCTGCTTGCTGACAATTCAACTATTTGAGTAGAAAATTATTTTTGTGTGTTGGAAGTTACACGTTCTCGTTAAGAATTCAAATATCTTGTTAAAAATTCATGTTATTGATTGAAAATTATGTTTTTTTTTTTAAATTCGTCATTTCCGATTTAACTGCTACTGTTTTCTAAAACTTCCGACTTTTTAGCTCAAAAAATTTACTCTTTTTACTTTTAAAATTCAACCATTTGATTTAAAATGAATCTTTGTTTGCGGAAAATTTAACTGTTTGGTAAGAAATTCAACTATTTTGTTAAAAATGAAATTATTTTTGGAAAATTTTTTCTCTTGTGTTATGGTCCTCGCTTTTGGTTGAAAATACAACTATTTTGTTAAAAATGCATCCTCTTGGATTAACAGATTGTCTTCCCTGGTTGAAAATTGATTTTTTCTGTTAGAAATTCAACTGTCTTGGAAAAAAGTCTTGTTTTTGGCTTGAAAATTTTACTATTTGGTTAAATCCTTGATTGTTTTTTGGAAAACTGGTCTGTCTACTAAGAAGTTCACCTATTCAGTTGTTAATGCAACTGTTTTGTTGAAAATAAGTTTTATTCTAAATTCGTATTCTTGTGTTAAAAATACATTTCTTTGGGTGAAAAATCTTTTTTGGTTGAAGATTTAACCATTGTCTTGAAAATACAACATATTTTGTCTCGAAATAGTAGGAACTTAGTGTTTTGTATTGAATTTTATTTAAATATATTTATTAACGTAAAATCTGTCTTCAGCCAACATCTATGTGACTTTCGCAGGTGCGGGGGGGGGGGGCCTAAAATCAGTAACGCAGTTTATCGATAGCACATAACTGAAAAAATTTTTCTGTGTGATAAGAAAGAGGTTTGGCGCCACCAGGCCTTCACAAAAAGTTTTTAGCAAAGGATAGAAGGAAAGAAGCCTTGATAACCATAATACATTCGCATTTATATCTTTCAATTTAATTTTGATTCGACTACAGAATACAAAAAACATTATATTTTAGTTCATCTTTTCCCATCGAATTAATGATAAAAATACTGTAGAGAATCTTCATCTGAAACAACTTCTTTAAACCAACGTGGGAAGATTGGGTATTGGTTGCCTACATGACATTCCTTTATTTCAAATGGTGTCATGTCGTCCAGTTCACCGCTTATCATGTTTACTTTTATTCTCGAATGATTTTTATTTATTCTATATATACCACGAAGAATCCCAGTATACTCCAGTATGGCAAAAACTTCACCACTGGATGTTGACAATACAATATGTTCTCGCGTTGGCACGGACACAAATTTACCATGTTTCAACATCAATTGAATTCGGTTATCAGCAGGAAAAACGTATTTTCTAAACTCGAATTGCACGTGCGGATTTGTCTTGGGAATGAGCCGAATATATCCAAGTTTTGCAAGTGTATATCCAAGTACTTCATGAGAAGGTGGCCTGCCCGGAGGAGACATGGACCTGGCATCAAAAGCAGGCTCCTGAGGAGAAGTCAGGTGAAGTGAAAGTTTTCTGGTAGGAGAAGAATAACCACGATCACGTTCGCCCTTGAGATTTCGTGCGGCTTGTAGTGAATCGTAATTTGAACATTCTTTGATAAAAATGTTTGGAAAGATTGCGTAATTTTTGCCTACTGGACAATCCCTTATTTCATCTGGAGTCAAACTATTAATTGTGCCGCTTATGATATTTATTTTTATTCGTGAAGAATCTGTCCTATATATTCCACGAAGAATCCCACTATGATCCAATATAGCTAAAGCCTCGCCATTGGATGTTGATAATACAATATATTCTCGGGTTGGCCCAAACACATAGCACCTCTGATCTATTCGCATTCGAATTGATTTATCGGTCGGAAAAACGTATCTTCGAAATTCAAATCGCTGGCTCTGATTTGTGCGAGGAATAAGCCGAACATATCCAAGTTGTTCTATTGTACATCCAAGTACATGATCAGTAGGAGGCCTGCATTTTATGTAAATAGGTGTAAATAAATGTAAATAGTAAGGATAAGATTTATAAAATATGTAGACAGAAGTATTGTAACAAATGGAAGTCATGTAAACCCTTAGGGGACACATTATGAATAAAGAAGAACCACGATCATTAATTATCAATGAGGAAAATTAATTTTCGACCGAAAAAGAAAACAACGAATTTTTAACAAAATTGTTGAAAATTATTTGGATTACCTATTTAAATTATATCGAAGTACCTGTTTTACTCTGGATTACAATTTACTCACTTGGATTACTTAAATTACTTCGAATTGCCTGGATTACAAGAGGATTGCCTCGGATTACAAGCGGATTACTTATATTGTCCGTTAAACAAATAAATTCCCAACCTAAAGAAAAATGAAATTTTCAACAATATAGCTAAATCCTCTACCAAAATTGTCGAATTTACAACAAACAAACAAATTAATTTTTAATGCAATAGTTATATTTTCAACCAACAAAATTGCTTTTTAACAAAATTGTTGAAATTCCTACAATGCAGATTAATTTTTCACCAAATAGTTGAATTTTCAACCACAATCATGAATTGACAACGAAATAGATTAATTTTCAACCGAAAAAGAAAACATCTTTTTGACATAATGCTTGAAAACTATTTGGATCACCTTTGTGAATCACTCCGAATTACCTGCATTACTCTGGATTACAAATGAATTACTTGAATTAGTTAAATTACTTCGAATTAACCGGATTGAAAGTGGATTACCCCAAATCAGAATGGGAATAATTCATATTTTAATTGGATTACAAGTGGATTAACACGTATTAAAAGTAGGTTAGCCCGAATTAAACGTGGATTAATCTGAATTAACCGGATCACAGTGGATTACCATTACATTTATAGCAAGCAATTTCAAATGAAAAAATCTTCAGCTTTTGTAGTTTTAACTTTTTAATTTTAATGACCTGGAAATTTTTGTGTGAAACGGGAAAAAACCGGGAATTTTTCCGGCGATAAAAGTGGCTACCTTGAATGAATTTTTTTTTGCACACTGATTAAAGCATTCAACATTTGCAGAATTTACCATTAGAAATTGTTTCTTAAATTTCACGGGGATCCCGTTTCAACAAAGCAATAAATAAAACCAAAAGTACCAAGTTTCTCTTTAGCTCGCCCTGTTTTTCATTAAAGGTTCTGCATCTACTTGAGGTTGGCACCTCTCAAGTGTCTCGCGACACCAAATGTTAACTGGCTCGCCGCCAAGGTTTCGGGCATATTTTCTCCATCGTAACATAAAACTGAAGATTTACAACGTCTGTTCTTATGGGGCCCAATGCATGTATGTTTTTCACTGTACCATGAGAATGAAAAGAAGATATATACTGAAAGGAAAGTGCGCCAGAGAGAAAAATGGTTCAAGTCCAAGGTACCAAAAGATTGACCATAAAATTTTTACCTGTCAACGATTCGTTTTTTGGTACTCGCCGCTCCACGTGTGGTCATTGCACTACGTTGTCATTACTTAGGATCCCATTTTTCACCACGGGGTATAATTGGATTGCCAGAAAAATTCCGGTATTCCGACAAAGAATAAAATTTGGATACTGTATGCAAAAATATGCGTAGGGGAAACCACCCTACAGTAAATAGTAAAAAATTCAACAACATTTAACTGCATCAGTTTCCAAAAATAAAGAAAGATTTTTGTTTTTGAATAAAGCTTAGAGATCGACCATAAACTACGTTAGCAATTTGAAGGGGGAGGGGGTGGTCAGTGGAAATAACATTACGAACTTAGATATCATTTAGTATGTTTCCTGATGATAAATCTTAACTAAATTTTTTTCTATGTTTTTAAGAAACGTACCCTTTCTTCTCTTTTTTCGGGGTTTCGCTTAAATGCGAAATATATTAAGAGCCCACATGAAAAATCAACTGCTTCTGGTTGAAAAATCTACTATTATATTTTTGGTTCGTAATTCATCTTGTTTGGTTAAAAATTCTAGTATTTGATTGAGAATTTTATTATTTGGTTGAAAATTTTATTATTTCGTTAAAAATGCAACTATTTTGTTAAAAAGTTATCCTATTTGGTCAGATTTTTTTGTAGATTCATCTCCTTGATTGAAAAATTAACTTTTCCACTTTCAGAAAATTAATCTTCCGGATTAAAAAATCATCTTTTGGGATGAACTCTTTTGATGAAATTTCGCTTTTTTTAAGATTCATCGTTGTAGTTAAAAATTCATCTGCAACGTTGAAAATGTAGCTACTTCGTTGAAAATTCATTTATTTTGTTGAGAAATAATTTCTTGAATTAACAATTTAACTATTCCATTTTTGGTTGAAAATTGATATTTTCATTGCAAATTGATCTTTTTTATTTGAAAATTGGTATCTTTTTGTCGAAAATTAATCTTCTTGGTTGAAATTCATTTTCTTGGATTAAAATTGAAACTTTTTGGGTCTAAATTAATGTGGTTTGTTTGAGGATTCGACAATTTGGTAGACAATTAAACTATTAGGTTAAAAATTAACTTTTTCGTTGAAAATTAAACTATTTTTATGAAAATTCAACTTTTTGGCAGAAAATTAATTTTTTTATTGAAGAATTATGTTTTTGGGTTAAAAATTCAATAGATTTGTAAAAAAATTCGTGTTTTTGGCTTTAAAATTCAACAATTTTGTTGGCAATTAATTAGTTTTGTTGAAAATTTGTCTTCATTGGTATAACATTAATCTTCTTGCTGGAAAGTTAATATCTTTAGCTGTAAATTCAACTATTTGATTAAAAAATCCTCTTTTTCAGTTGAATGTTTAACTACTTAGTTGAAAATTGAACTATTTTGTTAACAATTTAGGTTGAACTATTTCGTTAAAAATTCGTTTTTTTTTGGTTGGGAATTAATGTTTATAACTAACAATGTAACTATTCCATTTTTGGTTGAATATTGATATTTGTTATTCGTCTCTTTTTTTAGAACCTTAATATTCTTGCTGGAAAAGTAATCTTTTTAGTTGTAAATTTAACTATTTTTTTTAAAATTAATCTTTTCTTAAGTTGAAAATTCACCTTTTTTGTTGAAAGTTGAACTAGTTTGTTACAAATTCATATTGTTTTGACATTAACCTTTTTGTTGAAAATATAACTATTCCATTTTTAGAAAATTAATCTTCCGGTTTGAAAAATCATCTTTTGGGATGATATCATTTGTTGGAAATCAATTTTGTTTAAGATTTATCATTTTAGTTGAAAATGCAAATATTTTGTTGAAAATTCGTTTTTTTTGTGTTAATTAATATTTTTAGCTAACAATGTAATTTTTCCATTCTTGGTTAAAAGTTAATATTTTTATTGAAAATTGATCTTTTCTAGTTGAAAATTCATGGATTTTGTTAAAAATTCGTCTTTTTTGGTCGAAAATTAATCTTGTTGGATGAAAATTCATCCTTTTTGGTTAAAAAAGTTAATGTTTGGGTCTAAATAAGTGTGGCCTGGTTGAGGATTCAACAGTTTGGTAGAAAATTAAATTATTTGGTTAAAAAATACATTTTTTGTTAAAAATATATATTTTTGGTTTGAATTTAAATATTTGGTTGAAAATTAATCTATTTTTATCAAAGATTTAACTTTTTGGTAGAAAATTAACTTTTTTTTTTTAAATTTGGCTTAAAAATTCAACCATTTTGTCAAAAATCATTCTATTTTCTTGAAGATTCGTGTTTTTGTTAGAACATTAATCTTTTTTCTGGGAAATTCATCTTTTTGGTTGAAAATTTACCTATTTGGTTAAAAAATCATCTGTTTTTTTAGTTGAAGGTTCAACTAGCTTGTTAAAAATTCATTTTTGTTGTTGTTAAAAATCCAATTACTTTTAGAAGAAGGTAGAATGGTAGAATGGTTTTTAGGTAGAATGAAAAATCGATTTTCTTCAACTTAAAAATTAATCAATGAAGCTTTGTCAGAAAATATAGTATCCTTGCTGAAATGTTATATAAGAAAAATTGAACATTTTTTGCCAGTTCTCCAGTTAATTAAGATTATCCACTGTAAATTATTATTCACTTTAGAGTGGTTTTACCTATTTTATTTTTTCTTACTGTTATTCATTAAGTGTTGCATACGTTGGAAAAATTGATCTGCTGAACTTTTAACTAAATACTTTGACTTGAGCAAAAATTTAATTTATATTTCTTCTTTTCAGGTGAGTGGATAAGTTAGTCAGTGATTGTCTCGGGTTATGAAATTCTGGATTTATGTGAGTAATGTTTTGCAATATTAAAAAATAATTTATCAACACGTACAATTTTATGAAATTGAAATTAAAATTTTTACGAGGAACATACTCAGGGTGGCCGTAGGTCAGAGAAAGACTGGAAATCAGCAAAAAGTCGGGGGATTTTATTGGTATGGAAAAGTCACGATTAAGTCAGAGATTTTGAAAAAACTCTTGAAAAAGTTAGGGAATTTTGAAAATTAAGTTTTGCTATTAAAATTGGACTTTTTGTGTTAAAAATTCAACTATTTTAGTAAAAGATTACCTTTTTGTTGAAAATTCACATTTTTGTTCTGAAAAGTCAAATGAAATATTTCTTGGTTGAAAATTAAACTATTTTGTTGAAAATTCGTCTTTCTGGTTTAAAAATTCGTCTGTTTTACTGTAAATTTAATCATTTTTGGGTAAAAATGAATAATACTATTCGTTGAGAATTCATCTTTTTTTGGTTGAATATTGAACTTCTTACTTGAAGGTTGATCCACTTTGTTTAGAAATAATTTGTTTGTTAAATATCCATTATTTTAGTTAAAAAATTTACATTTTCGATTGAAAGTTGAATTATTTTTTTTTAATTTATCTTTTTTAATTGAAAATTTAACTACTTGGTTAAAAGTTGAAAATTGATCTTTTTTTAGTTGAAGATTTAACTCTTTTCATAGAAAACTAATCTCCTTGGTTTGAAGTTTTCTATTCTTTGGTTAAAAATTACCTTTTTTTTTGTCTTTTGGCTTCAAAGTTCAAGCAATCGGATGAACTTTTTTTTCTTCACTGACAAATTTTGATTGGTTGAAAATTCGTCTTTTTGGTTTGAAAATTCAACTGTTTGTTTGAAATATTCGTTGAAAATTCGCCTTTTTTGGTCGAATGTTGCACTTCTTACTTGAAGGTTGAACCCCTTTGTTTCGAAATCAATTTTTTCTTGAAGATTCATTATTTTAGTTGAAAATTGATCTCTTTAGTTGAATTTTTTTATAATTAAACTAATCTAGTTGAAAATTCATCATTTCACTTCACTAATCATTTCACTTCACTAATCATTTCACTAATTTGTTGAAAATTTGCTATTTTTGTTGTTTAAGATTAATTTGATTTACTTGAAATTTAGCTTTTCCTAATAATTCCACCATTTGTTCAAAAAGTCATGTAATTTGTTGAAAATTCTTCTTTTTTCTTATAAAGTTCATGTGATTGGTAGAAATTTTCTCTTTTTTGTTCAAATATAAACTATTACATTTTTTGTTGAGAATTCATCTTTCTAGTTTGAAAATTCAAAGATTTGATTAAAAATTTAGCTATTTTGTTTAAAATTCAATTATTTTATTTGAAATTCAACTATTTGGTTGAAAATTTAATCATATGGTTAAACATTGGATTTTATTTTGTTGAAATCTCAACTATTACATGTTTCTTTGCTAATTTACCTTTTTGTTGAAAATTTAACTGTCCTCTAAAAAATTGGTCTTTTTACTTGAAAAGTCAATTATTTGGTTAAAAGTTCAACTATTTTGATGAAAATTCGTTTGTTTTTCTATAAAATTATAATATTTGTCTCGAAGCTGAACATTCCACTTTTTAGTTGGAAAATTCATCTGTTTGTTTGAAAATCTCACTAATTTGTTGAAAGTTAGTTTTTTTTTTGTTTTTTAAAATTATTATTTTTTTCTATTTAAAATTAAAGTTTTTTCATGTTAAAATATGTACTATTACATTTTTTTTTCTTGCAAAGGTGAGGCTTATTTCTACATTAGACACTTTAAGTAACTGTCAAGGATAATAGATTTGAAATTATTTAATTTTTATTTGAAATTGTTTTATTCCGCTTATATAAGAGATTCTAAGTTAAAAATAATACAAGATTAAGATTTTTTTACAATTGCTTCCTCCGGACGAGCATATTTTTAGTAAACAAATTTATTATTTGGTTTAAAATTCAACATTGGTTTAGAAATGCATCCGTTTTAGTAGAAATTTGATCCTTTTTGTCTAAAAATTCAACTGTTTGGTTAAACCTTCATTTTTCTGGTTAAAAATTCAACTATTCAGTTGAAAATGCAGCTGGTTTTGGTTGAAAATTATTCTTTTTGTTTAAAAATTCGACTATTTAGTTGAAAATTCATCTTTGTAAATTGAAAATTCAAGTGTTTGGTTAAAAATTCAACTATTTTATTAAAAATTTAATTATTTTGTTGAAAAATTAATTATTTTGTTGAAAATTCCAGTGGGATCTCAATATTACTTTTTCTTATTTGCGATCCGTTTTCGACAATCGTCATACTTTTGACTAATTCACATTTTTTGTTGAAAATTCATGTATTTTGTTACAAAATAATCTTTTCTTGATAGAAAATTAAACTTTTTGATTCAAAATTCATTTAATTGGCTTGAAAATTAGTTTTTTATTGAAAATTAATTTTTTAACTGAAAATTTAACTATATCATGTTTAAACATAAATCTTCTTCAGTTAAAAATTCAATTATTTGTTTCAAAATGTCTGTATTTTGTTGAAACTTTTTCTTGTGTGGTAGAATATTAATCTTCTTGGTGACTAATTCACTTTTTTTGTTACAATTCATGTATTGTATTAAAAACTATTAATTTTTGGTCGAAAATGATTTTTTATTGAAAACTAATATTTATTTGGTTGAAAGTTAGTTTTTTTTATTGAAAATTAATTTCTCTAACTAAAAATTTAAATATTCCATTTTTCATCGAAATTTTTTTTTTCTGATAAACGTTTAATCTTTTTGTGCAAAATTCATCCGTTTGGTTGAAAATTTAACTATTTTGTTGAAAATGTATTTTATATGGTTGAAAATTTATGTCTTTTTTCTTGAAAATGATTTTTTTTTTGTAAAAATTTAGTTTTTCTTCAATTGAGAATTATTCTTTTCAACTAAAAATTTAAATATTCTATTTTTCGTCGAAATTTTCTTTTATAGACATTTAATTTTTTTTGTTGAAAATTCATCCGTTTAGTACAAAATTTAACTATTTCGTTAAAAATTTATTTTAATTTGGTTAAAAACTTATTTCATCAGCTTAAAATTAAACTATTCTATTTTTTGTTGAAAATTGATCTTTGTTAGTTGAAAATTCATTTTTTTTGTTGTTGAAAATTTGTCTTTTTTTTTGGTAAAAAATTTATCTTTCAGGTTGAAAATTCAACTATTTGGTTTAAAAGTTCTTTTTTTATTAAAGATGGATAATTTTAGTTAAAAGTAAACTTTTTTTTAATTTGCTTAAAATTTGATCTTTTTCCGTTAAAAATTCACTTATTTTGTTGAAAACTCGTATATTTACTCGAAAATTCAATTATTCTTTTAGAAAGTGCATATTTTTGTATTGTAAATTCAACTTTTTTTAAAATTCGTCTTTATGACTAAAAAACTCAACATTTTGTATGGGTTTTTTTTCTTTATTGATTGAAAAATCTTTCTGGATTGAAAATTTAACTCTACATTCGATAATTCGTATGTTTTGGTTTAATTTAACAGCTTTTTATTAAAAATAAAACAAAATTGTGGAAATATCAACTACTTCATTTTTTGTTGAAAATTTAATTTCTTTTTTAAATCAAAGTTTTATCAGTTTGGTTAAAAAAACTATTTTATTAAAAATTCCCTTTTTCTTCATTGAAAATTAATTATTTTAACTGAAAATTTAATAATAAAATTTTTAATTAATAAATCTTCATCAACTGAAATTCATTACGTGTTTGAATTTGTAAATATTCCTTTCTTTGACTTTTCCGAATTACGATCAATTTGATACTATTATCAAAGATTTTGATCAATTTTTTTTTCAATTTTTTGTATCAAAGAATCTAGTAGAGTGCATATAAAAACCCTTTTTGTGTCTTTAGTTTCATTTTGACCAAAACATTACTCAGGTCCCTTTTTGATAAACGGCTTCAATTATACTAATTAAGAGCACTTTGGCCATTTAATACCAATTTTAAACCCTCAATCTGCCTTACATTTTCTCCCGATTTCTTCACCGACAATTAATACTTACGAATTGAATCCCTGAAGAATTAATAATCCACTCCATAAGAAGTTCAAAGAAGATAAACTTTTCTCTCACTTAACTTTAAAATCCTTTATTGCTCTCGGCAAATTGTCGTCAATTTGAAGAGAAATTAGGAGCCATCAGGCTGAAAGTCTGCCTAGTTAGCAGAAATAGTTTCCGGTGGAAAAGAAGAGTAATTGAGTATTTATACGGCCATCCCATTTGTCAGTCTCGACGTTGGGAATATTACTTTTATAAAAGCTTTAGGTTATGATGAAGCGCATGAATGAGTTCGCGGCATACTTTCCTGCTTTTATCCCTTCTACATTTTACCCCTTCGAAAAGTTCTTTTGTATCGTCCAAGTATTTCACTCGACTAACTATCCAGTGCGAAATCGAAGAGAGGCACTTGTGAATATTTTAAGCTTCATTAAAAGCGTAACTATGAAGAAAACTCTGCCATCTCCACGCAATTTTCATTTTTTTTTTATTTAACTGAATGGTGGAAGCCACTGTATGAAGAACTTTTTCTTAACTTTGTGTAACTAACACAGATCTGCAAAAAATTGATTGCGATTGTTGTTGACCAACTGAGGGTCATTTCTGATCTAATGTTCTGCGTTAAATCCGAATCCGAGGTCAGAATTTTCCCAGCACGTCAGGTTTTTGATATATCCTTACTGAATGTGCGAAAAATGTGTTTTTTTTTTGTATATTTGAGTTTATGTTACTTCGCGAAATTTTTTGTTATCTAAAATCGGACCATGTCATCTGAAAGTAAAACTCTGAAACTTTAAAAAGCTTTTTTAAAATTGGAGATATCATTTTTCTTCGCAGAGATATCCTTTAATGAAGTTTAGCCAATAAGGAGGCTTTCCCCTTCCATACGCAACGCTTGCGCAAGTCGCGGTCCGTAACGTCACTGCGCGAACCTGCGTGACAGTGATGTTAACGGACGACGACTCTTTCAACTGCGCAAGAGTTGCGTGCGGAGGGGAAGCCTCCTTATTGGCTAAACTTCATTGAAGGATATCTCTGCGAAACAGAATGATATCTCGAATTTAAAAAAAAACACTTAAATTTTGAGAGATGTACTTTTAGATGGCATGACCCGATTTTAGAAAAAAAAAATTTCGCGATACTTTCGAATTAAGTTTTAAGGCTTTTAGACTCAAATTTTATCATGTTTTTTTTTGTGATGAACGAGAATAATGGACAGAATTTTGCCGAACATTTTGCCTTGAGAATTTTGAAGATTTAAAGAGAATAAAAAAGTTTTCTTAAAATTCCTGTCAAAATTTAAATAATGTTTTATTTGTTGAATTAATTTCAACAGAAGATTTAAAAACGATTCTCTAAAATTTCGAAAAATAATGTAGAAAATTTTAAAGCAAAATTTTTCAATTCTGCACGTTTAAAACATTTTACAAAAAATTCGTGTTTAAGAAATATTAAGAAGTTTCGCAAAGATTTCATAAAATTTAAAACAAAACGTCGATTTCAGAAAATTTAAAAAAAGAAACGATTTCTAAAGATTTCCAAGAAAAAATTTAGAATCTTTTTACGAGTGAAAGGTTTCGATCTAGAAGATTTTTTGGTAAAATGTTTTTATTTTGCAGGATATAAAATGATTTGGTAAAATTTCGAAAAATAATGTCGAAAATCATAAAGCTAAATTTTCCAATTTTGCAATATTACAAAATTTTAGAAAAAATTCGTGTTAGTTATGCAAATTTTAAGAAGTTTTGCAAAGATTTTATCAAATTTAAAACAAAATCGATTTTTAAAGATTTCGAAGAAAAAACTTTCTAAAGATTCATAGGAAATTTAAAAGGTTTTTTTTTTATTTTCAAAAATTATTTTAATATTATATTCTAAAAGATATCCAAGATTATGTTTAAGAATCTGAAGATTGTTGGGAAATTGTTTTTATTTCATACGGAGATAGAAAGGGATAGAAACTGATAGATGTATTACAGGATGAGACAGAAAAGAGATGGAAAAAACTAGACGCGAATTTAGATTAACAGGGATAGAAAAAAATTAAAGTAAATAGATGAAGGATAGAAAGAGATAGTAGAGGGGATTGAAAAAGATAGATAGATAGTATAGGATGGGATAGATAAGAGAAGATTGAAAAACATAGACAGGAATTTAGATTAACAAAGATAGAAAAAGATTGAAATAAATAGATAGAGGATAAAAAGGGATAGAAAAGAGGGGATTGGAAAAGATAGACCTGATTTAGAGTTTCACAGAGATAGGAAAAGATTGACGTGGATAGACAAAGAATAGGATAATATAGAGAAGAGAGATTCGAAAAATATAAAGGTAAATTTGAATTCACAAGGAGATAGAAAAGGATAGAAATTTATAGATGTAGTATAGGATGGGATAGAAAAGAGGAGGTGGAAAAATCTAGACGTGAATTTAGATGAACAGAAACTGAAAAAGATTGAATTGAATAGATGAAGGATAGAAAGAGATAGAAAGGAGGGAATTGAAAACGATAGACGTGAATTTAGATAAAGATGCCAAATTTTTCACGTGGTTAGATAAAGGATAGGATAAGATATAGCAGAGGGGATGAAAAAAGATATAAGTAATTTTAAATTCGCAAAGTAATAGAAGAATATAGGAATAGATAGATGCAGTATAGGATGAGATAGAGAAGAGGAGATTGAAGAAAGATAAGTGGAAATTTAGATTAATAGAGATAGAAAAGTATTGACATAATTAGATAAAGGATAGGGAGTGATAGAGAAGATGGAATTAAAAAGAATAGGCGCGAATTCAGATTGACGCAGTCATACAAAGATTAAGGTGGATAGACAAAGAATAGGATAAGATAGAGAAGAGAGGTTTCAAAAATATGGAGGTAAATTCAAATGCAAAATAAAATAGAAAAGGATTGGAAGTGATAGAGGAGATGGAATTGAAAAGGTTAGGCATGAATTTATATTGACAAGGAGATAGAAAAAGATAGACGTGAATTTAAACTAACGCAAAGATACAAAGATTAATGTGGGCAGACAGAGGAAAGGTTAACATAGAGAAGAGAGGTTTAAAAAGTAGGAAGGAAAATTTAACTTCACACGGAGATGGAAAAGGATAAAAATTGATAGATGTAGTATAGGATGAGATAGAAAAGAGATTGAAAAAACTAGACGCGAATTTAGAGAAACAGAGATAGAAAAAAATTGAAGTAAATAGATGAAGAATAGAATAGGGAGTGATAGAGAAGATGGAATTGAAAAGGATAGGCGCGAATTTATATTAAGAAAGAGATAGAGAAAGATTGAAATAAATATATGAAGTATAGAAAGAGATAGAAAAGAGGGGATTGAAAAAGATACACGGGAATTTAGTTTGAAAAAGAGATAGAAAAAGATTGACGTGGATAGGAAAAGGATAGGATGGATGAGATAGAGAAGAAAGAATAAAAATAGATAGAAGTAATTTTAAATTCACAAGGTGATAGAAAAAATAGAAATGGACAGATGTGGCATAGAATGAGATAGAGAAGATGAGTTTGAAGAAGATAGACGTTAATTCAGATTGACGTCGGAATACAAAAAGATTAAGGTGGATAGATAAAGAATAGGATAAGATAGAGAGGAGAGGTTTGAAAAATATAAAGGTAAATTTGAATCCACAAGGAGACAGAAAAGGATAGAAATTGATAGATGTAGTATAGGATGGGATAGAAAAGAGGAGATGGAAAATCTAGACGCGAATTTAGATTAACAGATATAGAAAAAGATTGAAGTGAATAGATTAAGGATAGAAAGAGATAGAAAAGAGGGTATTAATAATGATGGACATTAATTTAGATTGAAAATTTGATAAAAAAAGATAGACGTCGATAGATATAGGATACGATGAGATGGAGAAAAGGCGATTCAAAAAGATAGACAAGAATTAGGGTTGACAGAGAGATAGAAAAATAATCATGTGGATAGATAAGGGATATGATGAATTAGAGAAGAGAGTATTAAAAAAGATAGAAGTATATTTATATCGATAAGGAGGTAGAAAAAGATATGAATTGATAGATGTAGTATAGGATGAACTAGAGGAGAGGAGATTAGTAGAAGAGGAGGACATAAATAGATATGAGATCAGAAGAGATAGAGAATATGGAATTGAAAGGAGGAGATGGAAAAAACTAGACAGCAATTCAGATTAATAGAGATAGAAAAAAATTAACATCAATGGATAAAGGGTAGAAAGAGATAGAAAATAGGGGTTTGAAAATGATAGACGTGAATGTAGATTGACAGAGTGATACAAAAATTTGTACGTGTATAGATAAAGGATGGGTAAATTACAGAGGAGAGGATGAGAAAAGAATATAAGTAAATTTAAATTTACAAGGTAATAGAGAAAGATAGGCAATAATAGATGTAGTATAGGATGAGGTAGAGAAGAGGAGATTAAAAAAACATGGACGGAAATTTAGATTCACAGAGATAGAAAAAGATTGGTACAAATAGAGAAAGGATAGGAAACGAGGAGATTGAGAAGAGGAAATTAAAAAATATAAACATAAATTAGGATTAACGAGGAGATAAAAGAAGATGGACGTTAATAGATGTAGTATGGAATGTAGGATACGATAAAATAGAGAAGAGGGGATTGAAAAAGATATACGGGAATTCAGATTGACAGAGAGATAGATAAATATTGACGCGGATAGATAAATGATAGGATAAGATAGGAAACATAGTAAGAAAAAGGTAGAAGTAATGTTAAATTCACAATGAGATAGAAAAGAATAGAAATTGATAGATATGGTATAGGATGAGATAGAGGGGAGGGGATTGAAGAAGATAGAAGTGAATTTAGATTGACGCAGAGATACAAAGATTAAGGTGACCAGTCAAAGGAAAGGTTAAGATAGAGAAAAGAGGTTGGAAAAATACAAAGGTAAATTGAAATTCATCGGAGATTGAAAAGGATAGAAATTGGTAGATGGAATATAGGATGAGATAAAAAGGGATGGAAAAAGCTAGACGCGAATTCAGATTAACAGAGATAGAAAAAGGTTGACGTAAATAGACGAAGGATAGGATGAGATAGACAAGAGGTGATTGAAAATATAGATGGGAATTTAAATTAACAAAGATAGAAACAGATTGACATAAATAGATAAAGGATAGGAAGAGATAGAAAAGAGGGGATTGAAAATGATAGACTTGAATTCAGACTGATGTAAAGATACAGAAGAGAGAATCAAAAAGATAAATGTAAATTTGAATTTACAAGGTAACAGACAAAGATAGAAATGGATAGATGTGGTATAGGATGAGATAGAGATGAGGAGAGTGAAGAAGGATGGATGGAAATTTGGATTCATAGAGATAGAGAAAGATTGACATGAATAGATAAAGGATAGAAAGTGATAGACAAGATGGAATTGAAAAGGATAGGCGTGAATTTATATTGAAAATTTGATAAGAAAAGTCTAGGCGTTGATGGATTTAGGATAAGATAAGATAGAGAAGAGAGAATTGAAGAATAAAAGTAAATTTAGTTTGACAATGATATAGTTGAAGATATAAATTGATAGGTGTAGTATAGGATGAGCTAGAGAAGAGGAGATTAGAAAAAGGTAGACGGAAGTTTAGAATCACACAGATAGAAAAATATTGACATAAACGGATGAGGTATAGGAAGTGGTGGAGAATATGGGATTGAAAAAGACGTGAGTTTAGATTGATAGAGACAAAAAAAAACATAAACAGATGAAGGACAGGAAGAGATAGAGAAAAGTGGATTGGACGAGATATACGTAAATTTAGATTGACAGATGTGATAGAGAAGAGGGTACTGGAAAAGATAGACGTGAATTTAGATTGACACAGAGATACAGAAAGATTGACGTGTATAGACAAAAGATAGGATAAGATGAAGAAGAGGGTAGTAAAAAAGATAAACGTGAATTTATATTGATGAAGAGATATAAAAATATTGACGTGGATAGATAAAGGATTGGATAAGATAGAGAAGAGAGGATGAAAAAAGATAGAGGTAAATTTAGATTAACAAGGAGGTAGAGAAATAGATGCAGGATACGTTAGGATAGAGAAGAGGAGATTAAGAAGTGTATGTTGACACAGAGATGGAAAATTATACTGACTTGGATGGATGAAGGATAGGATGAGATGAAGAAGAGAGTATTTACCAGAATAGACCTGAATTCAGATTGAAAAATACATAGAAAAAGACAGACGATGATAGATTTATGATACGATGAGATAGGGAATAGGTGAGTGGAGGAGATAGACGTAAATTTAGATTGATAGAGAGATAGAAAAGGATGAACGTTAATAGATAAAGGACAGGATAAACTAGTCAAGAGTGGATGGAAAGAGATCAAAGTAAATTCAGATATCCAGTGATATAGAATAAGATATAAATTGATAGATGTAGCATAGGATGAGATAGAGAAGAGCAGATTGGAAAAGATAGGCGTGGATAGAGATTGACAAAGAGGAAAAAAAAGATGACCTTTGATAGATGTAGGATTCGATGTAATGGAGAAGAGGAGATTAAAAAAGATAGAAGGGAATTCAGATTAGCAGAGAGATAGAAAAAAATTGATTCAGATGAATGAAGGATAGGATGGGATAGAGAAGAAGGTATTGAGGAAGATAGACGTGAATTTAGATTGAAAAATAGATAGAAGATAGACGATGATAGATGGATGATATGATGTGATAGGGAAGAGGCTATTTCAAAAGATGGACAGGAATTCAAATTAGCAAACAAAGGGATAGAATAGGACACATTTTCTCTACCTCTTTTTATCATGAAGATTTAAAATGTGAGTTGATATTTTGGTATAACCTGATCCCCACTCTTTAATTAGGCGCCAGGTCTGTCGAGTTTGGCTCAGGTAAGATCCTGGTGGCGCCAAAGGTGTCGCTTGTAAGGCTCGTTCTAAATGCATGGGACAAGTGAGGTAGGTACGCGTGTCTTAATTTGCTGATCCGTTAAGCATACGGGATAATGTCCCGATGTCTCGGCTGACAAGTCACAGACGAAAGACGCGATTGGGCAACACACTTATAGGCTGCTTGGGGCTCGTGAAACTGATTTGCATCGGGCGATCGGATTCAGATCTTTGGATCTTTGATCTTGTCTCGAAGGCGTCAGGTAACAATTAATCCCTGGCAGATGAATGGAATCGAATTCTGGCCCCGAAAACGAGCAAACAGAATATTTATATCTCACTCCATCTTATTCCTAACACCTTGACTGATTCTTCCTTATTTGGTTCTCTTCCTTATCTCTCTACCATATTTTACTCCTTTCCTTACTTTCCTCTCTACCTCTCCTAGCAAATCCATATTATATTTTTGCCATTCTACCATCTCAATATCCTGTTTTACTCTTTTCCTTATTTTTCTCTCTCCAGTTATCTTCCGAACCTCTTCTTGCGTCGTAACCTTTCCCACCACTTCATTAAAGCTTTTATTTTTTCCTTTTTTCATTGATTACATAACTTAGTATTCCTTCTTTCCTCCTATATTCTGCTCTACTACTTTTTCCTTCTCTATTTTCTCAATTGCTTTCTGACTGCCTTCTTCTTTTTACATTCCTTATCCTATCCACTTCTATCCTCCTTCACTAACATCCTTTACGTTTGTGCACTAGAATACTTTTTTCATTTTGCCACCTATTTCCATCTTCTCGTTTATATTTACATCCTCTATTTTGATATTTCTCACCCTTTCGTTGAACTCTTCTTTTCCATCAACTGATCAATCACCTCTTCCTGATCTTTTCACCTTTGCTTTCCCTTATTCCATATTATTACTTTCCTCTCTTTCTAATCTCACTATTATGAGAAAGTAATCCGAATCTATATCATTACTTCTAGTCTCTTAACCTTCTCTCTTACGTCGTCCACTATCACATAGTTGATTACCGTTCCCTTCTATTCTCCTAAACGTGTATATTCTCCTTCCTCAACTACCTCTATATTTCCGAAAAAGATAAACCATCTCATCTCTCTCAAGCTCTTCAGCAATTTCTTTTTCTCCCCAATTAGTATCTCCTCTTTGGATTTTTTGTTTGTTTTCGTTCCCATGCCCTTCCTTTTCTATCTCCTGTTCTCGCATTAACATCTCCCATCAGTAACCTAATCACTCCTTTATTTTCTTTCATCAGTTTTTTTACCTACTCTGAGTTTTCTTGTATACTAAGGTTCACATACACCCCCACTATCTTCCACCTCTCTCTTTCCATCTTTATCTCTTCTACTATTAATCCTTCTTTTTGTTCTTTTATCTCTTTCTACCCATCTTTATCTCTTCTACTATTATTCCTTCTTTTTGTTCTTTTAGTTTTTTCCTCCCATCTTTATCTCTTCCACTATTAATCCTTGTTTTTTGTTCTTTCATTTCTTTCCTCCCATCTTTATCTCTTCTAATATTAATCCTTCTTTTCGATCTTTCATCTCTTTCCTCCCATCTTTATCTTCTCTACTATTTATCCTTCTCTTCGTCCTCTTATCTCTTTCCTTCCATCTTTATCTCCTCTACTATTAATCCTTATTTTTGTTATTTCATCTCTTCATTCCTATCTTTATCTATTCTGCTTTTATTCCTTCTTTTTGTTCTTTTACCTCTTTCCTCCCATCTTTATCTCTTCTACTATTAATCCTTCTTTTTGTTTTTTTTATCTCTTTCATCTCTTTCTTATCCTTCTCTGTTATACATTCTTTCCTTACTCCCATCAACTGCTTATTTAACAATTAACTTTTTTATTGAAAATTCAACTTTTTTGTAAAAAATTTTTCTACTCATAATTTTTTGTTTGAATTATCAATTATTACATTTTGGTTAAAAATTCATCTTTTTCAGTAGAAAATTAAACTAATGTGTTCAAATTTAATTTTTCGTTTGTCACGGATTAATTTTTTTAAATGATGAATTAGTTGGTTGAAAATTCCACTGTTTGGTTAAAAATTAACTCTTTTGTTGGAATTTCAACAATTTTGTAGAAAACTCATATTGTTGGTTTGAAAATTCTACAATTTGGAACAAATTTCAATATTTAATTAAAAATTTCAATGTCTAGTGATTTTTTTTATTGAAAATTAATTTAAACTAATGAAAATTTAACTTTTCCATTTTTGGCTCAAAATGTATATTTTTTTTGTTTAAAACTCCAACTATTTGGTAAAAAATTTCTCTAAATAATTGAGAAATCATTTTTTCTGTAAAAAATTAACATTTTTGGTTTAAAATTTAACTATTCGATTACAAATTTATGTATTTTGTTGAAAATTGGTCCTTTTTGTAGAAAACCTTTCTATTAAATTTTTGTAAAAAAGTTGTCTTTTCTATTGGAAAATTCATCTCTTTTGGTAAAAATTTAATCTTTTTTGGTGAAAAATGCCACTTTTTGATTGAAAATGAAACTGTTTTCGTTGAGGATTCAAATATTCTGTTGAAAATTCTTTTTTTTTTATTGAATTCACCTGTTCCAAATTTGAAATTAAAGCAGATTTTGATTAGAATAATATTTCATTTCCGGTAGAAAATGAATCTTTTTTATTATTTATAAATTTAACTATTTTGTTGGAAATGTATGTATTTGGTTTACAAATTTTTTTCTATAGAAAATTAATTTTTCTTATTAAAAATGCTACTGATTGTTTAAAAACTATCTGTTTATAGCAAAATATACATATATTTTTGTTTCTTAAATATTGAATCATTGTTTTTTTAATGAAAATGCATCATTTCTTGATTGAGAATTCAACTAGCTTATTGAAAATTCAATTGTTTTATGAAAAATTCGTTTCTTTTGATTGAAAATTATTTTTTGTAATAAAAATTCAACTATTTTATCTTTGGTTTAGAATTTAATTTTTCGTTTGTTGAGAAATCATCTTTTCTGTAAAAAATTAACATTTTTGTTTTAAAAATTAAATATTCGATTAAAAATTTATGTTTTTTTTTTCTTAATTTGTCTTTTTTGCAGGAAATCAATCTTCTTGTTTGAGAATTCAAATTTTTGATTAAAATTGATGTATTCTGATAAATATTCATTCAGTTTGAAGAAAATTATTCTTCTTGGTTGAAAATTGATCGTCTTGATTAGAAATTCCACTATTTTATAGAAAGCTCGACCTTTTTGCTTGGAAATACAAGTTTTTTTTCTCTATTAAATTCTTGTAAAAAAGTTGTTTTTTTTTATTGCAAATTTCATCTCTTTTGGTAGAAATTTAATTTTTTTTTATAAAAAATTCGACTTTTTGGTTGAAAATGAAACTGTTTTGGTTGAGGATTCAAATATTTCGTTGAAAATTATTTTTTTTGGATTTGACTTTTTTGCGCACCAACATCTAGCTCGTATATTTACTACTTTCTTCAACGGAGAACAACCCATCCCGCAGTGGCTAGTGGAAGGACGCACGGTATTGATCCCTAAGACCGGAGCCTTTTCAAGTAAAAGAACTATAGGCCCATAGCTTGTTTAACCACCAGCTACAAGTTATTCATTGGCATCCTCAAAGAGAGGATATTAACATCTATCGAGCCAGTATGGAGTTCAATAGTTGAACAACGTGGGTGAAAGAGAGGGCTGGCAGGTTGCAAGAAGAACCTGTTAATAGACAGGTGTATAACCCAGGACTCGATCAGATATCGACGCAATCTGTTCATGGCTTGGATTGACTACCTTAAGGCATTTGATAACACGAACCATGAGCTACTTATTAAGATCCTTGAGTGCTTGGAGGCGCATTCAAAATTAGTGAGATGCATAAAAGAGCTTATGCTCTTGTGGCGGAAAAGATTTTAACAGAAGAGAATATAAGGTCAACCACCTTTTATACATGGATGACCTTTAACTCTTTGCTTCCTCGAAAGAGGACCTCAATATTATTGTGTAGGCGGTGAATAGGTACTCTATGTCGATTGGAATGAGCTTCGGACTGGACAAGTGTGCCTGCGTCCACTTACACCAAAGAAGACTAGAAACTACATCATCGCGTGACGATCAGGATGTTCAACTCATAGGTGGAAATAACATTCAACAGCTTGAAAATGGAAAAACATATACATATCCTCAAGTACCGCAAGCGGAAACCCAAAATGTGCGTGTGTTAAAAACGGCGCTTGAAAAAAGCTATCGCCAAATAAGCAGAAAAATTTGGGCTTCCGAATTATTTGGAAAGAATAAGATCCAGGCGACCAATATGCTGGCCGTTCCTATACTGCTCTACACGATTGCTGCAGTAAAATGGATCGTCGATGACTTGAAGCAACTTGACCGAAATATACGTAAGATGATGGCAATCCATCGATGGTAATATGACGGCAAAAGAGGAAGAAAAACGGGCGAAATATTAAGCACTTCTTTTCGAGCTGAGTAGGGTGTACCGGCTTGCCAACGTTAGGCTCATTCCGTCGCGAACTGGATACAAAAGGCTGTTCTTCTGGGATCACTTCATTTGGTCCGTCAACACTATTCCTCATAATGATCATAGTTATAAAAAAATATATCAGTTTCCATTTATTCTTACAGAGTTGAGTTTGAATATTGGCTCACCTCCTCACCCGCGCTCGCACCCACCCCAGCGTAGCCAACCTTCGAGACAACGCAGCCGACTAGCCGACCAATTTGCGTCCGGTAAGTAACTTTTTTCAAGCTACTCGTTACAGTTACGTTACTCAAAATATTAACTTCAATTTCTCTATAATTTGATATGAATTTTGTCTCTAATTTTTCAAAAATACAAAAAATGGACATGCCTAAAATAAAATGTACCTACGCTATATTTTTAGATGTGAAGAACGATACGTTTGCGAAAATAAACACTCATAATGCTCTCTACACTAACTCTTCAGCAATTAAATATAATAATGTCGCAACAATTTATATCAAGTCGATGTGACACTTTCTTGGTATACATCGGTCTAAAATCTCATAAAGTTCTCTTCAAATATTCAACTCTAATGTCTTATTTTTAAATCAAGCTGATAAAATTTTTTAAATCTTTATGGGTTCGCGAGATATGACTAAACATCATTGAGCGAGTCTACGTCGAGTTTCAGTCGCTGAAGTAGCAAAGCTGGCCGACAGTGGTCATCACCGACTGAAACCCGACGCAGGTGCGCTTGAAAATTTATATACGATGATTGCAAGGCAATAATCTCGAGATTCAAGTTACACATAGGCTTAAATAAATGAAACTGCAACTGCTATGGCAGGCTTTTTTCAGTGTGAATATTCCAAATTAAAAATGCATCTATTTCTGTTTCAAAGTGTACATAGGCTTGAGTTGATGAGACTGCAACTTCGGAAACATGCTTTTCTTAGTACTTAATCAAAAATGTATCAATTTCTATTTGTTCCTACAGAGTTGAGTTTAAATGTCGGATCGCCTCCTCGCCCGCGCTCGCGATCGCCTCAGCGTAGTGAACCTTCTTCGAGCCAACGCAGTCGACCAGCCGGCCAATTTGCAGCCGGTAAGAAACTTTTTTTTAAGTTGCTCGTTACAGTTAACTTTCTTAAAACATTAAGTATTTTTTTTAATGTCTCATTACAGCTACGTTACCCTGCAAGCAAATTATCTCGTTACAGTGACGTTACTCAAAGATCTTACTTCAAGTTCTCTTTAAGTTACTCAAAATTGTGCCCCCCATTGCCCTTAATTTTTGAAAATTACAGGAAATGAACATGCCTGAAATAAAAATGTACTATAAGATATATTTTGCGATGTGACGGACAATACGTTTGCAATAGTAAACACAAAACCCTTATAATGATCTCTACTATAGATCTTTAGCAATTAACTATAATAATCTAGCAACAATTTATATCAAGTCAATGTGACACCTTTTTTGTATACATCAGTTTAAAATCTCATAAAATTCTTTTCAACATAAAATTATTCCCTTGCATGGAATTACTTTGGGTCCACTTCCGAAAAACGCATACAAAGAAAAAATAAGTTTTATAAAGTTAATGAAACTAATTCAAGAGTAGCGAAAATACAAGGCAGTTTAATAGAAGTAATTTAAAATCCATGTTTAAAATCCGAGGCAATATAACGTGTACTGGCGCGCATGTTTGAACTCTATCATTGAGTTCCGGAAATTTGTTATGAGTCCCCTGTGAACCTGACCTTAAATTTCTAATTTAACCACGTGATTAAGACTTTTTTAACGAGCAGAAATTAGAAATGAATTGGAATTACTGCACATTACTTTAGCTTTTGCAGAGATATCTTATAATTCGTCATATCTTACGGAGAAGCTATAGTTCGCAAAACGAGTAGTAGGTCGTCCTTGCAAACACTGAATTCCACTTGAAGTCAGGAACCACGAGATTATTGGCAAAGGAGCGTTCCTTTACAAAGCCGCGGTGCAGGCGGCCGAGACCCTTGGCCTGAATTTTAACATCGGAACCGAGGAAAGTGCATTACTCCATCTAGATTCTTCACTTCTAAAAGCCGAAGTGAAGAAACCAGAGGTTGAAAAATTTCACTAACAGCTACTCGACAAGAAAATGTAGAGAAACTTTCACAGAAATGTAGAAAAACAGTCCTTGTCGAAGAAGCAAACTTTTGCTGTCCTCAGATCATTAGAGCTTAATTCAGGTACAGACAGTTTCATTTTCGCTCGCCAGAACGTTGTCATTTCCACCTTAGTGACCTCATTTTATACAATCTGGGTGTCCCACCCACGCGAGAATGACGTATATCTACAGACATAATGCGGCCCCGAGAGTGCTTTTTTACCATCTTTGTCGCTCTCATGGTGCTGGCTGCGACCCTGCCTTGCCGAACGCTCCAAGTCAGTTGTCCAGAACGAGAAATGCAAAATTTTATGGAGCTACGATTTTCGGATAGCAGTCCCCGTTGCACACTCGAGGCCTGACATCGTTCTCCAAGACTTCGAGAAGCGAACCATATTAGTGATCGACTTCTCGGCTCCGGCTGACAACTACATCACTGCCAAGGAGAAGAAAAAGGAGGAGAGGTACCAAGACCTTAAATGGGAGCTGCAACGATTTTACCCAAAATATTTGGTTAAAGTAATTGTCCGTATGATCGGTGCTCCCAGAGGTGCGAAACTATTCGGAACCTTGAAGCCATACCCCCGTGCCAAAAATATGCCAAAGTCGCTTCGTATCCTGAAGACATACGAGATTTTCGCTGGCCTATCCTCATAACAACATTTTGCCCTGTGACCACCCATCTCACGGTCGTGAGACGTGGCCATAAGTGTGATTTACCGCGGTTCTATTGGGAGCTGGTGTCATGTTTAGATGGCAGTTGCTCCCAGTAGGACCCTGCGGTAGTTGTTTAACTCTTTCATTTATATATATTGTGTGTGTGTGTCTTTTTTTGTGTCTACAGTACGTTTAAAGAATACATTGTGCGTTATTCAGTGGTCATTTGCGGACCTAGTAATCTGTCAGTGTGGCGGCGTTTGCAACTGATAATCTGTCAGCAGCTGACGCCGCTCCGCTACGAGCAATCTAACGCTCACTTTTCAAGGGGCGTTATAGGCTCATAACATGGTGGTTTCAAATAAAGTATTTGTTAATCAAACAAAAGTATAGTAAACGAAACGTACACACTTTCGCATGAAATATTTTCCGAATCGTTTCCAATTTTATGGAACTCCGATCTCCAGTTTATATAATGCAGTGCTTTGCAAAAACACTCAGTATCACCAAATTAATTCCTACCAATCTTTGAAAGACTTTATATCGATTTAATCCACAATAATTAACGCAATTTTTTATTTTAAGGTCACTTTAAAAAGTACGGAACTTTTTCATAATCATACCTGAATAATTTTACAGTTTATTTAAAATGCTTTATTATTAAAACACATTCTTAATTTCAGATTGTATATGCTTCTCTTTGTTAAACCTTAAAACAAGTCCAATTTTCCACTTAACTTTGCGTTAAATATATAAATATAAGAAAGCTAAATTGGAAAAGTGTCTCTTAGAAACTGAGTTTTCTACAATTAAAAAAAATTGTAAATCATTTGTATCCTGCAGGCTGTGGACGTTTTTGAACAGTTCATTTCTGATTTGAGGAACGACAGGATCGGAAAGTGTCAAAAAATAAGAAGAATAACTTACAGAGCGTGTGCTTGTATTCGGCGCAATACACCTTTTCATCTTGAATATAGAAGAACTTCACGTGTGGGAAATTTAACATGCGTATGCTATACTTTTCTAGTAGCTTTAACATGCATATGCTCTGCTATTCTATGGTCCCTGAGGTCCGAATTATTCAAGATGGAAAGGTCTATAGTAGGCGGTGCGTAGACTGTGAGTGTAGTCTGTGGGTTTGAACTGGAGGTATTGTAAGGTAGATCACTGGTACATCGGCTGAGCTTCGATCCATGTCGGTAAGTTCCGCTGAACTGCCATTGCCATACTACTGATTCTCTAAGGTCTTATTTTTAATTCAAGCCGATAAATTTATTTAGTATTATGGGTCGCATGCGTGCGGATAAGGCCGCATTACGTGAGTTCATATCACTACGCAGTTGTGTCTTCCATGTGGTCGCATATGTCACGCACGGCGTGCGAGTTGCACCTATGCGGGTAAAATGCGAGAACGTAGTCCCAGTAAAATGATTTTCACATTCTGCGGCAGAAATGAAACTGATAACTCGATAAATACCATTTGAAATGGATACTGAATCATAAACAATAACAATAATATGATTTTGCAAGCCAAATTTAAATGCTCTTCACAGAGTAAACAGGGAGCAAATAGAAATAAAAGCTAATTTCCAAAATAAAATTTCCCAAAATACACGCGACGCATGTGCCTCGTACCCTGCACGCACCACGTGCCTTGCACGCCGTGCGAGTAACGTGCCCCGCACGTTTGCTATCTGGCTATCTTTTGTATAACAACAATTATCTCGTAAACCGTAAGAGATAGGTAAAAATGAATGCCATTTTTGCGTTTTGAGTGCAGAATATATTACATTATAATATGACATCCATATTATAAACTGGCATCGATCTCTAACTAAAATTTGACTCGAGCACGCTTGGGAATTTTTAGTCATATTTCGGGGTCCCGTAAATATTTTTCAAGTTTTATTAGCTTTAATTAAAAATAAAACCTCAAGACTAGGTGGTATAAATTTCAGACTTTTGCTACCATTTTCGTAGGTCATGTCATGAGTTGATCGAAGTCAAGGTACAGAATTCGAGAAATTCTTGAATTGTTTTCAAAACTGACCACGTGGTATATTTCTTGCAAAATCTGATTTGTTAAAAATGCAATATTGTTATTCGATATAGTAGGCATTAAAAGCGTTTCAAATTGAGTTTAATATAGTAACTATTATAATTAACATGCATGAAAAATCAAATGGTATACATTTGAATACATATATAACATGTATTCACCATCTTCCTAAGATACATTTTCACAGTGTACATGAAATTAATAAATTTTGTTTTGTTTTTACCAAAATAGATGGCCTGTGGTACTCAGGAATCCCTAATGGAAATGTTTCAGTACATCCATTTGAGGATATTTGTATCCCTGCTGATAGCCGTTTTTTTCTACAAATGCCAGGTGATCATGTTGTTACTGGAACTCTACACTTGGAATACTTCTCACGCGGTATTCCTAGCTGGATGCCATTAAAATTTCCCTATCACAAAGTAGATTCACCGGCTCGAATTTTTCTATACTTGCGTTCTTTTTCTTCTGTTTTTTTACATGCGAACTTCGAAAATTATGTCCACAGAAATAATGATCCTAATGTTCAGGGATACAGTTGTTTTGTAAAAACAGAAGACGTTCTTTACGATGTAGATCTTTTGCCACTTCCTATAGGTGAGCAAGTGGATTTGCCTCAAAGGACAGCTATTTATGTACAAGCACCAAACAACAATTTAATTTATGCGGGGCTGCTACGGCCTTTTATAGGGCAGAATGCACCCATCTGGATTAATTGAGAAAATTGTATTGAGGGCGCGACCTTGAGATTAACAGGGGATGACTGGCAGCGCCTAAAGGCCTGAAATCGTTGTTGAATAGGAAATGAATAAAATATATGCATTGAATTGAATCCAAGTTTATTTTTTACCAAAAAGAAAATATATTGTTATTTTTAAACGTACTCAAGAATTTTTAAAGGTAAGACGAATATTCAAGTTAAACCCATTTCAATTACACTGCCTGTGTTAACTGTTTAAAAGTCAGTATAATCATTAAAACGGGGTTTCAAGTTTTAAAGCAATTAACTGAATTCGAGAAATTTAAGGGGAAAATCATGTTTATAAATAAGAGCGAATGGAATCGCAGCGAAAACATCTAATGTAGTCTCATCCGGCTAACTTCCATCCATTCGCTCCATTATAGGATGATAAATGACAGGGTTCCCATTTGGATTGCTTTATTTTTTAAAATTGTAATTTAAACGAAATCTATTTCACAAATTTACAAGATATTACAGCCTTATCTGACTCCTTGGAAAGATATCTGCAAATATATACTTCCAAGTGGTAGTACTAAAAAAATCCGACGGATAGCACTGCTGAGGCCTCTAGACAGTTTAGAACTGTCTATTATATTGATATTGAGTAAGTGACGGTACGTGTGAAAAATTGATTATAATTGTTTAGTGGAACTTATTGCGAACTGAAAATGGTTGGACACAGGTGTATTGCACCGAATCGTGATTCGGAGTACGATGTCCCTAATGAAGAAAAATGTGATCATTTTACGGTTCCATCTGAAGCAAATATATTACTATTAGAATGGCAACAGGTACAGGGATGTCTAATGGGACTAAAAGTTCGTCTTGTGAAAATTGCTCAAATGAGAAGAAGATCCTTCAACAAAAGGCGATACAATTGCAAAGCATGAGTGAGAAACGAAATCTTGTTATTCGCATGATTCTTTTGAAGAAATCAAAACTGCAACTTCTCAAAAAAAAACTGTACCAATCCAAAATATTGGCCAGGGGATTACCAGAGATTGTATCATCACTATAATGTACAATTGCAGAAGAATCAGGAAGAAATCGCAGCTCTTCTTGACAAAGGTCTTTAAGATGAAGTTTCCCAAGCAAATGTTGGCAAGCATGAGAGAATTGTCATTAAAGAAATACTGGCAGCATCCAAAGTTACAGATTCTAGAGGACGTCGAAATTCATGAGACTGGATAATTTTTGCCTAATTTTTCACATGAACTCACCATCAGCTTATCCTCTCCTGAGGTACAACATGATTCTACCATTGCACTCAACGAGCACAATTCGCAGGTGATGAGAAATTTAATCAAATAATTTTATACACTTTTCAAATTGGAAACTATTTTAGAATACTTTTCTTTTCAAAACTAATTTAATTACATAGACATTTTATTAATGAGAATTTTATTTTGTATAAAAAGAAATATTCAATATTGATGGGCACACCTTGCAGCTTCTGTTTCAATCAATCGATTTCTTCGATCATGAACAGAAAAAAATTCTGCGAAATTGCTAATTTGGCCACCGGTTGCTTTAAATAAATAAATTAAGAAAATATTTGAATAATTTAACTCCACCTATCTCTTAGAAATCTAATTATCTACAATTTTTAAAAATTGCTAATCGGCTGAAAACTGAAGACTGTAGACTTTTTTCGATAGGAGTTCGGTAAGGTAGATCACTGGTATATCGGCTGATCTTTGGTCCATGTCAGTAAGTGCCGCAGAAATAGCATAGCCATACTACTCATGCTCTGATATCTTATCTTTCATTCAAGCTAATAAAATTGTTTAAATCCTTATGGATTCCCGAGGTACAACTAAAAATCTTCAAGCGTGTCTACGTCGAGTTGCAGTCGCTTAAAGGTGATACCACAGCTAGGCTATAACACTCACTCCGGCGGAAAATGGATTTCCGGCATAAAGTTTTTGTCGTGCGACAATTATCTGTCTTGCGTCGCGCAGCGTGGCAAGTAGATAGACGCGACAACGCGAAAACCCGAACCAGTCCAAAATTCCGGAACTATTATATTTTCGAAATGATATAGTTACCGAAACTTCAAAACCCGACTTTTCAAAATCCCAAAATTTCAAATACCCGAAATTGCAAATTATAGAAATTTCAAATTCACCCAAAAAATATGGCAACTTATCCAGTGGGCCAAAAACTTGAGGACGTCTTTACGACATCGTTGCGAGATCTTTACGACTACTTTGAGACATTGTAAAGACATCTTAACGACATCGACATAGGATGACGCAAATTCATCTGGGAGCCAGAAAATCAGAAGAGAGTGAAATCAATTCTAAGTATTAAAAAAACAGTTGACATATTTTGAATAAATCAGAGCTCAGTTACTATTGAAAAAGTTTAATTAATTAGTTAATGATTTTTATTCTTAATCAGTGAATATTTCGTTTTGTTCGAGGTATGCGTCGTTCGAGTTCTTTGGAAAAGAAAGACTAGAGATATTCGAGTCTATAGAGAGGATGACATATATAATTCATGTGTTGTTTGATTTTTTCTTTCATCGTGTTTGTTTTTACATTATATCGTTATCGAAATTTAAATAAATGAAATGGTACCATGTTTGGTATTCTTTACAACTTTTCATGGTTCTAGTCCACAGTGCGACGGCGCTGCTCAACTCTGTCGCATCCCCACCATCTCACCACAATTGAGTTGATTAAGAACATCTAATAAATAAATAATTACTTTATTATTTAGTTATGAGCGCTCCAAACATTTTGATTTTGAAAATCGGTTTCAAGAAGCAGGCCAAAATGATTTAAAATTGACTATATAATAATATTTTTTAACATTTATAGTGTTTTCTCTTCAATCTTATTTAAAAATTGTAATTTCCATCCAATATGTTAATAACCAATAGCTCATTTTGTTTATTGGAATATTTTGTACAATTATGAGCTATTGCTTATTTATATACTTGCCATTTTTTTTTAATCCAAGAAAAGGACTTAAAATCAACGACTCTGGAAACTTATAATGTTTACAAGATTTCATTGCAACCGAACATTTTTTTGAGCATTTTAATTACCGTATGCGCTCAACTTCGTCGCATCCCCAACACCTGGACTGAATTTGTCGCGCGACAAGAAGCTTACGCCGGAAACCTATTTTCCGTCGGACTGAAACTTATTGTGATTCCATGCGACAAAATTAGTCCAGGTGGTGTGGATGCGACAAAGTTAAGTAGGGCCGTTGCGCTGTGTGCAAGAACCATAAAAAGTTGTCAAAAATTCCAAACATGGTTTCATTTAATTTGTTTAAAAATTGCCAATGATATAATGGAAAACAAACACGATGAAAGAAAACATCAAACAACACATAAATTACATATTTGATTCTCTCTGTTGACTGGAATATCTCTATTATTTCTTTTGTAAAGTACTCGAATTATTTAAATCGAAGTAATTTTGTGGCTAATTTCACTGAGTCATCAGTGATATTACTGGAGGTTTTAGTGACTTTTCACTCACTCCCACTGGATTTTCAACCAATTAAATAAAATAATTAAAATTAATACTAATTAGTAATAAAACTCATGAAATGATTAATTAAACTTATTAATAATAATTGTTTAATCTCAAATTAATTTCAGAGAGAAACTCAGCAGGCGTAGTATTAAAGCTTTCTTTTGTAACTTATATTAAATCATGTTTTGCCTCTTAATACTCTCTACATTTATGTAACTGAGCTCTGATATATTCAAAATGCGGCAACTGTTTTTTTAATACTCAGAATGGATTTGACTCTAAACTGCTTTTCTGGCTGCGAGATGGGTTCGAGCAGACTTCGGGTCGATTCGGATCGGGTTTTAAATCTGACTCGAAAATTTGCTTTACATTTTTCAAATTTACATACAATTTTCGTAATTTCTGGTAACCTAGTGGGCGCAAAATTTGGGGACCTCTTTACGACATCTTTACGACAACTTTGCGACATTCTATGTCCATGTCGTTAAGATGTCTTTACGATATCGTAAAGACGTCGTACGATCTGAGTAGTATTTCACAACGAGACGAGAATTTTTCGTTTCTCGACTGTTCTCGTTCGGTTTCGCCAACTTCTCGCTGTAAAAATGATCTTCTAACCAACTGTTTTTCTCAATGGTCGGCTTTACACTGACGAGCGGAAAGTTAGTTTCACGGGCGTAGAACTGTTGGTGGGAGAGAAACCTTCGCCTCGGATAGCGCGTGAAAGAAGTGTTGCCAACTTATAAAATTCATTTACTCCAGCTGATGGAAAATGTCGATAACGTTGGTCATCAAAGGTAATCACGCGTAGTTACCAGCGGTCTCGATCAGCTGGATTATCTAAATTTTATAAGTTTTGGAAAACTTTTTTCACGCGCCATCCGAGGCGAAAGTTTCTCTCCCACCAACAGTTCTACGCCCATGAAACTAACTTTCCGCTCGTCAGTGTAAAGCCGACCATTGAGAAAAACAGTTGGTTTGAAGATCATTTTGACAGCGAGAAGTTAGCGAAACCGATTGAGAACAGTCGAGGAACAAAAAGTTCTCGTCTCGTTGTGAAACACTAATCAGATCGTACGACGTCTTTACGATATCGTAAAGACATCTTAACGACATGTACATCCGATGTCGCAAAGTCGTCGTAAAGTTGTCGTAACGATGGCGTAAAGAGGTCCTCAAATTTTGCGCCCACTGGGTTACCACAAATTACGAAAATTGTATTTAATTTAAAAATTTTAAAGCAAATTTTCGAGTCGGATTTAAAACCCGATCCGAATCGACTTTCGCCTCGGATAACGCGTGAAAGAAGGTTTGCCAAGTTACAAAATTCATGTACTCCAGCTGATGGAAAATATCGATAACGTAGGTCATCAAAGGTAATGACGCGCAGTTACCGGCAGTCTCGATCAGCTGGAATATCTAAATTTTATAGGTTGGGAACCCTTCTTTCACGCACTTTGCGAGGCGAAAGTTTCTCTCCCCCCAGACATTCTACGCGCGTGAAGCTAACCTTCCGCTCGTCGGTGTAAAGCTAACAGTATCGATCATCTTAAAACAGCGAGCGATTTCGATCGAGCACCGAGAAGTCTCAGTTTTAAAGTTTAAAATATTTAAATAACACATGCGCGTTATAATAAAAAAATATAAAATCTCTTCATCAGTTAAATGTGTATCATTAGTGAGAAAGAAATTCAAGGACTTTACCATTTTGAGAAGGTGATGCTTTTGATTTAAAAGTTTAAGTTTGAAGTTAAGAGTTTTAATTCTAAAAATGAGAAAGTTTTGAATAATGTATTATTCAAAAAATATTTTTATAAGCATTTCGTGACCCAGGTGGAAATACAACGCTGGCGCAGTACTGGCCCAGTACATATTGCCGGAGTCCCAGTACGAGGCACCTTACTGGTCCAGTAATGGCTGGCATTGCTCCGCAGTACTGCACACCAGTACTGGCTCTGTACTGGCCCCAGTTCCTCACGGCAAAGCACTCCAAACCGACGTGGGCCGACTAACATAACTCTGGCAGGCGCGCCTACTCCCGGGTCAAGTTGTTCATTTGGGAGTGCACACTAATGGGTCATGTTTTGTGACATGGATTGCGCCCCACAACACGATATTCTTTCTGAAAAAGGTGCAAAATATCATGTATCAGTAGATTGTTGCTTTCTAAAAAAAAAGTTTTCTATCACCAGTTTTTTTCTCGTTTCTCTGTAATCTGAATCCTCATTTTCATATCTGAAAACAGTATTCTTATTGTTCTGCCGCCTCTTTTTCCGTTATAAGAACTTCTTTTCTGTGCTTGAAAGAATCATCGGAATCTGCGTATCGATGATTGTCACCTCATGCTTTGTATTTTCATTATCATCACATGTTTCGTCTTCATCTTCACTTGATTCATCTTTCTCGGGAATCGAAAATAATTCAGTATCCAAAAAACTTGAGGGGGCGGGATTATAAACCGAATTATCATATACCTTTAATAGAGTTTGTTCTTTCATATTTTTCCCGCAATCTCAACTAGTCGCTAACGTTCTTGATTTATGTTGCTCTGTTTATTATTATAAACATGTTTACTTAGGATTTCCCGCATCATATACCTGAGCGATATTGAAGGACCTAGTATTTCGCTACGATGGTCACTGATCATAATTTCATTCCCAAACATAACCTGGATCATAGACATAACTAAATTTTCCGTAAAAAAAGCGGCGACGAATTCAACGAATTTCCTGCTTTCGTCAATTTTCAGAATAATTGCATGATTCACGCATATACCTTACAAATCTGTTTTTCGGCAACTCTTATGGTATTTATTTCTGTTATTATCCCAATCCGAACATTTACTGAGCCGATTCAATATTAGCGCACTGCAATCATCATCAGGCTTCTGTTTAGCATCTTCCAGCAAGGCTTTTTCCTTCATCTGCTAGATAGTAAACGATGTCACGCTTATATCGACGTATCCATTCCACACCGCTCTACGTCGCGTTTAGGCGGTGAACAGCACTCCGTCGCGTTTGGTCGCTGTACAGCTCCAAATCCTGTGTATAAGCATAGGACTTGGAGCTGCACAGAGATTTGTTTTTCTGTTCAAGGATTCTCAAGCATCCTGGAAACTGTGAAGGCATTTATTGCTTAACGCGGATTCCTGCAAGCGGGTGCTGCTTCTTCTTGCGTTCAAGATAGCTGGAATACTGTTAGGATGCGCACCAGAATTTTGGATAATTAAGAATTCTTCCTATGTCGAAATAGTGTGCTTATTATCTTTTCTGATATCACTTGCATCTATTAGCGATGCAATTTTTCTCTCTTCGACTACAATTGTGGGCTCCTCTGATAAACTTTGTCCACAGAAAGTATACGCACTTGAATTCGGCTCTTCCATTTTCACAATAATTTCACAAAAAAATATGTTGTTCACAGAAAAATATTTTTAATTCACAATGCTACTTGTAGCAGGCATCACACAATACTGACGAATTCTTGCAGTTAAAGGCCAAGGGTCCATGATCCAATAGCCCCACATCCATTCACCCTACTTCTTATGAATGATTCCATTCAGGTCTAAGATGGTTTAGACTCAAAGGTCTACGTCCGTAAGTCTTATACGGCTCATACAGTAAAAAAAATGTTGAAAAATGGACGAAATTTCGTTCCACGGTGCGCTTTTAGTCAGTGATTAAAGAAAGTGTACAGCTTGCAAGGTCATTACACGAACAATGTTTTTTTGTTTGTTTTAAGGCTCATGTAGAGTGTAATGTAAATTAGAAAACTCACCTGAAAAAATCAATTCGAAATGCTAGTGCAACGAATGAGTATCGGGAGTCCATTTTTTTCTCTTGGAAGCTCAAATCCATATTCGAGGCGGAAAGTCCCTCAGGATCGCCAAAACTTACGACGAATATCCAAACTTCTTAAAATATTGCATCTCCGAAGCTGAATCCAAAGTTGACATAGTTTCTTTTTCTTTTTTTCGGCTGCCTTGGAGATGCAATATTTAAGGAATTTTACATATTCATCGCAAGTGTTGACGATCCCCAGAGTTCTGTAGAAATCCTTTGAAAATAGTGAAATATGCTGAAACCTTTTTTAAATTTTATTTCCTTGACAGTTTCAGGACTGGGGAACATCTTTTTCTTCTTCTTCGTCGTCTTCGTAGTCGTCGTCTTCTTCGTCGTCGTCGTCGTCGTCTTCTTCTTCTAAAAGAAATAATCCACCTCAGAGCTATTTTCCTCCTGCCGAGCCGCCTCTTCGTGTCAGGTCCAGGTCTTCTCCTGAAAGGCTTCTACTTGCAAGGAATGATCCTCCTTCCAGGTCCACAGCTCCACCTATAAGGCATCCTTCTCCTGACGGACGTGGATGTGGAATAGAGCAACTTGAATATATTCACCGGACATTCGAACTTCGAAGATACACTTTTCCTGACAATAAATCAGTTAGAATAAAAACAGGAAGGAATACGTATGGGCCTATACCAACCGAAGAAATAATCGTCTTATCGACATCCGGGGGTGATGTGTTTTCAATATTGCACACTCATAACATTCTTCGTGGAATATATAAATATATTAATCACGCTGTAAAACGTTTGAAAATAAACATGAAAAGTGGCACTGCTACAGCATTGAACCCAGCTGGTAATTGCAATAAAATATCAATGTATTATATTTCTAGAGGCTTAATTCTTTCGTCAATGCTCCAGACAGTCTTTTCAAAAAACGATAACTGGGTTTAAAATGATGCTAGATAATATATAACTTCATGAAAAACAAATGAAGAACAAGTGACTTCTGAAAATGCAAGTACAGCGTTATAGCATCCAACCGGTCAATTTATTTTTAAGTCTTTTAAGAAGCTTACGAAATCCGACATCGACTCACTGAGGGCGATTATGTGAGGAATCTCTATTTTTATTTAATTTTTTATTATCAGGCGCCAGCCAGGACCCTGTTCACAAAGTAAAATGACAACGGAAAATTAAATTTTATCTTGGCAAGTTTAATTACTAATAAGTTATTAGAGGACAAGGATGAGGATCCTTTAGTGGATCTGGGAGGGTGGTTCTTCAAATCACGACGGCCATAATTCAATTATATCGCGGACCGTAAGCTTGTTCTCCGTCCATTGAACAACCCCAAATAAGTGGAGTAGAATCGGGAGGGAAGCATTTTAGTCGCAGCTAACTTGTTCAAGGCCGACAGATTTGAAGACTAAATCTGTCAAAGAAGATGCTTGTATCTGCTACAAAGACACTCCTTTACTGATATTACGTCCTGAATGCGGCTCAAAATGCGGTCCAATCCAAAGTCCATACCACTCTCTCCTGTGTACCATAGATCTTCGGGTCATCTATTTGAAATACATGAGTAACGTTTGTGATGCAAAAGAGCAGATAGTTCATGTTATCGCCCTGAAAGAGGCCCCTTTGTAAGGTGACATTGTTCGATATCACACGATAACTTTTAGATGAGATAGTAAATCTAGTTTTCCAAAGGGGCATCAATCTCTATGCATTTCACTAAGTGGAGATGAACCTTTAAGCTTTCCAATAGGCGGATGATAAATTTATGAGAGGTTGAATCGGAAGCTTTCCGGTGGTCAATCCAGGCCATCGGCCGGACGCGCTGATGGGCTTCTGCGTTTTTGTAGACGCACATGTTAATTAGCTGGTCCTCTCGCCATCCTGCTACATATTTTTTCGAGCCACATTGTTCGAATATCTCTCTCCATACAGGCCCAACTCTTCGAATAATTCTGTCGTTCAGGACAGCTGTGAAGATCTTATGCAGCGTGTTCAAACAAGTTATTTGCCGGTAATTCTCTGGGTTAGAAAAGTCGCCTTTTTTCGGTAAGAATATAGTGCATCCTAACACCAGCCACTGCGGAATGGGCTTCTCCGACTTTAAATATGAGGTTAATATGCGGGCCAGATGTTGGTGTGTAGAAGTAAACTTCTCCCACCAGAAGTTCTTGATACCATCTGGTGCTGCAGCGGAAAAGTTCTGTGTGTCCTCAAGTGCTTTTCCACCTCTTCGGCAGTGATTGATGGACATTCCTCCTCAGGTGGTATAAAGTCTCGGAACTTCCTGACCCAGCTCTCCTCCTTCTGTTTTCTCCTCCTTGCATCAAATAACACCCGTATATTGTCAGTAATGTGCTGCTTGATTGTCAGCAGCTTTGACTTGTTCAGTGTGTCATGGTAGATCCTCAGTTCTAGGGCGAACTATCGAACGGTCCACCAGATCTTATGTAGCGAAACGCACACTGAACACAAGAGGCATTCTGTCTTGCCTATCTAATCTTCTTGTTCAGTTAATGCAAGGCTCGTTTGGTCTTTTGACCCATATCGGTTTTAGCCTTCGATTTGAATCAGCCAAACCTCTGACAGCACAATACTGAAATCGCGATCATCTTTAAGAAGGTGCCTGCTTTCCGCGGTTGGTCCTAATGTCGCTTCCTCCTCTTCGTCTGCGGCTTGTTAATACAACAGTTGGGGAAGTGCTCCGCGTAAACATTCCTTTTGCGAGAGGTTGGCGGCTTGATTTCGCAAAGACTGATGCGAAACGTGCTGCAGCTCTGGATGTTTCTGGAACCACAGACTGTGCATACGCGCCATAAAGCCTTCGTAAACAGGGATAATTCTGGCCGCATAGCAATCTAGCAAGCCATCCCTTAGTTGATTCGTCCACTGATTGTGGGCATTTCGCCGGTTCTTCGTCTATGTTTGCATCTAAATTATTTTCATCATCCAGAACTCTAGGGTGATCGGCACTGTTTTCCGACCGATTGTCGGGCGCTCTGTGCGCTGGATCATTTTGGACCGCATCTTCAACTTTTTGGTGGTTTGGTGTAGTATTTGTTAATCCCACGAGCAGCCAGGGAAAGCATTTGTCCGTCCTGGTAGAGCTAAGCATGCAAGAAGAAGGCTTCATACTCTAAAAAGTCGCCCGGTATTCCAGAGTCACCGCTTAAGACATTTCACACTGTGAAATTTATCTTTCGGCACGGTTGTTACCCCTCCGCTTGGGGGCTGTTCATTCGGAACCATCCCTGTACAATTTTCCGCGATTGCTTATTAAGTATTGTAACCATATACAGGAGAAACCCTTGGTGCAGGGACCCTCTATCCGCAACTCGAGGACGCGTCCGGTGGTTAGCTGTAAGAAGTTAGTCTGGATCTTCAATTAAGATGGCATTTTTAGTAAACTTATCTTTAAGATATAAGTAGAAAAAGGGGGAAAAATTAAAACATTATCACAGCTCTGATAAGGAAACATAAATGAATAAAAAACAGTTATGAAACTGAATAAAATAGGGAGAGAAAACAAAATACAGGCTAAGTAGGTATTGCCAGGATACGACCTCTCTCGCGTTGCCCAGACTGACCTGGAAGATTCAGATCATCCTGCGAAAATAATTCCAATAAATACACCGGTTTCTCATTTTTTAAAGATCACCTATAGCAAATTACCTATAAAATATTGTCTTCGTTTGGCAACTGTCGTAAATCTAGGTCTTCTCCTATACTTAGAAATGTGATGAAATTCGGACAAGTTATAGATAAAACGGATGTAGGCATTGCGGGCCCTTCCAAGTATGCAACTAATATCATCAGCGATCCCTTCATATACATCCCACAGATAATAAAAATAAGGGAGAATCAAGGATTTTACCAGGTTGATTCTCGTAGCTGTGGGCAAACAGTACCTACTTCGACTAAGCTGAGGTAAAGTTCTGAAGGTTTTGCGTAATATTAGTACAACATCCTTTTTTCAAGAAATACACCTGTTGAATATTGAACCAAGATCATTGTCACAAACAGAGCAGTTAATAACAAGACCGTTCAGGTACGAGGGTGGAAGGGAATCAAAGACTTAAGAAGGATTATGATTGCAGGATCCAACTAGCAAAGCATATTTTGTCTGTGGATTGAGTTACAGACTATCAGAGACTACCCAGTTACAGACGTTATTATTATTATCCTGAACCATATGAAGTTAGTCCCTAAGGCTATTAAGTAGCCCTGAAAGATATATTTTGCTATCATAAGCATAAAAATAATATTTGCAGTAGCGTAGAACAGCAGAAAATTCGCATGTGAACACATTTTGTTGGCTATAGTTGGCTATAGATTGCAAGCGATTACTTAAGATTTAAAGCAATTAAAGGTACTGTTACAGGGTTACAGCACAGTAACACAAATAATCTGAATTTAAGTAATAAAAGTATGTTGAATTTCAGATGTAACCAAAAGGATCATTCGCCGGTTGAAAGTAAACTGATGATTGTAATATGACATTCAGTTACTCGCTTGGTTGAAAGTCAACCGCTTTATGCACGTAAAACGACATTTTTAGGTTAATTTAAGACGCAAATATTGTTGTCATCCCGCCAAACCTTCGCTTAATGTTTTCGGAGTTTATAATATATCCTGCTTATAAAATATGATAAAAATTATAAAAATAAGGTAAGGACATTTATTTCCCGTAAAAATATATATATATATATTACATATATAATTATTAATAATTATTATTAATAATAGTAAAAATACTTCATTCAGAAGAAAATGGAATAGTCTTCAAAAATGATTCTTGTTGATGTTCACTTATTATTTGTTCATAACTAAAAAGTGAATGAAAAGCTGAAAATTTAACAGATGTCACTTCGAATAAAAAACATTTTTAATGAAAAAATTTGCAAAAAAATTATATAAACAATGTTTTTTGATATTGAATTTTTTCTTATCAATTTTTGAAAAATGGTTCAATTTTAATAAATGATGGCTAATTTTTGTAAGGAAATCATTCTCTACAACTCTGTTTCCAGTTAAGAAAATAAAGGTTTCTATGGCTAGAATCGTTAAAAAAAAATCTTTTTCCAAGACAGCATTTTCAAAACAAATAGCCATATTTGAAGATGATTTACTAATCGTTTAAGCTGAAAACAGTAGAGTTGTAGGAAATGTTTTCCTTGAAAAAATAACCCGCGCCTGATACAAATTCAACCATTTAAAAAAAAATTGGTAAGCGACAATAAGAAAAAATTCACTCCCAAAAACTATCGATGAAATAATTATTTTTCGTACATTTTAAACCTTTTTCATAAAAAATAATATTTTTTCTGCCGTAAAAAATGACTGATAATATCATTTTACTTCCTAAAATCATATAAAACGTTTTTCTTCCAAAGGCCTGATTTTCGGCACAACTACTTTGAACTTCATGTACTTGCGGAACCCCTGAACAGCATTTTTTTAAATGCATTCATTTTTTTTTGGGAATTCGAACAAATTTGGGAAGACGCGCATGAAAATTCGTGAAAAAATTCCAACCCATTTTTGGACCATCCTAATGATAGGTCCCAACCTAAAAACACTATTATTAACCTCAGTGACTAGATTTGCTTTTTATTTTGCATACGTTAATTCTTAAACGTTTACAGAGATATCTATCACAACCCGGGACAAATTAAAATGAGGTAATTTTAATTATAATATCATACAGTATCACCGTCGTTGCTATAAATAATATGAAATATAGAAATATTTATTTATATATAATATAGGCAATTGTATATATCGTGCACCTTCTTTATAAACGAAATCCAATGTCGAAAATATACAGAGGACCGATAAATTTTATAAACTCCAACGAACCACGACTCTATTTTACAATCATATTACAATGTATTTACAAGAAAAAATGTACAGGATTAATTATATCAATTATTTCAGATACGCATCACGTCTTCATGATTTATCTCGACTGTCTCATAAAACCAGATTCAATTTACTATACTTGATTTATTTGAATAATGAGTATATTTTTATACAGGAGTTTTGAAAAATACGTGAAAAAAATGCTTCAAATATTAATTTTTATCTCAAGGAACATCTTTATAATTTAATTTGAAATTATAATAAATTGAACTGAGGTAGATCTCGAAATGATATATTCTGGTTTTATCAGACAATCTTGACTAGATTAACATCTTTCTCCATTCTTCCTCTCTTTCTTTGTAAAAATAAATGCAAATCACAATAAAGTTTCATAATATAGAAGATTCGCTCGAACTCAATTCGAAAAAGCGTTAAAAAAATATAAATAAGACAACCTAAAAATTCATATTTTGCTTCTTCGATTCAGTAAGGGCGTAATGCCTATCAAAAATGTAAAAGGCTCGGTCTTCAGTGCCAGGCTTACTTGAAGATATTCGATATGGTGAAATGTGCTTCGCATTCGAAATTGGAAAATTGAATGTGAAGCAGTCCAAAACTAGGAACTAACGATGGGCGTGGAAAATTAGTTGAATCCCCAGGGAAGAATTTTTTTCCAATTGAAAAATCCGTCTGTGATTCGAGGTATGATTCTTAAATTTATCGTAAATTAAAAATTGTTCAAAATGAAAAATAAATTAAAGGAAAACAAACAGCAGACAGGTTTAGTAATCAATACGGTTCAGTATATTATTTTAATAGTATATTATGCACTTAGGGGAAGAAAGAGTGCCTCTCCCCCTTGGCGCATACGATATTTTTTATAACAAATGGATGATTGCAGACATTTTTCGAAATACAGTCATGATTTCATTTTGGATAAAGAAGCATGAAATTTATATCAACTTCTGTCAAATTATCAAAAATTCAATACAAAAATTGCCGGATTCAATTTAAATATGTCTATAAATGTACGGAAATTTATGGAAATTTTTGGTAATTTATGGTAATTTTTTCCGGTAAATATGGTAACTGAACATAAATTACCCAAAATTCATTTTTGGAAATTTCCATAAATTTCCGGAAATTCATGATTTTTTTGGTAATTATGATAATTTTACCGGTAAATGTGGTAACTTACCATAAATTACCCAATATTCATTTTTGATTATTTCCATAAATTTCCAGAATTTATGGAACTTTTCGGTCATTTATGGTAACTTTACCGGTAAATATGGTAACATACCATAAATTACACAATATTCATTTTTAAAAATTTCCATAAATTTCTGGAATTTATAAAAATTGCCGGTCATTTACGGTAATTTACGGTAATTTAATCGGTTATATATGGTAACTTTCCATAAATAACTGCAAACTTCTATTATCTGAAACCAAAATTTCCTCACAGTTTTTACGTTGAGTGGACTGATAATTGTAAAATGCAAGCTCATAGATGTATAATTTTCATTATTCACCTCTGATGTAACTTTTCAGTCCCTAGGGATTAAAAAGTACTTTTTACTCCCTAGGGATTGAAAAGTGACGACAAACATGAATAATGAAAATTATACATCTATGAATTCGCATTTTACGATTATTAATAAAAACTGTGAGGGAACTTTGGTTTTAGATAATATAATTTTGCGGTTATTTATGGAAAGTTACGATATATAACTGATAAAATTACCGTGAATTACCGTAAATTACCTTAAATTTTCATAAATTTCCGGATATTTATAGAAATTAAAAAAAATTAATTTTGGGTAATTTATGGTAAGGTACCATATTTACCTGTTAAATTACCATAAATGAACGAAAATTTACATAAAATTCTGTAAATTTATGTTAATTTTTAAAAATGAACTTTGGGTAATTTCTGGTAAGTTACCATATTTACCGGTAAAATCACGACAAATAAACGAAGATTTTCATAAATTTCCGGAAATTCTTGGAAATTAAAAGAAATGAATTTTTGGTAATTTATGGTAAGTCACCATATTAACCTGTAAAATTACATTGAATGACGGCAAATTTCCATAAATTTATAGAAAATTTTAAATTGACTTTTGGGCAATTTATGGCAAGTTACCATATTTACCGGTAAAATTACCCTGAATGACCGAAAATTTTCATAAATTCCCTGAAATTCAACAAAATTAAAAAAAAAAATTTGGAGATTTTTGGTAAATTACCATATTTACCTATAAAATTACCATAAATGACGAAAAATTTTCATCCAGAAATTTATGAAAATGTTAAAAAATGAATGTTGGGTAATTTATGGTAAGTTACCATATTTACCTGTAAAATTACCATAAATGACGGTAAATTTCCATAAATTGATAGACACTTTTAAATTGAATTTTGGGCCATTTATGTTAAGTTGGCATAAATCCCCTCTAAAATTACCGTTAATTACCAAAAATTAACGGCAATTTTTTAATTAAATCTTTGATGATTTCGAATAAGTTAACATAAATTTCATGCTTCTTTATTTAAAATCTAATATTGACTGAAATCACGACTGTATTTCGAGAAATGTCTGAAATCATCCATTTGTTATAAAAAATATCATATGCACCAAGGGTGAGAGGCACTTTTTCGACATCTGAATACATTTGAATTCCTTTGAATTACTTTGAATTCACATTGAATTCCTTTACATTCTTTTGAGTCATTTAAAATATGTATTCTTTTTCATTCTTTTAAATTGCTTGAAATGCTTTTAAATTCTTTTAAATTCTTTTAACTTCCATGAAATCTTCTTAATTCCTTCGACTTCTCTAATATATCTGAATTCCTTAAATTCATCTAAATTCCTCGCATTGTTTGAAGTCCTTGGAATACATTGATCCCTTAAGTCGTAGAATTATCCGAATGCTTTGCATTCGTGCAATTTCCCCAATCATCTAAATCCCTTGAATTCGTGGAATTTCCTGAATTCGTGGAATTTCCTGAATTCGTGGAATTTCCTGAATTCAAAATATTCAAGGAATTCAGAATATTCAAAATTCAAGGAATTGTGAATATTAAGGGAATTCAGCAAATTGAGAATATTCAAGGAGTTCAAGGAACTTAGAGATTTTTTGGAATTCAGAGAATTTCGAATATTGAAGGAATTCAGGGAATTAAAAATATTGAAGGAAATCAAGATATTCAAGGAATTCAGGAAATGTAGAGAATTTCAGGGTTTCCAGAGCATTTAGGAAATTCTAGGAATTTAGGGAATTTAGAATATTCAAAGGATTGAGGATATTCAGATTATTCAAGAAATTCAGGAAATTCAATTATTACAGTGCATTAACAAAATCCGGGGAATTTCGAATATTCAAGGATTTCAGGATATTCAAGGACTACAGGGAATTCAGAGAATTTCAGGTATTCACATCATTGAATAAATTCAGATTATTAAAGGATTTCAGGGAATTCAGAATATTCAAGGAATTCAAAACATTCCAGGAATACCGAGATTTTCAGAAATTCGGAAATTCATGGAATTCCTAATATTCAAGAAATTCAGAATATTCCAGGGATTCAGAGAATTCCAATTATTCCCAAATTATTGTAAGAAATTTAGAGATTTTCAGGAATTCAGGATATTCCAGGATTACAGAGCATTCAGAGAATTTCAGGAATTTCAGAGAATTTATGGAATTCAAGGATTTTCAAGAATTCATAATATTCCAGGAATTCAGGGAATTGAGAATATTCAAGGAATTTAAGGAATTCAAAATATTTAAGGATATCAGAGAGTTCAAGGATTTAAGAAAATTTAAGAATTTCAGAAAATTTAAGGAATTCAGAGAATTAAAGAATTCAGAACATTCAAGGAAATCAGGATATTGCAGGAATTCGAAGATTTTAGGGAATTCAGAGAATTTCAGTGTATGTAAGGAATTCAAGGAATTGAGGGAATTCAGAATATTCGAGGATTTCAGGGAGTTCAAGGAATATATAGATTTTGAGGAATTCGCAGAATTCAGGGAGTTCCGAATATTTAGAGAAGTCACAATATTTAAGGATTTTGAAGAACTCAAGGAATTCCGAGATTTGCAGAGAATTATTGAAATTTCGAATATTCCAGAAATTCAGAATATTAAAGGAATGCATGGAATTCCTAATATTCCAGAAATTTATAATACTGAAGGGATTCAGGGAATTCCGACTATTCCAAAGTTGTAGGGAATTAAAGGAATTGAGAGATTTTCTGGGATTTCAGAGCATGAAGGGAATTCACGGAATTTTTGAAATTCAGAACATTGTAGACATTCAGCGAATTCAAGGAAAACAGGAAATTTTAGATATTGATAGATTTCTGTGAATTTAAGAAATTCAGGAAATTGAAGGACTTCAAAGTGTTCAGAGAATTCAGGGAATTCCGAGGGAATCCAAATTTCAAAGAAATTAAAATAATTCAAAAGTATTCAACTGAATACAAAGAGCTATAATGTATAGTAAAAACGAGGGGCCAGCTCAAAAAGCAGAGTGGTTCTTTTAGATGACCAGCAACAGAGTGATCGTTTTAGACGTACACTTCGAGAGAGAGGTTTTTCTAACAAGAAGATATCGAAATCTCCGAGAAAACTATAATACTTTCAAAGAACCATACAATCACAGACGGGTTTTAATATATTAATTTCTTTTTCTTCTTAATTTTAGAGAGTCGCTTGCCCTGGACTAACCATGTCCGAACTTTCGACTCTTGCTTGTCGAAGCCAATCCCTGAGATTCCTGGTTCTTTCCATCAGATTAGAAGTAGCTCGTTCAACAGTTCCAACGCTGGTTGTAAATCCACTGTTGGGTCCATATTGGGCGATGATGTTCTGTGTATTTGCTGCTGGTGGATGAGCTGCTGTCAGTTGTGATAGGATGTTCGATTGGATGTTTGGAGTACCAAAGGCTGTTAAATATCAATTAATCAAACGTTTCATGAATAAGATTAAACATCAGATTTTTATATGCAACTGCAAAGAAGCAAAACGCGAAATGAAAATAACTATGTCTGTTCATTTTAAGTTCAAGTTTAAGGTCTTAAGGCCCCTGGAAATCATTGGTAAATCGGATTTCATAAACTGATGCCAAACAGAGAAGCTATTTTGTCTAGTTTTCTATATACATTATCGAAAGAGTAGAAAGACTCTCGGTGAAGGCCGTTTTTCAGAGAAAATTATATTTTTTAGGTAATAAATGAAAGAAAAAGATGCGCCCTATTAGCGGCACCATGATAACACCACTCTCGTAGTACAATTACTATGCTTCTTACCAGCCATGCCATAGGAAGAGGATCTGCTCGATTCTGTTTTCAGGCGAACCTAACGATAAAACGAAAAACTACTATGACCTTGAATACTGAAGAATGGTAGTTTTTCGTTTTGTCCTTAGGTTCGCCCAAACACAGAACAGAGCAGATCCTCTTCCTCCGGCATGCTAGGTAACATGCATGGTAAGAATCTGCTCGGTTCTGCTTTTGGTCGAATCTAACGGTAAAACGAAAAATTAGTACGAACTGAGGTATTGAAGGATGGTAGTTTTTCGTTTTGTCCTTAGGTTCGCCCAAACACAGAACCGAGCAGATCCTCTTCCTCCAGCATGCTAGGTAACATGTATGGTAAGTCACGAAAGCAAAATTGAATATAGACAACTGTTTTACTCCCTTTTTAGATAAATAATAGAATACTACAGTACATAAAATGGTTTCTCCGTTTGGCCTCAGATTATAAATTCCGATTAACGAATGATTTTTAGGGGCCTTAAGGATGTTCGAGGTGCACCGTCAAGTTCCAAATTACTTAATCCTTAACTTGTTTAATAAAATTGACAAAAAAAGGTTCTTTAAAAAAAGTTCTTTGTCATTCTATTCGTCACCTTTTTATTAAATATTATTTAGCAAATTGTTTAATTCAAAAGCGGCTGACTACAGATAAATTACTGTACGTATTATTTCAATGAAGTAATTTCTATAAAAAAGTGACAAATATAATTGTGCAGAACTTTTCAAGGAATAGAATGAACTTATGTAAATTAAAATTGACTGAAAATTATTAGGATCCAGAAAAAAAGTCTTATGAATGGTAGACGACTTTGGTCAATGCTTATTCTAATTCTAATTTCTCTGTGACGAATTAACGATACTTACCAATAAGTTTTCCTAAATGACTGATTTTGAGTGATTTCATTATATAATTATATTTGAAAGCTTGGCCTATATAAAAATAACTGGTGTAAAAAAATATTTTCTATAGAGGTTCAGATTATACAGATAGTGCAACTTCAAGTCACCGAATCATTTGCCTGTTAAATATTTTGGTTAATTGTTTACTTTGATTACTTTTCCGAATTTTTGAGTGAATGGTTTGGAACGTTTCGGAAAATCTACTTTCTAATCTAAACGGAAAATATCATTTGGATGAGACCCAAAAAGCTTGAAATTTCCCCCAAAAATAGAAAAATTACATTTTTAAGGTCAATTCGAAAAAAATAGTTATCAAATTACCAAAAATAGCAATTATTGGTATTTTTCGAGTTGGAAAATGGGGAGGGCGTGACAGAACTTTCTCTTTTCCAGCTCGAAAAATGACCAATTTCAATAAAAAAATGTTTATAAACACATATAATTCATTGCTTAAACACAATTTATTTAACATAATATATTTTTTATGTTAATTATATCAGTTTTTACTTTTCTAATATTTCAAATTAATCAACTGTTAAATATTAAAATAATAAAAAATTAATGAAATTCAGTAAAATAATTCAAATATATCAATATTAACATTAATGAAATCTTTGATCAATTCAGATTTTTTTCAATATAATACATTTCTTTTCTTATACGTGTACTGTTTCGTTCTGAAATCAGATTTGAAAAAGCTGATTATTTTTTTTTTTTTTAGAAGAAGAATACAAATTTCTTTGTAACAAATTCATAAGATTGAGTATAAACTGATTGTAATCAGTTATCAGAAAAATTTTTTTCACTATTTTTGTATTTTTTGAAAAAAATACAAATTTTTGACCTTTGGACTAGAAAGAAGTGTTTGCAAAAGGTTTGAAAGCATTTGCTACAAAATTCGGAAAATTCATCAAAATAAACAATTAATACATTTTGCTTTTCGAAAGAAATGAGAGGTTACACATTTTTTCTTCAAACTCTTATAACTATAGGTCTAATTAGGATATTTAAAATTTCTTTCCTCATTCTGGTGAGGTTAATTGTCCTCTTTCCAAATCCGCCAAAAAATTAACAAAATAGAGGCGGTTTTTCTGAAAATCTTAAAAGTAGAATTTCTCAAAAAAACCACCTATTTTGCTTAACTTTTTTGCTGACAAACTTTTTTTCGCGTAAAAGGAATTTCTTCCATATAACCGAAAGTTTGAATTTTATATGCAAACAACGACAGATTTGACCAAATATTAAGAAAAAAGATTACACATTTTGTAAACTTCTATACAAATATTTCTTACTTTTTTATGAAGAAAGATTAAGAAATCATTCGTTGTTTGTAAGAAAAATGCGAAAATTCAATTTTTCGAAAAATAATTTCTGTGAACACCAAAATGGTTTTGACTGCATAAAACTCACATGATGTCTTCACTATAGAAGCAAAAATTATATACAAAAATGGTAAAAACTAAAAAGGTAGCGTTTTTTGAGGAAATCGAATTTTAATATTTTCAGGAAAACCGCCATTTTCTTAATTTCCACATTTTGTTTAATTTTTCGGTGGATTTCGAAAAAGGACCGGCCTCGCCAGAGTTAGGAATGAAATTTCAAATATCTCAATTAGTTCAAAAGTTAGAAAGGTTAAACAAATAAATAATTATCTGAAATGGATTTGATCTTTAATTTTTTATCAACTTCGACTTTCAAAATTTCAAAATTAATCAAATCTTTAGAATCGACGGTAAAAGTGTCTCTTCTTCCAGACAAAAGTCATATTAGCATTTGGTTTTAAAGATAGATAGTTCATTTTGTCTCATCATTACTCTATTGTACATTTTTTAAATAAATAAATTGTTTTGATTAGGAATTACAGTATTAGCAAGCTACTGCTGTTTAGATATTCCATTATTTTCAATTTGTAAAAAATAAATTCCAAGGATAGAGAATCTGCATGAATTTTAAAATCGTATATTGTGTAACAAGTGCGGAAAGTAGGCAGTTTTTGACATGTTCTGCAAAATTTGAAAATATTTTTTGTAGCAAATGAAGGTAATCTTTGATTTGAGAAAAAATACCTCTACGTAAAAGTACTTTTTAAGTGTAGTGGTACAGAAAATATTTTTGCCCTGCGAAAGAACTGAATACTCGAAGCATACCATAGGATCGAAAATCGAACATTTCGTGCATGTGTTACCATAATTAAATTTTAGACTTACAACTTAAATTATCTTTAAAGTAAAAAGTGAAGGTCTTTTAATTTTATCGTCAAACCATTTTTTTTATCCCACAATACAGTCTTGTATGGGAAGGCAAACTTGAAAGCAACATTTTTAATGAAATAATACAGTATTTGTATAAGTCTTAATGTTGAATAAGTAGCTAAGATTTTTCTCATTTAATTACAAGTTTTGCATTATTGATGGGAAAGGAAATTAAGTTGATTTACTACTACGTCGGTCAAAATGATTATTTGTAATGTGCAACATGCAATCTTAAAATTTTGTAAAGTGCATAATTTTGAAAATGAGAGAAGGATGAAATAAAATACTAGGAATTGTATTATTATAACTACAACAATAGGAATACTCGTGCAAAGCAAATGCGTTTGAAAAAAATCTGTCAATTAAGAAACGTCGACGTGCTTTTTTTGAAGCTGGTGCAATATTTCTTAATCAGTTTTATTTTTATCAAAAGTAAACACACTACGGAATTAGAAAGCAGAATAGTGCAGAGCTGGTTAGAACTAAAAAGAGTGACGTCTTTATTGTCAAAATAACAACAATCAACGAAAGGTGAACAATTAAATTGTGCTACATTAAACATAAGAAAATAATAAGATCTATTTTACACTATATTACAAATCTAAATTACAGCTAAGTTATAAAAGAATTATAGAATGACCTTGCACATTACTGGGTTGAGACGTCAAGTGCTGATATGGCAGCCACCCAAGATCAGAGTACATCAGAGTAGGTGGCGGTGGGACATTGTTGTCTTGACGCTTATTCAAAACGCCCCAAATTTCACGAATTTCCGAATTCAGGTTCTCCAAGCTCGCAATTATTTCCGTTGATTCTTGATAATGATCTGGCTTATCTAAAATTTCGGGGAAAAAATATTCCAAATTGTAAAATAGATCAGTACCGTAAAATGGGGCTAAGCGGCTCGTTGTTTCCTTTTTTCTTTTTTATTCTACAATAAAGTCCAAAAAGGAATTTAAGTTAGGTATTGATACTTCAAGTATATTAGGGTCCATCCATAAATTATGTTATGAATGCAACATTTTTTTTTAAATTTATATTTATATTTATAATAATTGCAAGTTTATTTTGAGCTTCTCGCGTTTCTAATGCACTCAAAAAACGATTTGGATGAATCAACACAATTTTTGTTGCTTTGACCATAGAATATTGTTATTGTACGGAAAAGAAAATCTTTGCTTGTCTGAATAAAATTTTCTGATTGTTTTAACAAAGTCTCTTGCTAGATGGAGTATTTGGTTGATTCAACCAAAAATAAATTGATAGGTAAATTAAATATTTTGGTTGAATCAACAAAAATTTGTATTTTCTTTCTACCAAATTTGGATGTGTGTACAAGAAAGCATTTAAATAACATTCTGTAATGAATGAATCAAGATTGATTAAAAATATATAAATATATTGCATATTCACCAAAATAGTTGAATTTCCATACAAAAATATTTTCTACCAAAAGAGATGAATTGCCAAAAACAAATTTATTTTTAGCCAAATAGTTGCATTAACAACCAAATAGTTCAACTTTCAAGCCAAAGATATGAATTTTCAACAAATTAGTTGAAATTTAAAATAAATATTTACATTTGTATGCAACAAGAACTTTGTTAAAGACACTTGAATTTTCAAACAACATTTAATTTTGAACCAAGAAAGATGACTTTTGCCAGCAAAAAAGATCAATTTTCAATCCAAAAGGACAAATTTGTAACAAAACAGTTAAATTTTCGACCAAAAAAGACGACTTTGACAAAATATTTTTTATTTCAATCTACAAAGCTGCATTTTCAACTAATTGGTATAATATTCAAACAAAAAAGATTAAAATCCAAGCAAAAACAGTTGCATTTTTAACCAAATAGTTGATTTTCCAAGCCAAAAAGACGAATTTTTTAGAAAAAAGTTGCATTTTCAACAAAAAAAGTTAAATTTCAACCAAATAGTCTACTTTTCTACAATATTGTTCAATTTCCAAGCCAAAAAGACGAATTTTCTACAAAACAGTTGAATTTTCAATAATCCGAAAATATGATTTTTCAATTAAAAAAGATCAATTCTCAACAAAACATGTGATAGTTTATAATTCAAGAAAAAAAGGTGACTATAACAAAATAATTAAGCTTTCAACAAATTAGTTGAATTTTTTATCAAATAACTGAATTTTCAACCTACAAAGATAAATTTTCAGTCAAGAAGATTTATTTTCAACTAAAAACGAATTTTCAACAAAATACATCAGTTTTCAACCAAATTGTTGAATTTTCAACTAAAAAAAAAGCTTTCAACGAAAAATGTAATCTTTATATTTGGGTTTTAAATAAACAATCTGTTTGCATTTTCAACTGAAAAAGGTCAATTTGCAATCAGAAATTAAATGTAGTTAAATTATCAATTAAAAAAATTAATTTTTACCAAAAAAGTTAATTTTCAAATAAAAAGTCTACTTTTCTACACAACGGTTACATTTTCACGCCAAAAAGTCGAATTTTCTACGAAACAGTTGAATTTTGAATCCAAAAATATTATTTTCAACCTGAAAAGACCAATTGGCAATAAAATATGTGAAAGTCGATATTTCAATCAAAAAAGATGACTTTAACAAAATAATTAAACTCTTAACAAATTATTCGTTTAATTTTCTACCAAATGACTGAATTTTTAACCTACAAAGATAAATTTTCAACCAAGAAGAATAATTTTCTACGAAAAACGTATTTACAACAAAACACACGAATTTTCAATCAAATATTTGAATTTTCAACTAAACAAAAAACGTTAAAAAAAAAAAAATGTCATCGTTGAATTTTAAATGATCTAATCGCTTGAATTTTCAACTAAAAAGGTCAATTTTACCAAAAATTAATTTTCAGCAAAAAACCTAATTTTCAATAACACAGTTAAATTTTCTACCGGAAAAGACAAAATTAAAAAAAAAAAGAATTTTGAACAAAGTAGTTCAACTTTCAACCACGTAGTTGAATTTTTAACCCAAAAACATGAATTTTCAAGCTAGATTAATGTTCTACCAAAAAATATGAATTTCCCATAAAATACAAGATTTTTCAACCAAAAAGTTGTATTATCAACTAAAGAAGATTAAGCTTTGAACAAAAAAATAATTTTCAACGAAATAGTTCAATTTTCAACCAGAATGATAAATATTTATCTAAAATGATGAATCATGAACCAAAATAATGAATTTTTAATAAAGTACTTCAACTTTTCAACCAAGTAGTACAATTTTCAATAAAAAAAGACGAATTCTCAACAAAAAATGTAATAGTTCATATTTCAACCAAAAAATACTAATGAGTTTTAAACTCAAAACCAGAGATCGCAAATTTGGACGAATACATTACACTCTCATGAATAAGAATGTAAAAATTAATTTTTAACAAAGTAGTTCGACTTTTAACCAAATTCAACCTATTTGAATTTATAATAAAAAAATGAATTTTCAACAAAAACTGTAATAGTTGATATATCAACCAAAAAATATTTTAATTTCAAAAAATGTTGAATTCGACCAAAATGATTAATTTTTTGATCCAAGAACATTTATTTTCTACCAATAAAGACGGATGGCTCTAATTAGTAACGTCTATTGACCGAATCAGTCATTTTGAATGATCTTATCAGTAACTGTCAATGTGTTAATCCGTCTTTTGAGTTTAATTTTAATCATTTATTAAAATGTATGAATTAAATCAGTAATTATAATTTTGAAATACTTTATTATTTTGTGAAAACGATTGTTTTACAAGTAGAAACGACTGATTCTTTAGTCAAAGTATGCTTAATCAATTTATTCAGTCAAATTACGACTGATTTGAATTTAAAGAGTACAAAATAAAAAAAAATAGAAAAAGCCATTTTTTTGAAGAAGAAGTAACATATCTGGTTGGTACATTTAATAAACACAGGTTCGTGCTTTTTAAAAAATAAGATGGGTTTTATGTTGGAAAATTTCAATATCTACGATAATTAAAATTTCGAAAATTGTTAAATGCTTTCTTCTTTTGGTTGCAACTTCGCTTTAAGGTTTGTCAACTCTGGAGGCCTTTCAATTTGGTTTCCGTTTGAAATAGACTTCTAGGAATAATTTCTATTGCTATTTAAAAATTCTGGTTTGCTAGAGCATGATTTTTGATAAATAAAAAAATAAAGGTGCTAACTGACCTATGAAGGTGTCTGTGCCAAGATCTGTTGAACTGAAACCACTACTGGCACTCGACATGTCACTCAATGTTTGCTCGTCGTTTTTCACAACTGTGGCATCATTTTCATTCTTCTTTGCATTAGCCACTCGTTCCAGAGACTGTTCCAAGTGTCTCAGATGTATAACTTTTTCACCAAGAAGACTGCGTGTACGATGCAAACTTACTTCCATATCAGAAAGCTCTCTTTCTTCCTACAATACAAAAAATCAAATTAGAAGTGTCAGTGGAGTGAATGACGCCTGAGACGAAGACCTTGGCTACTAATGGGCCCGAGTGGAGAGCTTTACATAATGACTTTGTGAAGCTCTTCGTCTGGGGTGCTTGCTAGAGAGATTGATCAGCGACCTGGGTCGGAGCATTGTTGCGGAACGAACGCGTTATTTAAATAAAGGAATAATATCCACCCAATAACTTCTAATTTTGACACTTCACATCCTCTTTTATTGTGCCAGGAAAATGCCCTAAAAATGCAAAATAGCAGTTTTCTAACAAATTCATGCTCAAGACGGTATATTTTGAAATTTGTCAACATGAATTATTTTTAATCGATAAGTGACGAGATTTTAAGTATATTTTAAAGAATTTTAATTGTTTTGATTGTTTAATTGAATCTCAAGAGTATTAGTTCTTGTTAACCATATTTGGTAATTATTTAAACAATTTTCATTTGTTTAAACCATTTTCTCTTCCAAAAATCGTAAAAAGTTATTATTTTCTGGAAATAATTACACAATAAAAGAATGTTGAGAGCAATATATTTTTAAGGGATATTTGATGATTATTTAATTAATTTTTATTTGTTTAAATAATTTTTCCCTCTGTTAAGCGAGGAAAGTTATTATTTTCTGGAATTATTGATACAATTGACGGATGTTGAGATTAATATTTTTTTAAAGGATATTCAGCAATTTTTTAAAAAATTGTAATTTGTTGAGGCAATTTTCATATGTTTAAACAATGTTCACTCTGTAAATCGTGAAACGTTATTCTATTCTGCAATTAATGACACAATTAACTAATGTTAAAAGTAATATCTAAAGCAAAAAAGTATTATTCTTAAATTTCGTTAATTGTGTCATTAATTGCTGAAAAGAATATATTTGGACGATTTACAGAAAAAAAGGTTTAAACAAATGAAAATTGTTTGAACTTTAAAAATTTGTTTGAAATTAACATTATTTTAAAAATTGCTAAATATCCTGTAGAAAAAAAATATTACTCCTAAATTCATTTAATTGTGTCATTAATTTCAGAAAGTATTAATATTTCATGCTTTATAAGGGGAAAAAATTGTTTAAGCAAATCAAAATTGTTTAAGTAATTACCAAATATCCTTTAAAAATATATGGCTTCCAACATTTTTTAATTGTGTCATCATTTCCAGAAAATAATAACTTTTTGCGAGTTTGGGGAGTAAAAATTGTTTAAACAAATAAAAGTTGTTCAAATAATTACCAAATAAGTAAAACAAGAACTATTACTCTTGACATTCATCAACTTTGTACGATTTATTCTGAAATATAATAACTTTTTACGATTTACAGGGGGAAATAAATTGTTTAAACAATCTAAAATTATTTAAAATATACTTTAAAACTCGTCACATATCGTTTAAAAATAATTCACGTTGATTTTTTTTAATACCGTCTTTAGCATGAATTTGACAGAGAATTTCTATTTTGCATTTTATGAGGCATTTTCCGGGCACAATTAAAGGGGTTTGGGTGTGTCCAAATTAAAAGCTATTGGGTGGAAATAATTTCTCAAATACTCCATAAGAGGTGACAATACTTTAATTCACAACAAATTTATAACAAGTACTGTTTTTTTCAATTTTTTTGAAAATGGAGGTTTTCCCATTTAAAACCCCATGCTAATTTCAAATGCCCGGGGGCACGGGTTAACATCGAAAAAATAAATTACGGAATTTCTTTTCCAGGAAAGAAAACAAAATAGGGGGGGGTAGAGGGGGGTTATCACAAAAAATCGAAAGTCGAATTTTTGGACCACCTAGGCACCAAACTCCAAAATACGTGAATAACCCCTAGTAGAGGTATTTCTTACTTCTTGAAAAGCATATATCGTGTCAGAAGTTTAAAAAAAATCTTTAGAATCTTATCTTTAATTTAAGCCGAAAAAATGTAAAAAATCATCACGGGTTCCCGAGATATGACTAAAATTGTCTAAAAGGGTGGTAAAAAATTTTTTTTAAATTATTTTGATGGGGATCCCCCCGAAATTTGTTCGAATCCACACAGAAATGAGTCCATTTTTTTTTTTTTTTAAAAAAAATGATATTCAAGGGTGCCGCAAACCCCATGAAGTTTAACATGTATTTCCCATAAGAAAAAGAGATGTTTTTGTAAATATTATTCAGAATCCTCAATATTATCCCAATCGAGTTGAAACTCAACATTTCTCTTCACAATCAGCCATAGAATGCGAATAAAATATCACTTTTTGAATACCAACACCATAGGTCTGTTTTATAGGGTCCCAAAGAACCCCCATAAGTGAAAAAATGGGTTTTGCGAGTTTTTCGCGGTAATTATCACTTTTTTTGCGGTTTTCTCAGTGAACATTATTTCTGGCACATTAAAGACCATTTCATACTGACGGTTAGATGTTCACAGGAATTGTTTAAACAATTTATTACTGTTTTTTAGCAATTTTCTCATAGAATGGAGTTAGAAAGACTCGGGTTTTTCACAAATTTTCCATTTGTTGTCCAATTTTCAATCAGAGGAGAGTGATAGTGCATCATTGTTAACAAGAGTGATTGTTGAAACAATTTATTATCAATGTTAATAATATTCTCTTAGAAATATGCGACAAAATTGCAGTTAAAAAAAAAACTTTTAGTCAAATTTTCAATGAGGATAAGTTAAGTAATTAATTAGAGTCAAGAAAATTTTTTGCTTGAACAATTTATTATAATTAATGATAATATTGTATTTGAATAATGCTAGAAAGATGCGTTTTTTTTAATTTCTGGCTTTTGGTCAAATTTACATTTGGAATCAAGTAAAAATTAATTCAAGTTAACAAAATAATTGTTCGAACAATTATTTATGCCAAATATAATGAATTATTAAGTCACGCCTAATTAAAAATAGACAAAAAGTTAAAAATTTCCGAAAAAACCGCTACATTCTACCATTTAGGCAAAAATAATATTATTAACAATGATATTAAATTGTTTGAACAATTATTTTGTGAACTTGAATTCATTATTAATTCACTCCAATTGAAAATTTGACAAAAATTCAGAAATTTCAGAAGAAACCGCACCTTTCTAGCATTATTCAAATATAATATTGATAATAGTAATAACAAATTGTTTGAACAATTTATTTTCTTGACTCTAGTTAGTTATTTAACTTATCTTAATTGAAAATTTGACAAGAAGTGATTTTTTTATAAATTGCAATTTTGTAGCATTTTTCTAAGAGAATATTATTAACATTGATAATAAATTGTTTAAACTATCACTTCTATTAAAATTGATGAACTATCACTTTCTTCTAATTGAAAATTGGACAACAAGTGGGAAATTTTTGAAAAAACCGCGTTTTTCGAACTCCATTCTATGAGAAAAGTGCTAAAAACAATAATAAATTGTTCAAAAAATTTATGTGAACATCTAATTATCAGTATGAAGTGGTCTTTCATGTGCCAGAAACAATGTTCTTTGAAAAAACCACAAAAAAGTCATTTTTAGCGCGAAAAACTTGAAAAAACCCATTTTTTCACTTATGGGGTTTCTTTGGGACCCTATAAAATAGACTTATGGTGTTGATATTTAAAAAGTGATATTTTTTTGCATTCTACGGCTAATCGTGAAGAGAAATGTTGAGTTTCAACTTGACTGAGATAATATTGAGGATTCTGAATAAGATTTATTTTTTTGTAGATTCGAACAAATTTCTGGGAAGTCCCCATAAAAATTAAAAAAAAAAATGTTTCAAATGCATTTTTGGACCACCCTATTGTCCAAGCGTGTCTGCGCCATGTCTGAGTCGGCGACCGCCGCTGGAAACTTGACGTAAATACGCTTGAACAATTTTAGTCATATCTTAAGAACCCGAAAAGATTTTTTAAGTTTTATGAGCTTAAATTAAAGAGAAGATTTTATAGATTACTTTCTGCAAATTCTATATTAGTGCGAAATTTGTCTAGGTCATAGCACGAGTTGAAGTTGAGGTTCAGAATTCGAGAAATCCTTGAGTAAAAAAAAGAACTTCTCATGTGATATATCTTCTTCAAAAAGTCAGAAATATCTATACTAAACGTAATTCAACGTTGAATTTCTTATACTTTCTGAAAGTTTTTTGTTTAAATATCTAGCTTTATTTCCTACCGGGTTATCGTGTGTCAAAGTCATCAGTCTTCGGACGGTAGCGTATTTAGCACTAATTTTTCAGTTAGTTAGAAAATATAGTGAAAAAATATAAATGTATATTATATGACGACGAATTTCGATGAAAAGATATATCAATAGGATAAAAAAATCCAAAGGAATTCGATCAAAGTAATATATCAAGGTTCACAGCTTGGAGTCTTGAAATAGAATATTTCCCTTTTTATCTTTAGGGGCCATCCATATATTACGTAATCAATTTTTCAATCATTTTTTACCCCCACCCCCCAGTGTAATGAACCATAATTATTTGATTGACCCCCACCCTTGATTACGTAATCATCTTCAAGACTTATTAGGATACCTGATTTTGTAAACTTTACACAGCTCTTGAAACAAATCGTTTATAATTATTCACGAACATATTTAATTCGGGATTTTTACGTTTTCGTAATTTTATAATTTTGCGAATTTTATTGTTATTAGAGAATTTTTTAAATAGAGAATTTTATTACTGTTCTTTTAAATTCAAGCAATGATTTTAAAAAAAAACTTTAAACATTGAAAAAAATTATTGAATGAAAATATTTGATTATTGTATCTTTAATGAATAAATAATATTGATTAAAGAACAATTTTTCTATTATTCAAATTCGGGATTTTTCTACTGCCCATATTTTATAAGTTGGAAATTTTCTGGCGGGAATTATATTATTCTGGAATTTTCCAAATTGGGATTCAAATATTTTAGCAATTTTATAATTTCGAGAATTTTATTATTTGATAAAGTTTGAAAAGTTTTAAACTAAAAATTCCACTATTTGAGAATTTATGTATTTTATTTGAAAATCTCCTTCATTGGTAGAGAATTAATCCTTTTGGTTGAAATTTCAACCATTTGGTTTAAAATTAACTTATCTTGATACAAATACAATATTTGTACTTAAAAAGTAAGATTTCTTCAAAATGATCATTATTTTATTATTCATTATCATATTATATGATTAGAACTAATAATATTGAAATTATTCCTGGAAAAAATTTGAGATACCTGGAAAAACCTGGAATTGTCAGAAAATTTTTTCCAGGATTTGAGTTGACATCCTGTTATAGAGCTTCTAAAATTTATTTTGAAAATATTATTTTTCCATAGATAAAAAATTAAAATTCGTAAAAATTTAGAAAATAAAGCGCTTGAGAATATTATTAAGCTTATGACATCAATTATATTAAAAATAAATTAATAGGTATGAGATGATGGCATAAATTTACCGCATCTAAAGAATCCTAAAAATTGCAAATTACCGAACAAACGAGGTATCAAGAATAATTGTAAATGGAGATAATTATTCAAAATTTTAATGACAATATCCTAGATATTCAAAATTTTATTTTCAATTCCTGGCGGATATATGAAAGTAAATCACTTTCAGATTTGTAGATGAATTTATAGAGGTCAACATTTTTTGTATGAATTCCTTGAAATTAAATAAAACATCTTTTAAAAAATAAATTTTTGATAAAATGACAACTAACTTTTGAGTTATTTCATTTGAGTAATTTGGTTTTCAATTGAAATAGTAGAGAAAAAATTGTTTTTTTTTTAGTTATCTGCTTAATTATAACTAAAAAGAATCTCTTTGGCCTCTGAAAACTATTATAAAAAATTTCAGAGCTGAAATTTTCTAATTTTGAAAAATCTATAAAAATTAAGAATATTTTATCGCTCATATGTTAAAATAATCAATTTTTGACAGAGCATAAACTTTATAGGTCATTTTGAATATTGAAAATTTAGTGTTTAATTTTAGTCGAGTTTATGACAAACATTTTTTGCAGCCAAGCTCACAAATCAATAAGTATTTTTTTAAATTTAATATTTTATATTATTATTGGAATATGCCATTCCTTTTTTAATATTGTAGTTTAAAAGATGTATTTTGACTAACTTGGGCTACTTGGATTCTATGTTATGTTTATTGAACAGACAAATTTAAACTTTTTATTTAAAATTTCTGAAGACCTCTGTTGCATCGATTATTATTATTGAACATAGTATTTAAATAACCTTACATTTTTCAAAAACCTAAAGTTTGCAGACTCTTTTTTAAACAACAACAAAATTTCGAGATATTAATCGAAAATGGCAATATGCACTTTTTAATAATTGGATTTTTCAAAAAACGAGAAGAATACATACATTGCATCAACAAAAAAAGAACAATGTTTGTTTAAATCAAACAAATTCTTTCTTTGATATAGGGTCAAACAAATATTTTGTTGATTCAAACAAACATTTGTTTGATTCAAGTAAATTTTAATTGATTCAAACACACGATTGCTTAATTCAACACAATTTTATTTGTATAAAACAAATTCTATCTTTCATATAAGGTCTAGCAAATGTTTGTTTGATTCAAACAATCATTTTTCTGAGAGAATGCATTTTTGGAAAAATTTTTATCTCCAGCTACTTTGTTGTTTTCACATTTAACCCTATTACCAGCCGTTTTTGAACCAATAAACATTGTGGCTAGAATAATTTTATGCGAAAAATAATGCTACTTTATGTTTTTTTTCCATATACGTATTTATTATGTGTACTCAATTCATTGGCTAGCCTCCCTCCATGAAGGAAATATGACGTAATTTCTCTGAAATGTTTCAAAGATATGCTGAATTTTGTTTTTTTTTCCCCTGCTTATGCGCATGAACATGGGAAAGAGAATCGGTATATAAGCCGGGACAAAAGAAAAAAAAAAAATTATTTTTTATTAAAATGAGTTATACAATAATCGCATTTTTCGCCCTTCTATCTATAATTTTTCTCAATGGAGCTGTTGACGCAAAATGCATTAACTTTAGGGGGGTGAGTCTCGAAGGAAGAATTAGTGATTACTGTGTTAATATCGACGATTGTTGTGTCCCTCTTGACTGCTATGCACCCGGTAAGTCAAAAAATTATTAATAAACATTCCACTGTTGAAAGTTTTCCAATCAATTCTTTGTCAGATGTTAGAAACACAGTAAATCCCCGAGATATTATTTATCTGTAGTTGGATAAAAACACTGCAAAGAATTGAAAACTACAATTATCCGACGCCAGATAATTTTTATCACGAGGCGGATAAATATTATCAGTCGTCGGATATTGTAGTTGTCAATTTTTTTCACATTTTTCCTACTTAGATGTACCTCTTGGAATGAAAAACGGGAAAATCTGACATTTACCGAGCATTTAAATTAGTTCTTACTGAAATCATTCTGTGAATTTTACGTTATTTCCGGGACTATTTCTTCTAATATAAGAATTTGATTATATTTTTTACATTTTCGCTATTCGTGAATAGAGTCTACAAATTTTCTTTTGGTTTGGTTGAAAAATTATGTATTTTGTTGCAACTTTGTCTTTTGTGGTGGAATATTAATCTTTCATTGAAAATTCCTTTAAAATTTCAAATATTCGGTTAAAAATTTATGTATTTTGTTGAAAGTTAATCTTTTTTGGTACAAAATTAACCTTCTTGGTGAAAAATTTATTTTCTTGGTTGAAAATTAATTCCTTTGGCGTAAGATTTGTTTTTTACGTTCTCATCCTATAATGAGAAGGTATTAGATTTGGGTAAAATATGGCCCCGCCCCCTCCCCCCGTTTTTGTCAAATGTCCAAGTTTTAAGACCCCCTGAACCTAAAAAAAGGTTTTTACCAAATTTGTGTATGTCTGTTAGTCTGTCTGTCTGTTAGTATGTAGGTTTTTATTTTGTTAGCACGATAACTTTCGACAAAATTTACAGATTGGATTGGCTTTTTGTATACTCGTTTAGTGTCTCAAATCATTTGAAAATTCTATGTACGGTTATCAGTAGTACTTAAAAGGACAAAAAATTTATCCTCGTGACTTTTTATAATAAAAAAAATTACCGGAGTTATAGCATTTTCAAAATTCCAAAAAGCAAACGAAAATGAATATTTTAAGCCAAAAACGCACGATTTGAACAAAGTGAGAAAATCGTTGCTTTGTAAACACCCCACAGTATTGTTATAACAACTTTTGAAATTTTATGAAAAATCAAAAATTTCATTTTGAAATGCAAGATATGAAAAAAGAAAAAGAAACAAAAATTGTGCACATAAAGAAGAACTACAAAATTGTTATTGATACCTTTCTGATGGAATACGTGATTTTTGTTTTAATCTTAGAAAATAAAATTAAAAAAATGAAAGAATTAAATTTTTGGACAAACAAAACAACCTATGAGAAAAAATTGAATAGACAAAAGTTGTCCAACCAAAAATGATCTACAAATCTGTTGAAAACTTTTGTTATAAAATTTGTCTCAGAACCACTTTAAGCTAGGTCGCGTATTTTTGGTTAAAATCACAAAAAATAACATTAAAAATAAACAACTTAGATATATGGAAAAACAACACAGGTTGCAATAAAATTTGTAATAACAAAATTGTTTTTTTTTTTATAGGATGCGCACTTTTTTAAATGATAAAAACAAGACAATACAAATATGTTTGTTTCAATACCAATGCATATTATTAATTTTAATAATATGAATTCATTGAAATGATAGATTCTTCAGGGCAGTTGAGGATAAAATTTAATGCAAAATAAGAAAAAAATATTGAAGTTATCATGATAAATAAAACTTGTACTTTATTTTGCAATATCTAAATTAGCAATCCCAGGCTGAGGTTCAGAAATAAATATGACATATTCTACTTTTTGACCAAAATTTATCTTTTTTGATAAAAAAAATAATCCTTTTTGATTAAAAATTCATCGGTTTGGTTGAATTTTTTTTTTCTAACTGAAAATTGTAATATTCTATTTTTGGTAACAAATTTATCGTTTTTAGTTTTAAATTCATTTAGCTTGTCGAAAATTTATCCTTTTTTGGTAGAAAATTCATCCTTTGGTTTGAAAAGTCAACTGTTTGGTTAAAAATGCATTGTTTTTTGTTCAAGATTCATCATTTTAGATAAAAATTTATTTCTTCATTTGAAAATTAGTTTTTTTTATCAAAATGAATTTTTACATTCTCATCATTTAAATGGAATGTCTCAGATTCATGTGATTTTGAACCTATCCAGTTTTCTTCAATTCTCGGCATTTTGAGACACCCTGAAGAAAATATAGTTTTTACGGACATGTCTGTCTGTCTGTCGGCCTGTTTGTCTGTCTGTAGGCTACCTGTAGAAAATTAAACTATGTAGTGAAAAATGAACTTTTTTCTTCAAAATTCTTATTTTTGGGTTGAAAATTCAATTGTTTTGTAGTAAATAAGTCCTTTTTGTTTGAAAATTCATTTCTTCGTAGGTACCATCTTTCTAGTTGAAAAAAAGGAAACGTTTGGTTGAAAAATTATCTTTTTTGTTCCAAATTGAACTATTTTGGTAAAATATTTAACCATTTGGTTAAAAATTAAACAATTTATTTGAAAAATTAACTAATTTGCTGGAACTTAACTTTTTTGTTGAAAACTCACAGGGTCCGGTGGAAAATGAAACTTTTTTGGAGATATTTCATCTGTTTTATTGAAAATTCATTGTTTTTTTTGGTAGAAAATTAATCTTTTTTGAAAATTCATCTTCTCGGATGTGGATTCAACCATTTTGTCAAAATTTTGTCTTACTTGGTTCATTTTAACTGGTTCGAAAATTAGCCTTTTTCTGTTGTTGAAAATTAATTTTTTAAACTAAAAATGTCTTTTTTAGTTGAGAATTCAACTATTTGGTTGAAAATTTAACTGTTTTGGTAGACAATTCATCTCTCTGAATTAAAAATTACATTTTTATTGAAAATTTGTCTTTATAAGTTTAAAATTCAACTATCTTGTTGAATCATCTTTTTTGGTCGATGATTTAACTGTTTTTTTTTAATTTGTCCTTTTGGATTGAAAATTCATCATTCACGGAAAAAAGTCATCTTCTGTTTGAAACTTCATCTTTCTTTTTTTTGTTTGTTTAAAATTTAAATCTTATTTTGTTGAAATACGAAATGTTAAATCCTTTGTTGAGGATTAATCTTTCCTTGTTTGTTTGTACTACATAGTAGATATTTTTTATGATTTTATATAATATTGTCATCATTTTAGTATTGTTTAAAATAATAGTTCGAAATTATGTTACTGATTATTAAACAAAGGTTTTTACTTTCAGATCAATACGGAAAGCGATGTTTGGAAAAAAGGACAATCCATTTTCAAAAGAAAGCTTTTGCGCAGCAACCGAAACCTCCCAAAACTTAACGTGTTGGAAAATCTATAAATTTGAGTTTTAATATTTTAGGTATTCAACGACACTGTTGCTTTCCGAAATCAATGATATTGAAAATAAATAATTAACAAACTGAAAACAATCCTTGTCATTTCGTGACTTTTTACCAGAATGAGGCATTAGGGCCGTTGCAAACAAAAAATTATATTTTTTGCAATTTAATCTTTAATTGTAGAAATAGATTACCATTTTGACTATAATTTCAATTATAATTTCAATAAAATTCTCAAATACAATCTCTGAATTGGTCTTTTGTGATTTATTTTGATGTAAAATCTTAAAAATTTCACATTGGATTCATATAGCTTTCAGAAGTAAATTGCTAGCCAGAAATGTCACAATTAATTTAGACGTTTTTGAAAAGATATTCAGAAATATTTATGAAAAGTTTTTGCAAAAGTTATTTCAAGCCCTTGTATATCCATTCTGATAAAAAATGCAAACTTTTTAAAATCTTTTTGCAAAAATTAACTTGATACGTTAAAATTACACAACAAAAAGGTGCTGGGTAGGATCTTCCAAACTTTGCATAGGAGGAAATTATCTTCTAAGGTAGGTGAAACTATGCGAGATTCAAAAAAATATTAAAAATAAAAATTTTAATACGTCACCAATTTTGGGCTTTACTGACCTCCCCCCTCTCCGAAAGTAACATAGCTGTTGGCTATAGAGCGGAAATTTCTATTGATTTTTATTCATCTTGTGGGTTGAAAGTTCAATTACTAGGTTGAAATTGAACTGCTCTGTTAAACACATTCTGTTGGTTGAAGAATAAACTATTTTGTCGAAAATACGTTTTTTTTTAAATTGAAGATAAATTGTTGTCCTTAAAGATTTGAATATTTCACTTTTTTTATAGAATTGACCTTCTTGGTAGAAAATTCATCTCTTGGTTCGAAAAATCAACTTTGACTGATTTTTGAACTTGAAATAGAATTCGGATAATTGTGAGTCATTTTCACGAAAAACATTTAACATTTCACATTAGTACAGTGGCCTTCAAAGATCAATTGTAAGCCATAAACTTAATAATTTGGATGTTTTTAAATCAAGATTCACAACAATTTGCAAAGTGTGTGTACTATCTATTTATACTAATTGCAAAAATTCTATTAACTCTTCGTAATTTCAATCCGATAAAAACTCCAAACTCCTCAATTATCCCTTCGAACAACCCCTGACATTGCAAACTGAATGATGAATTTTTAATAGAAAGATGTTTGTTTTGTTGTTTTGTTAGTGTTAGTTTGATTTAGTTTGTCGATTATTATTAAAATGTTTATTAAAAAACGAGCTTTCGCTTAACAACGTTGAGCCTCATCAGGAATACATTTTTGGAAAAACATTGTTACTTAATGAAAAAAAGAAATTTAAATAGAGATAAGTTTTTTTAACAGGAGGAGATATCAAGGATTTATAATAATTTTTTTGATAATCCAGGTGAGAAGGTGTGAAACGATCTCTTGTCCATATTTGTTTCTTATCTCGTTAAAAAAATCCAATTCCATCAACAATGACTTCTTCCATATTCCAAATCTGATTGCATAATTATTAAAAAGATGTTTGTTTTGTTGACTAGTGTTAGTTTAATTTAGTTTGTAGATGTAATGACGGTTTTTGATCTACTATTCATTAATAAAATGTTTAATAAAAAACGAGCTTTCGCTCAACAACGTTGAGCCTCATCAGGAATACATTGTTTGTAAAACATTGTTACCTAATCTTCAATTTACAACTTCTGATTTAAATACATTGTCTCATAACCTAGTCTGTTGCCTTATGGCATCTTCGTGCACCATAAGATCATTAAATTGAGAACCAATATTGGCAAGATTCAGAGAAGAGGGTTGGAGGAAAGCAGCTGCCAGGACCATAAACATACGAGGCGTAGAATCCGGTAGAGAAGGACTCGATATACATTGGTGTAAGAGCCGGAGACACATCCGGGCGCAATGCAAAGCACTAATTTGTAACCAAGTTGTCGCCCTGGTTTGACACTGCAGTAAATACGAGGGTGATAGGGTTGTATATCACGGTAGTACCACCACGTGGTCACCGAAACCGTCACTGGTGTCCCTGGTTCTCCAGAGTCATGGAGTGGTGTTGTCTCTCCGACCTTAAGCAGCCTTGTCTCAATGCAGTTTCCGTCTCATGTTCTTCCTTCGTAATGAGATATTTTATCTTCCACCCTTTTTCTCTGGAGCATTCCACATTCCACCTGATGAAGAAGTAGTATCTGTTAGTACAAGATTTGTTCTATTTGGGTCAATTTGGCAGTAAGCGTTCCATGGGTCCTAGGACACAATAAAATACCAAACAAAACAATAAAATACAAGCGTACGTAGGAAACACTAATCCAACACTATCATCCGGGAAATTTCTAAATATAATCTGAAAAGGATCCAAATAACATTTCAAGACGATTCAGAAACTATTTGATTGGTATCTGGACATCATCCGAGTAGGTGCAATATGATTCGAAAACACCCGCGACACCTGCTAATCATCTGAAATCATTCCAGCACCATCTGAAGATCATCTTTCCTAAAATTTCCAAAACTCATCTCAAAAGGATCGGGATAACATTTTAAGAGCATCCAGAAACGATTTTAATGGTATCTCAACATCATCCGAATAGGTTCTATATATAATCCAAACACCATCTACAAGATATCCGCACATGTTGCAAATTTCATCTGAAAAAATTTCCAAAAATTTGAAAAGCTGAACCCTGTACAGACAAAATTAGATTTAAGTTGTATGATCAATATGATTTGAAAACAACCATGACACCTTCTGCTAATCATCTGAAATCATTTCAGCAACATCTGAAGATCATCTTCCGTAAAATTTCCAAAAATCATCTGAAAAGGATCGGAATAACATTTTAAGAGCATCCAGAAACAATTTGAATGGTATTTCAACATCATCCGAATTGGTTCTATATATAATCCAAACACCATCTACAAGGTATCCGCACGTATTGCAAATTGCATCTGAAAAAATTTCCAAACCATGAGAAACCAAAATCGATACAACTAACCTCAGAATAAAGTTGACTGAGCAATATGATTCGAAAAAAAGCCAAGATACCTTCTGCCAATCATCTGAAATAATTCCAACACCATGTGAGAATCATCTTCTAGAAAATTACCAAACAAAATAGAAATATATGATCCAATTGTTCCCTAGACAAAATAGTTGAATTTTCAAACAAAGTAAATTTTTAATCAAACGTGAATTTTTAAGCAAGAAAGAGGAACTTTCAATAAAGGAAAATTATCTTTCTACGATAAAAGATGAATATTTAGTTTAAAGAAAAAAAATGTCAACAAACAAGTTCAATTTTCAACAAAAAAAATAACTTCAAAAAAATATTTAAATTTCCTACTTAGTAATTAAATTTTGAACAAAATAGCTGCATTTTTAACCTACAAAGATGCATTTTTAATCGAAATGCTAGAATTCTCAAACAAAATAGTTTTATTTTCAACTAAATAGCTCAATTTTGAAGAAAGATGCCTTTTCTACCATAGAAAATGAACTTTCGATCCAAAAGGATGAACCATCAACAAAACAGTTCAATTTTTGACCAAAGAATATGACATTGACAATATAGTGCAATTTTCAATAAAAACTTTTCAAACTTTTAAATCAGAAAAGGTAAATTTTTAAGAAGAAAGTTAATTTTCAATTGAGGAAGATGAATGTTCACCGATATAGTTGAATTTTCAACTATAATAATGAATCTTGAACGAAAGAAAATGTTTTTTTTACAAACAGATTAATTTTCTGTCGAAAAAAAAAAGACGAATTTTCAACAAAATAGCTGAATTCTAAGCACGAAAACATGATATTTCGTCCAAAATGTTAATTCATAACCAGATGGTTAAATTTTCAACTAAAATAATGAATTTTAAACAAACAAAAAAAATGTTTTTCTCTTACAAACACATTCATTTTTGGTGAAAAAAAATTAATTTTATACAAAATGCATGAATTTTTGACCTAATAGTTTAATTCTCAACTATAAAAGATTAATTTTCAATCAAAAATATCAGTTTCTAACAAAAAATTGAATAATTACGCTTTCAATCAGAAAACTTAATTCTCTCTGAAAAAAAACTGAATCTTCAAGAAAATAGTTAAATTTCTAGCGCAAGAGATAAATTCAGAACCAAAATGTTAAATCTAAACAAAATTATTTTCGACAAAAGTGTTCGAAATTCAACCATATAGTTGAATTTTAAACTAAAAAAGATAGATATTCAACCAAAAATGGAACGAATTTTCAACAAAATAATTCAATTTTTAACAGAAAAGTATTACTTAATAATTTTGTACTTTTCACAAAATAATTAAATTTTAAACCAAATAGCAGAAGTTTCAACTGTTTGGTTTAAAATTCAAGTACTTTGTCGAAAGGTCATTGTTTTTTCGTCGGAAATTTATTTTTCAACCGAAAATTCAACTATTAAATTTGTTCTTTTTGTTAAGAAATTAATCTTCTACATTAAAAATGTAAGTATTCCCATTTGTGGTTAAAAATTTATGTATTTGGCTTAAAATTTGTCTTTTTCTATTTCGTTCAATGATTTGGTTAAAAATTATTCAAAATAGAAGGTTTGAGAATTTCGCGAAAAAGTTTTTTGTTTTTAATGCAACTGTTTTGTTGAAAATTTATTTCTTTTGTTGTTGAAATTTAACTTCTTTGTTAGAAGGTACATCTATTTGGCTGCAAATTAACTTTTTTTGCTTAAAACTCATGTTTTTTTGTTAAAAATCCATTTTTATGGGTAGAAAATTATTCTGCTTTGTTTAAAATTCATTTTTGGGGTGAAACATTTGAACTCTTGTTTCAGAATTGAATTACATGGTTGAGAATTAAACTAATTTGTTAAAAATTAAACAATTTTCCTGAAAATAATCCTCTTTTGTTAAAAAGTCGTATTTTTGGTTGACGATTCAACCATTTTTTGCAAATTAATTTTACATTTAAAAATTCAACTATTCAATTTTTTAGAAGAAATTTATGTTTTTTAGTTGCACAATCAACTATTTGGTTAAAAATGTATCCTGTTTTTCGAAATTTAACTGCTTCGTTAAAACTCCATGTATTTTGGTAAATTGATAATGCTTTTGGTTGAAAATTTAACCATGATTGTTATCAGCTATGCCAGAGGAAGAGGATCTGCTCGGTTCTGATTTTGGGCGAACCTAACGACAAAATGAAAAACTTCCATGAAGTTGGATCCTGAAGGATGGTAGTTTCTTCGACAACTGTTTCATCTAGTCCCTTTTTAGATAAATATTAGAATACTCCACTACCACGAAGGCGGTATTATCGTTGTGCCGCAAATAGGACGCATTTTGTACTACCATTTTTTCTACCATCCTTTAGGACCCAAGGCTACATCGGTTTTTGCTTCCGTGACTTAGCATGCTTGTTACCGGCCAGGTCCAAGGAAAAGGATCTGCTTGGTTCTGCTTTTGGGCGAACCTAACGATAAAACAAAAAACTTCTATGTAGTTGGATCCTGAAGGATGGTAGTTTTTTCGACAACTGTTTCATCTAGTGCCTTTTTAGATAAATATTAGAATACTCCACTACCACGAAGGCAATATTATCGTTGTGCCGCAAATAGGACGCATTTTGTCCCGCTATTTTTTTTACCATCCTTCAGGACCCAAGTGTATATCGGTTTCGGCTTCCGTGACTTAGCATGCTTGTTACCGGCCAGGTCCAAGGAAAAGGATCTGCTCGGTTCTGCTTTTGGGCAAACCTAACGATAAAACAAAAAACTAACATGAAATTGGATCCTGAAGGATGGTAGAAAAACTTGGCCCTATTTGTAGCACCACGATAACACCATCATCGCAGTAGTGGAGTATTCTCTTATGTATCTCGAAAGGGAGTAGATGAAATAGTTGTCTACATCGATTTTTTTTTCGTAATTTACCATGATTATTACCGGCCATGCCATAGAAAGAGGATCTGCTCGGTTCTGCTTCTGGGCGAACCTAACGACAAAATGAAAAACTTCCATGTAGTTGGATCCTGAAGGATGGTAGTTTTTCTGACAACTGTTTCATCTAGTCCCTTTTTAGATAAATATTAGAATACTCCACTACCACTACCGCAAATATTACCCATTTTTGTCCACTGTTTTTACTACGATCCTTCAGGACCCAAGTCTACATCGGTTTTTGCTTCCGTGACCTACCATGTTTGTTACCGGCCAGGTCGAAGGAAGAGGATCTGCTCGGTTCTGCTTTTGAACAAACCTAACGATAAAACAAAAATCTACCATAAACTTGGGTCCTGAATTATGGTAGTTTTTCGTTTTGTCGCTTGCTTCGCTCAAAATCAGAACAGAGCAGATTCTCATTCTCCGGCATTACATGAAAAATGACTTCTCTTGGATTGAGTTTATAAAGTCCGATTTACCGACAATTTCCAGGGGCCTTATGCGGTCGTACCATATCGTGCAAAATGATCGAAGCTATGAAATCGATGTTTCACGACGATGCAGAACCTTCATCCTCGCCTTCTGCAGAAGGTGGAGGCAATATATCAAAGTTGGGTCAACAATGTGTAAGCGTCGTCCGAGGCCCGGGTCGAATACCCAAGTTTGCTCTCGGTGACACTTCTGGAGTTTCTACTCCTTGGCACAGCAAGCTATATATTATTGCTCACAGCTTCACCTGTGTGGGTGACACCTCTCTGTGCGTGTAGGTATCCCAAGAAATAGCGTGCCCCTTTGGTTACCGAAGGTTTCAGAGTTATTGCCATGCTCGCGATCATATAACCGTTCTCGCGAAGCACAGACGCAGATAAGGATGGAGATAAAGTCTGAACGAGAGAGGAAGAGACAACCAAGGCTGCTGTCGTTCGCACCTTCCGACACCTTCCGAAGACAGATGGAGAAGTTAAGAGGTCCGAATACCCATTAAGTACGTACTCGACTAATAATTTGGTGCTTCCTTTTTTCTCACCGATTCCCTCCGGAAATCCGAGAACCTTCCAGGTGTGCGATCAAAATTATAACCTCGCGATCATCGTCCTTAAATCTGGATAAGACTCCAAACAAGACGTCACAGAAAGGGAAAAAAATTCTCAGAAGTGTCTACGTTTTTTCACCTCGAATATTACCTGCAAACTTTCAAATTATAATCATTATACACTTTGTTTCTGTGTGTGAGAAAGATTGAGTTCCATCAAACGGGGTAAAGTCACTCATGTGGGGTAAAGCTGCTCACCAATTAATTCGAACTAAATGAATTTCAAATTATAAATTATAGGAGGTGAGCAACTTTATTCTACATGAGCAGACAGGATTTATTTTAGCTTATTTTAGCTTTTTTTAAAGATCTCTTGTCATGTTTTCAAGAAACTTCCTCTTTTTCGGCAATTTATTTAAAAAAAAAAAAATTTTTTTTAATGCGAAATAAATGAAGAGAACCCAATAAGAAAATGCAACATTTTTGGTTGAAAGTTGATTCTTTTTGGTGGAAAATTCTACCATCATATTTTTGGTTCAGAATTAATCTTTTGTTTAAAAATTGTACTAATTGTTTCAAAATGTAATCATTATGTTGAAAATTGAAATACCTTGTCAGAAAGTAATAGTTTTTGGTAGAAAATTCATCTTTCCGGGTTAAAAATTAACATTTTTGTTGAAGATTCAACTATCTTCTGAAAAATTCGACTACTTGGTTTAAAACTGATCTTCTTTGGTCAAAAAATGCATTAAAAATTCGTATTTTTGTATTGGAAATTACTCAATTTTTTTGTATATATGTCATCCTTCTTGTTTGAAAATTCACATTTTTAAGTTTAAAATTCAAATATTTCGTTAATGTCAACTACTTTGCAAAAAATTTAATTATTTCGTAGAAAATTAAACCATTTGTTCGATAGAAAATTAGCCTTGAATCATTTCCCAGAAAGTAGAAAACTAGTCTTCTTTGTAGAAAATGAAATTTTTTGTTGAAAATTCAACTGTATTATGAAACATTTGAGGATTTTGTTAATAATTCAAATATTTTGTGAAAAATTAATCGTTCTTGTCAAAATTTTGACTGTTTTGCAGAAGAATCCTCTGTTTTGATAACAAATTTTTTCTTTTCGATTTAAAATGAATATTTAAACCCAAGAAAATGCCTCTTTGGTGATAAATGAACTTTTTTGTCGAAAATTCAACTTCCTTCTGAAAAATTTAACCATTTTGTTAAAAATTCAACTATTTTGTTGAAAATTTATATTTTCCTTGTGGATTAAAAATGTGTTCTTTTGCTTGAAAATTTATCTTTCTTTGTTTAAGAATTCATCTTTCTTTTGTTGGAAATTAACTTTTCTTTTACAAATTTTGTTAAAAATTCATTTTTTTAGGAATAAGTTCAACTATTTTGTTAAAAGTAGATTTTTTTCTTGGTCAAAAATTTAGCTATTTTATTAAGAATTCGTCTTTCTGGATTGAAAATTTATTTTCAAGAATTGAAAAATCAGCTTTGCTAGAAATGTAATCTTTCTTGGCTGAAAATTAATATATCTTTGTTAAAAACGTATTAAATATTTTCTAAAAAATGTATCTTTTGTGTTTTGTAGAAAATTAATCTTCCTAATAGAACATTGAAGTGGTAGTTAAAAATTCATTTTCCTTTACAAATTTTATCTTTTTTTGTCGAAAATTAACTTTTTTGTTGTAAATTCAATTTTTTCCGAAAAATTTCACAATTTCGTACAAGTACAAATATTTTGTTAAAAATTTTTCTTCTGTGTTAAAAAATGAATCTTCCTACTAGAAAATTAAACATCTTAGTTGAAAATTCATTTTTCTAGTTGATCATATTTTGGGGTTGAAAATTCAACTGTTTTGTAGGAAATTAAACTTTCAGGATAAAAATGAATTTTTCTGATGAACATTCATATTTTCAAGTTGAAAATTCTACTTTTTTTGTGGAAATTCGTCCTTTTTGTTTGAAAGTTTATTTCTCTTGGTGGAAATTCAACATTTCTGATTAAAAATGCTACTGTTTGGTTAAAAAATGATCTGTTTTCGTGAAAATTCGTCTTTGTGGATCAACTATTCATCTTTTTCTGAAAAATTCATTTTTCTTTGTTGAAACTGAACTTTTTTTTTTGAAAATTCTACTCTGTCCTGAAAAATTCGTTCATTTTTTTACAAACTCCACCATTTTGTTAACAATTTTTCTTTTTTATTTAACATTTTAACAATTTTGTTAAAAACTCTTCTCTTTGGATTGAAAATTTGTTCATTTTGCATTGAAAATTCATCTTCTTTTGTAGAAAACTTATTTTTCATAGCTGAAAATGGACTTTTTTGTTAAAAATTCAACTGTATTCTGGAAAATTCTACCACATTGTTAAAAATGCAACTATTTTGTTGAAAATCAATCTTTTTCGGTTAAAAATTAAACTGTTTTATTAATAATTTCTCTGGATTAAAAATTCCTTCTTTTGGATTTCAAATTTATCTTTTTTCTTTAAAAATGCATACATTTGTTGAAAAAGTCAACATTTTATTAGAAATTTATCTTTTTTGGTCCAAAGTTCAACTATTGGGTTGAATATTGATCTTTTTAGTTTGAAGTTTGAAATTGTTATTGAAAATTTGTCTTTCTGGATTGAAAATGTGTTCTTTTGCATTAACAAATCATCTTCTTGAGTAGAAAACTTGCTTTCTTTATTGTAAAAAAAAACTTGTATGTTGAAAATTCTACTGTCCTATAAAAAATTTGACATTTTAGTGAAAATTCAACTATTTTGGTAAAAATTTATCTTTTTTGGTCGGAAAATCAACTGTTTTATTAAAGATTCGTCCTTCTGGATTAGAAATTTGTTCTTTTGCATTTGAAATTTATCTTTTGTATTAGAAAAGTCACCTTTCTTTGTTGAAAATAAACGTTTTTGTTCAAAATTAACTTTTATGGTCAAAAGCTCAACTTTTTCATTAAAAATTTGTTTTTCTGGATTATGAGTTTGTTCTTTTGCATTGTAAATTTATCTTTCTTGGTAGGAAAGTCATCTTTTTTGAAATATCAAATATTTGGTTAAATTCAAATATTTTGTTAAAAACTCATCTTTTCTAGCGGAAAATAAAACCGTTTTTGTTATAGATTCTTGTTTGTCAAAGAAAATTTGTACTCTGGATTGAAAATCCACTTTTTTCGTAGAAAAGTTATCTGGCTTAGTTGAAAATTCATCTACTTTTTGGTGAAAAATATATTTTTTTAATTGAAAATTAACTTTTGTGGAAAATATCCATATCTTTGGGTTGAAAATTCAACGGATTTGTAGAAGGTTCGTATTTTTGGCTCGAAAATTGACTTGAAAATTTTTAGTTGAAAATTCGTCTTTTTGCTTCGAAAGTTAATTTCATTCCGTACCGTTTTATTGAAAAATAGTCTGTTTTAGTTAAGAATTCAACTATTTTCTAGAAAATTCTTCTCTTTTCTTTACAAAAAAATTTGTCCTATTCAAAATTGGAAAACCCGAGAAATGATTCTAGCAAACGTGAGTAGAATAAAAATTTTGAATTCCGCCTTTAATTAAACTCAGAGTCAAATATAAAATTTCTATGGATGAAATAAATTTATTTTCTAGATGATGTGTATGTCCTCGATGAAATGTTGTATTTAAAGTTTTTAAAAAAGAAGCATAAAGAAAAGCATGAAAAGTGTTTTTAATGGGAGCTTAAGTCTATAAAGGGCGCCCCCGTCCTTGGTGATCGGAGAAACCGTGAGTTTGAATCAAAAATTACTTTTCATAAGAAAGTAATAGCGGATTCAGTGCTCGTTCTCATTACGTGACGTTGGGGAGCCAGCCGGATGGTGGAGACGAGTTACAAATTGAGGTTTTGAAAAAAGCTCTCGTACCCGTCGCTTTACTAAAGAGACCCATTGATTTCCCTCATTCAGCCGGGTGTGATAATTAAATGCATTTTATATTTTTACACGCGGCCCCCTTGCATAACGCCGAGTAATTATTAGACATTTAAATTTTTTAATAACTACGAGTTTTTATACGCCGTGTCGCCCGTCCGCGGTAATTATGACGCTGAATGGATCTGTTGCATTTGACTTTTAATGGACGGATCGAGCGGTCCGGTGCTCGCGGATTTAGTATTCTGCGACACTTATTAACTCGCGCTAATGGCCAGGAATTTTGCCGCAGTGCGATTTTGTTTTTGGATTAGCCCTGAAATTAGAGAAATAAAAAAATCTGGTTCAAAGTTGATAATAGGAATTAGTTTGGGGCTCTTTATTTATTGTTAGAAATGTTCGGAAAATTGTAGCACTTTCAGGATACTGAAGTAACTGAAATTTACAAAATCAGAAGGCTGAAACGAAATTCAGTAACTTTCATAGTTATTTACTGAATTTTTAATAACATCCAGAAACGGTAATTGGATAATTGGAATTAGTTTGCGGCTCTTCATTTATTGTCAGAAATGCTCGGAAAATTGTGACACATTCATGGTACTAAAGTAACTGAAGTTTTCAAAATCACGTTGCTGAAACGAAATTCAGTAACTTTTATAGATAATTTACTAATTTTTCGTGAACATCCAGAAACGATAATTAGATAATTATAATTAGTTTGGGGCTTTTCATTCATTGTCAGAAATGTTCGGAGAATTGTGATAGTTTCAGGATACTTAAGTAACTGAAATTTACCAAATCAGGTTGCTAAAACGAAATTCAGTAGCTTTTATAGTTAATTAACTAAATTTTCATTACATCCAGAAACGATAATTGGATCATTGGAATTAGTTTAGGGCTTTGCATTCATTATTAGAAATGTTCGGAAAATTGTGACACATTCAGGATACTAAAGTAACTGAAGTTTTCAAAATCGTGTTGCTGAAACGAAATTCAGTGACTTTTATAGATAATTTACTAATTTTTCATTTTCATCCAGAAACGATAATACGATAATAAGAATTAGTTTGGCGCTTTTGATTTATTATTAGAAATGTTCGGGAAATTGTGACACATTCAGGATACGAAAGTAAATAAATTTTTCAAAATCATGTTGCTGAAACGAAATTTAGTACCTTTTATAGATAATTTACTAATTTTTCATTTTCATCCAGAAACGATAATACGATAATAAGAATTAGTTTGGGGCTTTTTATTTAATTTTAGAAATGTTCGGAAAAATGTGACACATTCAGGATACTAAAGTAACCGAAGTTTTCAAAATCGTGTTGCTGAAACGAAATTCAGTGACTTTTATAGATAATTTACTAATTTTTCATTGACATTCAGAAACGATAATTGGATAATTCGAATTAGTTTGGGGCTTTTTATTTATTATTAGAAATGTTCGGAAAATTGTGACACATTCAGGATACTGAAATAACTGAAGTTTTCAAAATCATGTTGCTGAAACGAAATTCAGTGACTTTAATAGATAATTTACTAATTTCTCATCAACATCCAGAAACGATAATTGGATAATTCGAATTAGTTTGGGGCCTTCTATTCACTGTTAAAAATTTTAGGAAAATTGTGACAGTTTCAGTATACTACTATTATTATGATTATTGTTATTATTATTATATCATTAAGCCGTTTCCCTTTCGGGGTGGGTGTGAATTGCTCGGTTGGAAAGTAGTGATGTGTGGATGGGTATATAGGTATAGGGTAAATAGGTATATAGGTTTAAGATATAGATATTTTAGATTGATCTAGAATTCTCGTGTTACTTATTTAAATAACACGTTCGTATAAGAGACAGATACACATATGTGACCACCCATCTCACGGTTGTGAGACGTGGCCATGACTGTGATTTACCGCGGTCTAACTGGGAGCCGGTGTCATTTTTAAATGGACAAGACCCTCTTCTTGAAATGGTCAGGAAGCACGAAGAAGTGGGCAAAGGGGCGTTTCTGTACAAAGCAGCAGAGGAGGCTGCTAAAACACTCGGCCTTGACTTCAATATCAGGGGTGAGCAAAATGCATCAAATGTTATCCATCTCGATTACTCACTCTTGAAGGCTCGGATTAAGAAAGCACAGGAGAAAAACTTCCGTGAACTGCTCCTCGACAAGAAGATTCACGGCATCTTCGACCGAAATGTGGAGCATCTGTCGATGTCGTAGGAGCTAACGTTTGCTCATCTTAAATCACGCGGATTGAAGTCAGGCACGGAGGGTTTCATTTTGGAATATCAAGATGGTGTCATTTCCACTCTAGCATACCGTTGTCACATTTTGTGCCAAGACATTCCCTATGATAGCTGCAGAGCGTGTCATGCACACCCGAGCATCTAGGACACATACTATATAGTTGTCCAACTCATGCGGGAACGACCTACATCCGAAGGCAAAATGCGGCACTAAGAGTGCTTTATTACCATCTCTGTCACTGTTACGGCATTAGCCTAAATACCGCTCCGCTCAACACTCCTAGGAAACTAGAGTCCATTGTCGAAAATGAGAAGTGACGCATATACTGGAACTTCATATTCTTGACAATGTTTCTGATTGCGCACTCGAGGCCTGAAATAGTACTTCTTAACTTGGAGAAACGAACCTTGTTCGTTCTTGAACTTTCGACACCAGCTGACACAAACGTCATAGCCAAGGAGAATGAAAAGAAAGAGAGGTATAAAGACCTTATAAGGAAGTTGCGACGGTTATACCCGGAATATTCTGTTAAGCTAATCGTCTTGATCATCTGCGCTCTTACGGGTGCCAAAGTTTTACTGGGTAATAGCCTGAAAAGCATCCCTGCGTATCAAGAAAATGCTGAGACACTTGCGGGGGAAATGCACAATGTGGTCGTCCTTGGGTCGCTCCGTGTCCTTCGGTGTACGAGACTTTTGTCGGATCATCGTACTGAATTTGTTGCAGACTGTAACCACCTATCTCACGGTCGTGAGACGTGGTCAAAGCTGAAATTTTACCGAAGAGTCAGCACTTTTTCCTCTTTAAAATAAGAAGAAAAGATATTCACATTTTTACGTCCATTTCACGTCATTCGCAAAATATTGATGTGTCCTGATGTGGGAGGGAATCTGTCATATGGGGTTCTTACCCGAGAAAGTCGTTGGGATGGAAAAGAAAATAGATTCTGCAGAACGTAGAGAGAAAGAGAGAGCGAACAACATTGTTATCTTTGGAATGAAAGACGACGGCAATCGTACAGGCCTGCTCGCTACAAAAATATCAATATTTCAGAGTGTTAATTTGGATTCACCTGAGGTGGCAATCGCGGGTGTATTCAGACTAGGCAAAAGTAAAGGTAACTGTCCGGTTCTTGTCAGGTTCATTGCAGTAAGATGGGTGAAACGTATTTTCACTAAACTATCGGGATTTAAAAAGCTTAACCTCGTCATTGAAAAATGATTGTTCCAAGCAGGAAAGGGAGCAGAGGAGAGAAATTCGTATCCAGCAAGAGCGTTTGAAAGCGGCCGGAATCCATGCCAATATTATAGGAAACAAGCTCTAAGTTGGTGATAAAGAAAGCGCAGCTGATGAGGTGAAATATCTAATTAGAGGTAGTAACAAGCACAAGGTTCAGGACGACTTCGGTGATGTTGTATAGCAGCTAGAAGATGGGAGCAAAATGAAGAAGAGAGGCCTAACACCAAATCGAGATCTTCTGACTGAGGACAAGAATAATAAAAGTTTGAAGTCCTTCCTGATGGAAAATAAAACTGACCACCCTCTTGATTTTTAGTTCTGACAGGAAAATGATTCGGCAGCATAGATGGAAGTCCCTGCCTTTAATGCCCAAGGTGAAGTGATTTCTGATTTACTTTCTATGATCATCTTTTGGAACATGCATGGTTTTCCTAAACTGAAGAATATTGAAAATACATTCAAGTAATCTGATATCTTGTACGCATATGAAACTTGGTTGGAATCACCGTGTTTGCATACTTCAGGTTTCTCTAGGGATATGCAGCTGTTCCATTTGCCAGCTTGGAGAGATGCAAACAAAGGCAGAGCAAAGGTCGATATTTTGATGGCTTTGAACACTCGGGTATATTCTGTACATTTAGTTCACTCTTCTCATGATATTATTATTCTTAAGGTTCAACGAGAATCGACAGAGTTATTATTGGGGGTTTTTTACATCTCACCTCTTCCGAATATTGATAAATGGTGATTTTAATTGCAGATTAGGTACGCTTAACGAATTAGACGAAAGTATTTTCTTGAACTGCGACAACTTTTATGCTGTTAGGACTTCGAATGACTCTGTTATTAATAATAGAGGTAAGCGATTGGCTTTATTTATGAGCAACAAACGGTTTCGTCTTTTAAATGGCAGATCCCGAGAAGATTCACATGCGAACTTCAAGTTTAAAAGTCGTTTAGGCTCAAGCGTAGTTGATCTCGTATGGGCTTCGGTTAACGGGCATGCATTTTTTGATCATTTTAATGTGTTGCCTGTTTTGAAAATGTGTGATCACCTTTTTGTCTCTTTAATCTTAAATTTTGTTCACTAATCCGAGTATTTTAAACACAGCCAAGGTAATAACTGTAAAGATGTAAAGTTGATGTTTGATAACAGTAAATCTGTCGATTTTACCGAAAGCGTGAGATGGAAGGATGAGATTACACTTGTTGATGGAAATGTCGATATGTTTAATGATATCTTAATAACTATTATTTTCGAAACTGCAAAGGAATTAGGTACGACCCATTAAGTGTATGGTGGGATGGGGATTAGATCCACTGACAAGCCGTGGTTTGATTAGGATTGTCATGTGGTTAGAAGTAGCATTGTCGTAGCGTTTCAAGCCTTTCAGAAAAGTGATAACAGTGAGATGAGTCGTTTGGCGTATTTTGATGCTAAGAGAAGATATTTGAAATTTTTACAGAATAAGAGAATCGACTATGAAAATAATACTGTAGAGGAAATAGCTACTGCCCATAGCTCATCATCCTTTTGGTCTATTATAAATAAGAAGCGTAAGAAATTCGCTGCATCTAACATTATCAGTCTAGACACGTGGTACAATTGGCTGCAAGATCTATTTCCAATTAAAATAATTAGTCGCCCTCTTGGAGTCTGTTTTTCTCACCCTGTGCTGGATGGCTCTATAACATTTTTAGAGTTGAAACAAAGACTTAGAAATGTCAAGATGCTAAAGCAGCGGGGTCTGACCTAATTAGTTATAGTTTTTATAAAAGATTGCCTGAGAACTAGTTACTCTATTTGGAACAAATATTTAACAAAATTATGGAGACTCAAAGAGTGCAAAATGCTTGGTGGTGCTTGACTACGACGATGCTACTTAAAGAGGGCGATGCCAACATTCACGATCACTATAGACCGTTAACACTAGTGAATTTTATTGCAGAAATGTTCACACAAATTTTAACTAATAAACTAAATACTTGGTGCGAAAATCGTAATGCGATCCCAGAATTTCAATTTGGTTTTAGAAAGGATCGGGGCTTTGAAACTTTTTTAATAAATCAGGGTTGTAGAGGTCTCTCTGTAAACTGCGAACTAGAAATTTTTATTGTTAGCTTACGCGGATGACCTGGTCATTCTCTTGGATACACCTATGGAATTAAATAGGAGACTCGAGGCCCTGCAGCTGTACTGTATACGAAATGGTCTGGTTGTGAACGCAAGTGAAACTAAGATTGTTATTTTTTGCAACATAGCCAGGAATTGTGTAAAACAGTTCATAGTAACTCTTGTAAGTATGTTGATGCCACGAGAAAATTTGTCAGTTCAGCAAATGCGGCTGCGGTTCCTACTTTGAAGGTCATAAACAGTTTTAGAATAGACTCTTGGTCAGCCTACATTAAACTTTTTGGAAGCTTGGTTAATAGTTCACTATTATACGGGGTCCAAGTATGGGCTCAGCCCTCTCTTGAGGCTCTGGAGAGGGTTCAGTTGAGTTTTTTCAAGAGACCGCTTTATTTACCAACGAACACTCCGAACTACGCAATGAGATTAGAAGTGGGCAGACCATCATTGTCCTGTGTTGTTCTCGCTAGGAGAGGATTCGAGAGAATAATTGGACTGGCAAGGTCTAAGCCGAGAAATAATTATTCAAACTGGTATTCGCAACTCAGACATTATTTTGAGGTATGTAACATGTTGCACTTATGAAACGGAGCCTCTCTGGAAGGCCTGTCTTCTAGTGCGAGCATGGTTTTGGGTGGTTACATGAGGGACTCGCTTAGAAGGGATTTGGAAGCTAGGACCCATTCTAGGAGCCTGTTGGTCTCGCCTTATATTTCCTTAAATCAGGGAACTCAATTCTATCTCACTTGTAGAATGAACCTAAATTTTAAAAGGGGTTGAGCTCAGCTAAGACTCGCAAATAATCACTCAGACCACATTTTTTTGTTTAGTAAAAGTAATGAAAATTTTAGTTCAGATTTATGTCTGTTTTATTTTGTCGATAGTGTTGCTCAAAACCATTTTCTTAACGAGTGCCCTCGATTTATAGAAATTAAAGAAAAAGATTTTACTAAATCATCGATGTGTGCTGATCAAGTAATATTTTGGAAGGGTGTTTTATCTTCAATTGACACAGCTAGCTGTAAAAAATTTATTAGAATGATTTTAGAAATGCTGGAAATACCACGATATTTTTTTTACAAAAATTCGTCTGTAAATTCATTGTAATTATTTTTGCTACTGATATATGTATTGTATATGTGATAGACGGTATAGTCTGAAATAAACTACTACTACTAATATGTTTGAATTTATATTGTCCAAAACATATTGCTGTCCCAAACGTACCGTGTCTGTGATAATCAACTATATTTTCGTCTATTCCAATACAGGTAAAGGTGGGTTAGATAATGAAGATAACTCCTCTTCAAAAAATATTTCAGTCACTACTTTTAATGTTTTCAGGGTAGGTACTTTTTAAACTAAACTCAATATATCATTCGCTAGATAAGTAATGCTTCTAGTTTTTTAATCTCAGATACCCATTAAACAACATTTTTCTTTCATTTTATCCCGCATGTGAAGCTCCATAGTTTTATTTGCATATTTTGAGATATGTAGAGTGTGTCTGAACTCAATGTATAAGATCAGAAGGATGTTTGCAAATATACTCTAAAAAGGATTAATTGGGTCCTCTATTTTGTCCGCATATGTGAAAAAAGCCCTTCTTACCACATCTATTTCTCTGGTACTAAACAATTTAATTTTTCAATGACTACTTAGCACTTAAATAAATAAGCTTATTTCCAATAAAGAGAATGTTCTCCATATGTTCTTAGAATAATGTTATCTTTGACCCAATTTCTTCAAATGACTACGTATGATGGCTCATCTCCATATTAACCTGAAATCAAAGGTACAAAGGTGCATTATGCATTATTTTGATTACTCAATTACATTTCCCGATAACTACGATCTATAATGAATTTTTTTTCCTGTTAATTGTATAAGCTACGCATATTTCGAAAATCATGTTGACTTTAGCAATGTTCGCTGTAATGATCAATGGTAAAATAAAAACAGTTGACTAGTATTCCATGTTTCTATTCTTCAAAATATTTTCTTATAAATTCTTCAAAATGTACTAGTTGTGGTTCAATTTTCTCTCAGCAAGTTTGCACACCATTTCTTTGTTCAGAATAAAACTGTTTTTTTCTGTACAGAGCTTTCTCTGTTAATCTGATGCACAGTGTGTCCAAAAGTACTTTTTGTGGATAAAAGATGTTTCTTTTAATGACTTTGAGGCTTTTAGGAATAACAAGTCAGGGCCCAAAATTAACTTTATCAAGCAAACATTTTTTATTTGTAAGCAAAATAAACAATATTTTTGTCCTAGCTTTTCAGTCGCACCTTTTTTTAAGATCTTCAGATTGACTAAAGAAGAGCTGAGGTCGGTCTGATAACTATCTAGCAATAATTTTCAGTAGATTAGGGTAATAAATTTTTTTTTCATAAGTTGTAAACACATTAATGAATAAAAGCCATTTTCTCTTGATTCGTATTCGTAATTATTAGATATTTGAAATTCTTAGTTTTTATATAAAGTATGAGAGAAATTAATACCTAATTGCGATTAGTTGAGAATAGCTGCTGTTTGACAATTATGTAAACTATTTTTATAGATAAATAGGGCAGTGGAATCATTCGTCGGCCACCAACCAATGGTCGGTCACGCGTCAGTAATTTTTCGAGGCTGTTGTGTTAGCTTTAATTTGCTATGAACCACAACTCTGAAATAATAGCCATTTTATAAATACTTATCTCACTAGTTGGCAGAGGACTTTATTTTGATATACATTATGTATAACTAAAAAGGTTCTTGCTTTGCAAGCCTAATTTTAAATTCCTGGTTTGGTAATTATATAGAAGTTTTCGTATGGAAGATGATACTGACAGTTTTTTTGAAGGCTTCTCTGTATTCCATAATAATTAAAAGGTTAAGGTACCTCGTGGACAATTTTAAGCACTGGCCGAAGGACTGGACTCGTTATTTTAGTAAAATCTTATGTTCGGCCACTCGACTGGCCTCAGGGTTTTTAGGCAATTTTTCTGTAGTCCCTTCGTGGGCCACGAAAAAATCACGCTTGGAGGTTTTGTTCCAGGAATACGTTTACCGACAGCGTATTCAAATCAACATAATTAGCAGCACATAATTTTTTGGAACTTTACTAGAGGGCGCTAGTGATTAATTTGACGAAATACCTGGCAGACCTTGAGGAGAAAACTGGCCAAACATCGAAAGATTTTCGTGGCCGACCTTGGGCTCTTTATGTACTTTTTCACAAAATATTTGTTTCTACTTAGTAAATTGTGTTCTCAAGGAAAATTGTATGTCTTAGATGAAAAGACAAAGTTTATTTGCAAATATTATAAAATTATCAAAACCTCTACATATGAAGGGACTGTTAAATTTGTTTCTATTTTAGACTGAAAAGGAACTTTATTTACTTAGGGGGGGGGGGGGGGTCTAGAAGGTAAAAAAAGCATTTTTTCAATAATTTTTTCTGAAGCAACGGTAAAAGTTATTCATGTAAGAACTTTTGTACATATTTAAGTTACGATTAAAGAATATTTCATGAAATTTTGGTCAAAAAATATAAAAAATGTAGCTCTTGCTAAGAGATTCTCCGTGACGCCTTTGGAAAATGATGCTTCGCGGTGCAGAGGATAACTCCTCAACGGATCATCGGAAATGAAAAAAAAAGATTTCGATGAATTAAATGAATGCCTATAACATAACGGTCGGTTAAAAAAAATGTTATTGTTTTGGCGGTCAAAAAACTGAAAAATTCCATTGTTTGCCTAAAAAATCCGCCATTTTGTTTCTGTAAAATCGCAACAACAAAAAAATAGATCAACAAGACCGTTGTGTTCTCGCGATATATATGCGAAAAGTGCATACCAAATTTGGTGACGATCGGTGCAATAGTTTTGAAGAGAGACTGTGCACCGACTTAAAAAATGTAGTTTTGAGAAAAACACGTTTGAAGTTTTAGGCACGGAAAAAGTTCAGAAAGTTTTTTTCTTTTTACTTACACTGAGTTATCGATTTCAGCTCCATAAAGCAGAGTCACTTGAAGGGACTAAAGAAAAACACGAAAAAGAGACAGAATGTTGCCTTTGACCACCTTTGACCACCTTTGACCACCCTTGCTGCCTGTGTCTACTGTGCTCCGCTCGAGGGGTGGAGACTTACAGGTCTGTAACTTGGCAAGTTTAGCTCCGATCAACTTAAAATTTTGCGGGAACATTTCTGAGATGCTATACTACAAGAAAATTGAAAAAAAATGGATTTTTTAACCCTCCAGACTCCCCCCCCCCCCTTAAGATTCTACCGACCTTAAGGAACACATTCTCATCCAGACACTCGCGCCACGCGCTCGATATTTGATTTTGACATATGAAATTATTGTAATATAATATCCATCAATTTTTTTCGTGGCTTGTGTCGTTTGTCCAAACATTAAATTTATTTTATTCTTAAATCAGTTTTTTACAAATGAAAGAAAAACGACGCGTCCCATCAAAAAGTGATTAATAACAAATTTGCAGATCTTTTTTAAGAGCACAATTTTTGTTTATTAATCTTTTTTCGTATCTCGTATAATTTGAGCGAAAATGGAATTTTTCATTTTTCATTTTTTTTGTGCGATAAAAATCTGAATTTTCGACTTTTGAAGAAAATTAAAAAAAGTTTTATAACAATAATATATATATATTTTTTTTTGCCTTTTGAGTTGTATTAATAGCTGTCCCTAGAATTTCAAAGATTGAAAAAAAGTGTTCTCAAAAATTTTCAACATGTGCTCAATTTTTGAATTTTTATCCAAAATGGCTGGCTTGACCTTCATTTCAGGGCTCTTAAAAAGTATGTCAGAGTCCAATCCAATAGGTTAATTCTTTTGAAAGTTATCGTGCTAACAAAATAAAAATCTAGACACACAGACTAACAGGCAGACAGACATTTTGTAAACATCTGTTTTTTGAGTGCAGGGGTCTCAAAACGTGGACATTCGACAAAAACAGGTGGGGAGGGGGGGTTAAAACTTGACACAAATCTAATACCTTCTCATTAGAGGATGAGAATGTAATAATTTATTTTTTTATTTTCAAATAATTTTTTCAAAAATGAAACAAAGACTACACGTCCCATCAAGAAGTGATTATTTACAAATTTATAGATATTTTTTCAGTGCAAAATTTAGGTTCATGCATCTTTTTTCGTATTTTGTATAGCTTGACCGCAAAATGGAATTTTTTTTTAAATTATTTTTTTGTGCGACAAAAATGTGAATTTTCGATTTTTCAGGAAAATCAAGCAAAGTCTTATGAAAATATTGTAGGGTGTTCAAAAAACATTTTTCCTTTTCTGAATATAGTACTATTAATATCCGTCCGTAGAAGTTTTAAATATTTAAAAAAAGTGATCTCAAAAATTTTCAAAATGTGCTCACTTTTTGAATTTTTATCCCAAATGGCTGGCTGACGAACTTGACATTTTTTAGGAACCTGTTTTTTGGGTTCAGGGGGTCTCAAAACGTAGACATTCGACAAAAACGGGGGGAAGGAGGGGGTCAAATTTTACACAAATCTACTACCTTCTCATTATAGGATGAGAATGTAAAAATATGAACAATAGTCTCTGGCACGTTGAAATATTGTACATTCTACTGCTCATTTAGCCTATATCGTTAAACACGAAGCTCATGATAAGAATAAGAAGTTGGAAATAGAAACAATAAATATGACATAGTCTATTATTGGTATAATCAAAAATTGGAACCTCTGATAAAATCAATTTGTAAAGAAAAATGCGTCGATCACTATTCAATTAATGAAGACAAGCTTTCAATATAAAAAGGCAGGTATCAAATTATCATCCAATCTCGAACATTCCGCTCGCCTCGTTTGGACGAAATTATTTCAAAGACGAAAATAAATAAATTGATAACTGCACAACAAAAATGATGCTTATAAACCACTAAGCATCATTTACAGCTTTCGGAAGGAGACACAATTTCACGATTGGCCTTTTGAGAACACCACTTTTTGTTCGAAGAGACACTACACGAACGTGGTTATAAGATCCTGGGTGAAACTGGATGACGCGTCTAAGAGCCCACTTGGTAGAGGACAAGTTCTCATCACGAATGAGAACGAAATCACCAGTCTCAAGAGATGGGTATGGTACTCTCCATTTAGAGCGAGGTTGCAGTTCCTTGAGATAGTCTGATGTCCAACGTTGCCAAAAATGCTCTCTCATTTGCTCTAAAAATTGCCAACGAGAGAGACGATTTGTAGAAACATCAAGCAGGGTCGGCTCTGGAATTTGATTTAGCGGCTAGCCGATCAAAAAGTGTCCTGGATTCAAAGCCATAAGATCGTCAGGGTCATTGTTCATGGCCTGAAGCGGGCGAGAATTAAGGCAAGCTTCGAACTGAGGAAGAAATGTAGCCATTTCCACAAAGGTCAAGGTTCTGTCTCCGATGACGCGCTTAAGGTGATGTTTAGCTGACTTAATGGCTGCCTCCCAAATAACTCCAAAATGAAGCGCTCCTAGCGGATTGAATTGCCACTCAGTTACGTCCGAAGCAATGGTTGAAGCAATCAATTGAGATTCTTTAGACGCAACAGCGAAGAGGGATCGAAGCTGAGAGTCAGCTCCAATAAAATTGGTTCCCTGGTCACTGGAGAGTGTCGTACAAAGACCTCGACGAGATGTAAAGCGTCGGAAGGCAGCTAAGAAGCCTTCAGTGGTGTAGTCTGATGCAGATTCTAGATGTACCGCTCGATTTGAGCAACATATGAAGACTGCGATGTAGCCCTTGTACGATTTATGCCCACGAACTTTCGTCGTTCGAAGATAGACAGGTCCGGCATAGTCCACACCTGAATGAAGAAAAGCTCTGGCCGGTGTGGATCGAATGACTGGTAAGTCTGCCGTAAGCTGCTGTCGCATAACAGCTCGATGTCGAAGACATGGTTGACACCTGTGAATAAAGGCTCGAACAATTAAGCGACCTCGCAGGATCCAATATATCTGCCTCAAGGTAGCGAAAGTCAACTGAACTCCACCGTGGAGACATCGCTGATGTTCGCGAACGATAATCAGTGTAGTCATGGTTAATTCTGATGGTAGAATGAGAGGATGTTTTTCATCTGGGCTGAGGATTAAATGCTTAAGTCAACCTCCTACGCGAAGCAATTGAGTGGAATCGAGGAATGTAGTCAAGAAAACCAATTTGCTCTTACGTGAGATAGTAGTCCTTGTATTTAATGCTTTAAATTCAGATGGAAAATAATTACGCTGTTCATGACGAATCCATCCCAAACAGGCTGATTGAAGTTCCAAAGGAGACATGATTGCTGCCTTGAATTCGGATAGCTGACGGCGATATTGAATGGGCCGTAACAACCATGCTGTAGATATGAGAAGTTTGTCCAATGTGGAATAACGATGTAGAAGTACCCACGTTATTGGAACAGCACTTGTTGTGTGAACCTTTAAGGTTCGCTCCTCCATATCCATTTCCTCGTTTTGTGAAGAAGGGTACCCTGGCCAACAAGAAGATACAGGCAACCAATCAGGGCCAGTCCACCACAATAAAAACGAAGTCAGATCCTTCACCGTGAGACCCCGTGATGCGCAATCAGCTGGATTACTTCGTGACGGAACGTAACGCCACACAGCTGATGGAAGAGTTATTTGTATCTCAGAGACCCGATTAGCTATATATGTTTTCCACTTGGTAGGATGACCTCGGATCCATGCTAAAGTTACCGTTGAGTCACTCCAATGATGAACTGGAAAATCTCACACGATGGTGTGTTTAACGTGATCCATTAAGCAAACCAGAAGAACCGCTCCACACAACTCCAGACGCGGTAACGACACCTGCTTCAAAGGAACAACCTTGCTTTCGAAGTTAAGAGGCAAACAGATGATTCTCCAGATACTGAAATTGATAATGGGTAGATCGATCCAGCATAGGCTCTTACCGAAGCGTCACAGAAACCGTGAAGCTCATAAGTCCCTGAAGAAGAACGGAATTGAATCCAACGTGGAACTTCCATGCTGGCAATATCTTGAAGACTAGTTCCGTAATCTAACCACGACTTTCGAGTATCTTCGGGCAAATTATCATCCCATGAGATCTTCAAAAGCCATAGAGTCTAAATGAAGATCTTGACTGTATATTTCAAGTGACTGTTCTGTGTGAGAAGTGATGTCACCAATTAAAAAGTCCGAAAATATGTGACATCTTTGCATAACACGTGAATCACAAGGACATACGCTTGTATGTCCTTATATCTTGAAAACGGCTTGAATTGATGCTACTTTTCAGGTTTCCATGCTGCAAATGTTGATAGGAATGCAGCTTAGATTGTCCGATGCACATGTCTCTTAACAGCAGGTCTCAAAGGTCACTTTTCACTGTGGATAATCCCGGAAGAACACATCAGTAAAAACTATCAAATGTCACTGTTGCACTCGTGATGCACACATTGCAGTACTATGCCTTACGAACTAACCGGAAATTGCAACCAAAAGATATCCAGTCTCGAAGGACCATAAATGTTCGCGAGCAAACGAAATTACAGTTTTGAAATGAAGTTTTGATAATACGCATTGTGATAACTTGAACTGTAGGTGGAGTTAAATGTTGTAATGCACATGGATTAATAAGTAACAATTACTCTCCAGTGAGAGTGGTCTTTATTTAAGATAGTTGAACTCTAAAAATTTAATTTAAACGAATTATAATAAGGTGGGGGGATTAAATCTTTCGCATTTGAGATCATTTTTATCGCGTGTTCAAACATGGTCGAATTTCCTCGATTGTCGTGGAATCCGTATTCTAAAAAACCTACTATTTTTCTGCGAATATTTTCGTTCCAGAAGCGTTTAATGAACTTTTTTTCTAATGATTCAAAATATTCCGCTTCTTCTTCTACCAAGCTCCGCCATTCTTGACCATTTCCATTAAACTGGCATACATTAAATTTCGAAAGTCGGATTCAAAATCTGTGGCTTTTATGTATCGTTCTAACTCATGTTAATATCTCATTGGACGTTCATTTGATTTTACCAAAAATTTAGGGAGTAGTAAGTTTTTTAACAAGTGCGGTTTATAGGAAGCTAAATTTTGGTTTCGATTGATTCACTGGTAAATTTTTTCTTGGTTTCCCTCAAGACCAAAGATTCGATTTTCGTGTCCCATTTTTGAGGATATTAATGAAGCATTATTAGTCTTTATTTCGGCTGTTTCATGGGACAATCTTATGCTATGATTATCAATATCTTCTACCTGTTCTGATAAATCTATCGTCATCCGGACTAAGTAAAATTTGATCTATGGGGTGTTTTAGAGATGAGTTATCGTCCCGATGATTTAAACTCATATTTGATCCGAAATCCAACATTCTTTAAGATTTTTTCCAAAATTAGTGATTATGTATTTTTTTCTCGTTTTAAACCGAGATTTAATTTCATTTTAAATATTCACCAATATCTAAACTCTGTTAAATACGTGTGCTAACAGTCAGATCCAGATTTAGAATGATTATTTCAGATGACCGCTAAGGTCCTTTCAAAGTATAGTGCTTCAGGTCACCGTTGAAGTCAGTTCAATTTCAATTTATATATTTGGTAAGTATTAATTATTTTCTATATAGGTGCCTTTGAAAGCATAATGTTGACAGTTGTGATTGAGGACGGTCTCAACTGTCACCCTGGTTATTGTGATAATTATTTTTGCTCGATTTAGTTTGAGAATGCTTGCATGACTTTCATATCTAAGACGCGAAGTTCATTCATATTTGGCATTATAGTAAATACTGCTCTCACACGGCGGCATCCCGACACAATTCGAGCACGTATTCTATTTACAGGTATTGGTCGATTTCCATTCACAGAAATATCAGTTTGCGAAAGGAACTAACAGTTTACGATCTCACGGACATTTCGTGAAGAAAAATTCCGTAGAAATTAGATTCAAATTGCTACCTGTGTCTATTGTAGCATGTACAGGGCAATATTCAATAATTACTCTATTTCCAGAAACATTCACTTTTCTAAATTTTATTTCATAATAATGATTTTTATCATGAGACTTTATTTTAACTTTGATCTCAGGATGCCGAAAGTCGTGCCCCGTAGTTGGGCGCCAGATGTAGCGTTACTGTTTTCGCAATGAGATCGTATGCATCCTTTATGCGTGCACGAGGGGAAACTTTTTATTGAGCTTGTTGAGCTATTATTGCTCAGCAGAATCACCTTTTCCCTGATTGAATATATTGAGACAATAACACATACAAATTTCCTAACGAGATACAACAACCGCAGGATTTAGCCGGGAGCAGATGCTAATATTAAAAATTGCACCAGCTCCCAGCGAAATCGCGGTAATATTTTCGATGTAACCACATCTCACAACCGTGAGATGGGTAGCCAGTCTGCAACGAATTCAATACGATGATCCGGCAAAAGTATCGTGTTCCGTAAGGACAAGGAGCGACCTAAGGACGATCACATTCTGAATTTTCCCCGCAAGTATTTCAGCATTTTCTTGATACGCAGGGATGCTTTTCAGGCTATTAACCAGTGAAACCTTGGCACCCTCAAGAGAGCCGATGATCAAGACGATGAGCCTAATGGAATATTTGAGGCATAACCGTCGCAACTTCCTTATAAGGTCTTTATACCTCTCTTTCTTTTCATTCTTCTTGGCTATGATGCTTTGTCAGCTGGTGCCAAAAATTCGATAACGAACATGTTTTGTTTCTCGAAGGCAAGAAGAACTATATCAGGCCTCGAGTGCGTAACAGAAGCAATTGTCGAGAATACGAAGTTTTCGTATATCCGACACTTCCTATTCTCGACAATTGACTCTATTTCCCTAGCAGCGTTCAGCGGAGCGGTATTTGGACTGATGCCGTGAGAGTGACAGACAAGGTAATAAAGCACTTTTAGTGTCTCATTGTGCCTCTGGATGTAGGCCGTTTCCGCATGAGTTCCATAACCAGATAGTTTGTGTCCTAGATGCTCGGGGTGTGCATGACACGCTCTGCAACTATCATCGAGAATGTCTTGGCTCAAAATGGCTTCAATGCGGGTGATTCAAGAAAAGCAAACGTCAGCTCAGACGACATCGACAGATCCTCCACATTTCTGTGAAAGAGGCCGTGCATCCCCTTCTCGAGGAGCTCTTCGCAGAAGTTTTTTTCCTGCGCTTTCTTAATTCGGCCCTTCAGAAGTGAGTACTCGAGATAGATAAGATTTGATGCATTTTGCTCGTCCCTGATATTGAAGTCAAGGCCGAGTGTTTCAGCAGCCTCCTCCGCTGCTTTGTACATAAATTCCCCTTCGCCCACTTCTTCGGGCTTTCTTTCCATTTTAGGAAGAGGGTCTTGTCCATTTGCGACTATATGTGCTGCACCCAGAATAATCCTGTTGTAAAGGCATTCAAGATTTAGTATTCCGCGACCACCTTGACGGCGTGAGATGTGAAGTCGCGGAACAGAAGATCTAAGATGCATGCTTTTGTTCATGTGCATAACTTTTCGGTACTTGATGTCGAGGGCTCTGAGCTTGTCCTTCGTCCATGGAACAACTCCAAATGAATAGAGTAGTACCGGGGCGGCAAGCACGTTCGTCGCAGATACTTTGTTCCGCGCCGACAGTTCGGAAGACCAAATCCGTCGGATGAGACGTTTTTCTCTGTATCGAAGAGTATCCTCTATAGATGTCACGTCCTGAATACGGCTTTGTGGCACGCCCAGGTATGTATAGGTCTCTCCAGCGCCAAGGTGTCGTATAGCGTTTCTGTCGACGAGCTCAGGGTCTTCCGGGACACCATCAAGTTTCCCTTTTTTCAAATAAACCTTGGCGCATTTGTCTAATCCGAACTCCATTCCAATCTCATGAGTTTACTCTCTGACAATGTCTAGAGCTAGATGTAGTTTCTCTTCATTTTTAACATAGATCTTAAGATCATCCATGTAAAATACATGAGTGACCTTATGCTTTCGATTTCGACGTTTGCCGCAAAAGCACCATCCGGAATGACGAAGTGCAAGAGATAGTGGCAATAATGTGAGGCAAAAGAGGAAAGGGCTCATGGTGTCGCTCTAGAACACACCTCTCTGAAAGGTGACACTATTAGTGGGCACACGATGTTTTCTAGATGAGATTGTGAATCTGGTTTTCCAAAAAGGCATTAATCTTTCTATGCACCTCACGATGTGTGGATGAACCTTTAAGGTTTCCAACAGACAGATGATAAGTCTATGGGAGGTTGTATCAAAAGCTTTTCGGTAATCAATCCAGGCCATTAATAGGTAACGCTGATAGAACGCTGCGTCTTTACAGACACATCTATTGATGAGCAGGTCCTCCCAACATCCTGCTACCCCTTTCTTTGAGCCGCGTTTTTCTTACATCTCTCGCGACACAGGTCCAATTGTCTAACCAATCCTATCACTTAGAATAGCTGTGAAGATCTTATACACTGTGTTCAGACAAGTTATTGGCCTGTAATTTTTAGGGTCAGCTAAGTCACCCGTCGTTGGCAGGAGCACTGTGCGCCCTTCAACCAACCACTCTGGAATGGGCTCTTCTGAATTCAGCTATGAGGTGAAAATTCGGGCCAGATGCTGGTAGGTTGAAGGAAACTTCTTCCACCATTAGGTCTTGATACCATCTGGTCCCGGAGCGAAATAGTTATTCATGCCTCTTAACACGTTTTTCACCTCCTCGGTAGTAATAGGTGTGCATTCATCCTCAGATGTTATGAGGGCACTGCACAGCTCTTTGAAGCTATTTATATTCTTTGAGTGCTCTTTCAGTGGATGCTGGACTTCGTAGACTTCTCTCAAAAATACCTCGACCTCCTCTGGTTTGAGCGGATGGACGAAAGTAACTGAAGGGTCTTGGAAGAGTCGAGATGAGTCGGACAAAAACTGTTGATTATCTCTGACTCACCTCTCTTTCCGATCTTGACTTCTCCTAGCGTTAGGTAGTACTCGTATTCTATCAACAATATGCTGCCTGATCGTCAGTAGCTTTGACTTGTTGAGTATGTGATGACAGACCCGCAGTTCGCGCGCGAACTGTCGAAACTTGCTAGTGAAAGTCCTACCAGATGTTATATAATCAATCACACACTGAATGCGGGAAGCGGACTACCTTGCCCAGCCTATCTTTGTGCTGAGTTGATGCATTCGTCTTTTGGTCTTATGATTAACCGTTGGTTTTTTTCACGGTTTGCATTTGCCAAAGGCCTCGCTGCATTATACACACTACAATTGATATTTCAGAGGTCAAGTGCTTCGGAAAAATCTCCACGAAGCTCGTCATATAGTTCAGCCGAATATGAGGGCTTGGGAGAAACCTGAACGCTTATATAACACCTTTTCAGAAGTTCCTCGGCACGCTTTCGCAGACGTTTATGCGAAAAATGGGAGAGCTCTGGGTGTTTCGCGCAGCACAGAGTATGCAGTCGCGCCATGTATATTTATCGTTCAGGGCCGTACTGGTATCATAGCACTCCAGCAGGTCATCCGTGAGTCGATCCGTCCACTTAAAAGTAATGAGATTCTGCTGGTCAATGAGATTGACTCCGTCTTGATTGGCTCTCCCAAATCTTGGATAGACGGCATCGTTGTCCGACCCATTTTCGGAAGCCCTACGCGTTCATCCTTGTAGAGCCTGGTATGCAAGAATAAGGCTGCATACTCTGAGAGGTCGCCCGGAATCACAGATTCAGCGTTTGAGACACCTCACCCAGGTGCCATTCAGTTTTCGGCACGGATGTCACGCCTCCGCTTAGGGGCTTTTCCTTCGGGACCATCGGGTTCCATTATGTGTGGTTAGGTTAAGCGTTGGGCGCCATTTGTCAAGAGTAACTCTTGACCTCCAAAAATTCTCAACCTGACTATGGCTTATTACGCTATAAGGTCATGTACTTTTGACGTGACTATTTATGCGTGGCTAATGACTTAAAGTTTTTATTAAATTGTTAAAGATCTTTCCGGTCGAAACGACCTAGTCAAAGTTACTCTAGGGCACCAGCCACTAGCAATAATGAGTTAAATTTATCGATGGAGGGGATCGCTCAACCACAAATGAATCAGAGGCCAACATTTCGAAAGATATAAATAATGGTTTCATTGATTAACAGCGCGATAAAATAATATAAAATAGACACCAAAAAAATTTTCTTACAATTTAGAAAAATATAGGAAGAGAAGAACCCGCACAGAGAGCAGTTAGTGAGGCAAATCATTTTGGCGGTATTTCAAGTCAAGAATCAGTTTAGCCATTTCCAATATCCGCAATGCCGCCCGAGTAATTTGCCAAAATTATACAAACTCATACCTTCAAACTAGGCACATATTGTGCCTTTGAAAAATCAATTTTCAGGTCTATTTAGTTAAATAAGCCGGTATGACTTATAAAATTCATTACCAATACAAATCTTGTGCGTCCTTCGACTCTAAGACGAACAACGACAGTGACAGGTCGCCACGAAACGTTGATGCTCCCTGAAGGTGTGTCCGTTGTTCGCTACTCCGGTCGACCCATGAAAACACAGCGTTTGCGCACCAACCGCAGATGTACCAGATACGATGCCGCGAAAAATTTAATTCCGATATGGCCGCCGGAAATTACGTCACCGGTCCTTGCGACAGAATAGAAGGAAAGGGTTAAGCGAATGTCGCATGTCGACGGTGTGAGTAATATAAAATCATAAAGCTCTCTCTCGGTGTTGGAACCAATTCTGAGAGAACACTCTCCCAGTTCAGCCCTGTGCCGATATGCCGATCCCAGTTGTGCCTTGTGCCACTGGGAGCAACTGTCGTCTAAAAAATGACATCGGCTCCCAGTAGGACCGCGGTAAATCCCATTCATGGCCACGTACTTATATCCACAAGCTCAGGGTCCTTGGGAACGCCAACAATCTTTCCTTTCTTCAGATGAATTTTGGCACGTTTATAATCCAAATTCCATCCCAATCTCTCCTGTGTACTTCTTAACTATATTTGTAGCAGTTTGAAGTTTGGTACGAGAGATAGAGGCAGAAGTGTGATGCAAAAAAGCGAAGGGCTCATGTTATCGCCCCGAAAGACGCCCCTCTGGAAGACGACGTTCGTCGTCACACGATAATTTTTATATATAGTTAGTAGTAGCCATATTCTTGAAGATGGTTACAGCCCAATATAGCAAAGACATTTTTTTAGAGTTGGATTTATTGAATAGTCTGCACGGGGCTGTCGCGCTATTTAATATCAGTCACGAATGAATTTTTGTTATACAATCAATTGATCTGATAAGAGCAGTATGCCTAATTTGACATATTGGGCAAAGCTTGGTTCTTGAGCCCCACCGTCTACGGACTGGGTTGCAGTCAAGTGTATGATGGGTCGACATACCGGCTCAGGGATCAAACCCCGGACCTCTAAAGTAAATTATGAGTGCTTAGCCGCCCTAGCCACCGAGGCTCTTTATTATAATTACTTTTTTAAAACCTGTTCTCTGGTGAACCCGGATTTTCATCATCAGCCGCGGACTAAGTCAAGAGCCTGATGTGATGAGGATGTTATACATTATTTTAATACGAGTTTTGAAATCTTTTGCGTTGATGTTGCAGGTACAAAATAAGAGCATGGTCTAGTTTGGAGTTCCACTTTTACTGATGTTATCCTAACACAGCCGCTGCGAGCGTTGAAGGTAAAAATAGTCGCCTCTGGATTCTTTCTTAGAGCTACTATCTGCCACTTTATAGGTTTTTAGTCGCTTGATTCCTGATGGTCTAGGAAGTTCTTTACAATGCGACAGATGTTTAATAAAACCACCTTCTAAGCTGCTGCCAGTACCCTACTGACTCTTAAATTTTTAAGATGTTCAGTGCACTTTGCGTGCAAATTTCCTTTAGCCGAAATCACAATAGGATGAATAGTTGCATGATTCACGTTTCTCCATGTTGTCTTTACTTCATGCATTAACTCGCTATACTTATGGATCTTGATTGTATAGCTTACCTGCAAATTCTAGTTAAGTGGCCAAGCAGTGTTGATGATGTAGACTCTTTTACTTTCTTTCTCTCGCATCACGATGTCGGGTCGATTGGCTCGGATATAATGATCCGCCTGAACAGTAACATCCCAATATAAGATGTTATCTTCATGTTCTAAAACGGACACGGGAATGTATGTATAAAAAGGCACCTATTCTGTTAAGAGTCCTAGATTCAGGTCAAGTGTTTGATGTATAATGCCCGCCACATCATTATGTCTGTGCGTACATTCTTTCTGAGCCATCACGCGACAACAATTAATAATGTGATCAATGTTGATCTAACGTTTTGGGGTGCTCGCCGTTGAGGGCTTTTTGTCTCCATTGCGTTTCTAATTCCTGTATGGTTTCTACCCTGATATTCAAGGCCTCCTAGGAGGACAAATTTAATGGCGTGTAATCGAGATCCGCTTTACAGGTGGTGTTGTAAAGCGCTACATCTCGCTTGTTTTTAAAATAGTCTCTCAACTGTGTAACTTGTAACTTACACAGTTTCTTCACATCTACATCGCCACTACCTTCTCTATGTCGTGGTAGAAGTGCCTTTTCAATCGTCGTTCTGTTTAATCTTTCAAGGTCTTTGTTCAACCATTCGATGAGCCCAAAGGAGTACGTGAGGACAGATATGGCATAGGTGTTGGTTGCCCTGATCTTGTTTGCCGAGTTGAGAGAACTCTTTAGAACCAATCTGACTCTTGTAGTGAAGGCAGCAGTTGAGCTTTTTTTGAGGCCATTGCCTCAATGTCATTCTCATGTTCATTCTCTAGCTCTGCATAACCTGATTCTCGTTTGGTTAAATGCACTCTTCTGCATTTATCTAGACCGAAGTCCGTGTGGATATCATTGGAAAACTGCTTTGTGACATCGATAACTGGCCGCTGTTTGTGGCTTGAACTAGCGTATAGCTTCAGGTCATCCATGTATAGAAGATGGGTTAGTTGGTGACCATCCTCATTATCATGGATTTTGAACCCATGAGATATGCTATTTAGTGTTTTGCTCAGTGAGTTTAACGGTCGACAGGACCATAATGCACTGAAGGAGTCCCGTTGAATCATACCCGTCGTAATGCGTATTGATCTAGTTATCTTTGGTTGTCAAAATACGTGATTCTTGTACCCCGAAACATCGTCGCACGACTTAGAAAGTCAATGAAAGTCAAAACAAATAGTCATGTGGTACGGAATGAAATGCTTGCTTGTAGGCAATGTATGCCATGTGCAAGTTTCTTTGATGTTTTCGAGCTTGCGTCATGGCAACAGTGTCTATGTTGACTAGGTCTTTACTGCTCCGTGAGATCTTACAGTATCCTTTTTCTTCTTGTGTAAGGATGTCATTCTCGCTGCAGTGAGAATATACCTTCTCTGAAATTACAGCTGTAAGGCATTTACGAATTGGCAATCGCCTTAAAGTACCTATTTACCGCCGCCACACGGACTTTAACGTCCTTTTCTGAAAAGAGAAAGAGTTAAAGGTCGCCGATATATATAAGGAGGTTGACCTTATTGTCTCTTCTATTTGGCGGTTCACATAGGTATTCAGAGCTGTTGCCTCGTAGCACAGCAGATAAAGGCAAGAGAGAGATGCAGAAAAGTATAGGACTAAGAGAGTATCCTCGGAAGACACCTCTCTCATAGGTGAGATAGCTGGCAGTCGATACCTGATCGAGTCCTGGGTAATACACCTGTGTATTAACAGGTTCTCCCTGCAACCTGCCAGTCCTCTCTTGCATTCACGTTGTTCCACTATTGCACTCCATACCGGCTCGACAGATGTTAATATCCCCTCTTCGAGGATGCCAGTGAATAGCTTGTAGCTGGTGTTTAAACAAGGTATGGGCCTATAGTTGTTCTCCGTTTAAGAAAGTAGTCAATATAAGAGCCAGATGTTGGTGCGTAGATGTGAACTTCTTCCACCAAAATTTGTTGATCTTATCTAGCCCTGACGCTGGAAAGTTCTTAGTTCAAGCGATAACTTTCTTCAATTCTTCAGCAGTAATTGATGGACACTCCTGCTCGGGACGTTGCAACCGTTGCCTCTGGCAAAAGTTACGAAAGCGTGATATATCTGAAGCGTCTTCATTTAGCTTATAAGTATTTTTGTACACTTGCTCCCAGAAGACTTTAATCTAGTCTCGACTAGGCGGATTTTCAACAGCACATGAGGTTTTATTGAACAGACGGGAAGGATGAATAGAAAAGGTGATATTTTTCTGAATCCGCTTTACCCGCCGCTCATGGTGCTCTTTGACTGTTGAAAGAGCTCTTATTTTTTGCGTCCAGTGCTACTTAAAGGTTATCAGTTTACATTTGTTCAGTGTGTGATTTGCTTTCCTGAAGTTTCGAGAAAGTTCTCCAACTTTTGGAGTGAATTTTTTATTTGATGTTATGTAGCTAATCGCACACTAAACATTTCATGTATGCCGTCTCGTCGTCTCGCGAGTCTTACTAAGGCGTGCTGAAGTATCATTACTTCGATTGAGCAAATCGGGGAAAGTAGTATTCGCTTCACCTAATTTGTCCATCCTGAAAAGACTTCTTGGTGGATTGTTGATCTCCTGGTTCTCGTGTTGGCATTATCCGCTATCTGTAAAGGTTGTCTTGCTGTAACGGGTGGTACGTTTGCTACAGGATGTTGCTCTTCTTCTTGCTGATGAAGAGCTTTATATTCCTTTTGGCATAAAAAGGATCCCTATGTTGTAAATAGGTGAGGCGTAGTATGAGCATATTCCGGATGCATATTGACCCAAAACTCAGGTAAGGATGTCCCTCCTGAGTTGGTCAGACCATTTAAAAAGATGTACTCTTCTCTGCCCGGGGCCATTGCATGGTCATCGTCTCGGTTCGGTCCTATTCCCACTCACAACCGAACCGTAGCCTCCATCCGAGAGAGGCCTATTGTGGGTGGCACTGCACGATACTAGTAGCGTAACCACATAATTCGTTGCATTGGGCAGTTAGCCCAATGCAACGTGGCTGACTGCGAGTGAATGCAAAACTTGTAGAATCTAAATAAGGAGTGTTGAAATTCCACGCTTTCTTGTTGTCTCTAAAGTACTATGAAGTCGTGGTCAACGTTTTTTGTGTGGAATTCTATCTGTTTATAATACTTTGCTGCTATCTGTGCTCGGTGTCTCTGTGACTTCACGGCTGTGCTTTGGAGCGGGACTGTTGCTTGCTGCTTCAGATTGCTGAGTGATTCCTTGCTTGCCTGATGCTTACCCAATTTCTCGGTACCTTTTGAAGTCTTCTCACGCCTCTTTGCTTACGGTTTGTTAAGTGATTCCCGTGGTGTGTGAGTGCGTAATTCTGGTGGCTGAATACTTTCGCGCCTTTTTTATGATGCCACGCTATGTATAAACATTGGCATCGTGTGTGCAAAGTTGTTATTTTGTTTGACATACTATAGCCTGCAACCGCTTTCAGCTTCCATATGACTTTATAACGTATGTATGCACAAACCCTTATTACATAACCTTCCTATGCTACATAATCGTACCCTAGCTGTCATTTCTCCTTCAATGACTCCCTTCACCTTATCCAAAATTGCATCCCCTCAGCTGCCTCTATCTTTCCGGCTAATTTTCCGCTTCTTTTTCCAGCGAACTTATTTTCAGGTTGCTCCTTTTTTGGTAAATTAACATTGTTCTAGTTTTGTAATTTGATCCTTTTTCTTTTTGTTTATCCCTGCGCTATGCTGCAGCCTTACTAATTTACCTGCGCACCTTGCTTCCTTACTATTTATTATTTTTCCAATCAATTTATTTTATTTTTTTATTTTATCTTATTTTTTTTTACTAATCCTTAGTCACGCTCATTAATGCTGTTCTTGTTTTCGGCATGTATGCTTAACTTTATTTTAGGTTAACCTGTTTGGGGACGAGCCCCGTGAATTTGAATCTGATAATTGCTGTTCGGGTATTCACCCCCTCCTCCCACAAATTTCTATAGGTGAGTTTCTCAGCTTCGCCCCATGCCCCTCATCAGAAATTCTTCGTGCAAGGGGGAAAATAGAGCTCAGGGTGATTCCCAATCGGCTTCTTTGGGTAGTGGCTTACGGAGGGATCCCCCTCTTGGAGCCCGGACTGATATGGGGATGGATGGTATGCCTAGGGCTAGGACACCCATTAACCTTCGTGCCAGTGGGTCAAAGGCAACCCCACCCCTGTCTACGTGCTCCCCTTCTAAAAGAGCTAATAACAAAAAAAGAAATCGTCGCTCTCCTAACCTGTCTGAGGAAGTTACGGGTCTTAAGGAGTTTATGAAGATTAAGAATAAGGACCCGTCCCCCTCCTCTTCTTACTTCTCCCTCTCGATGGAAACACTCCCCCCCCCTTCTCTCACGTCAGAGCAAATTGACCAGACTGGCCAACCGAAGGATTTATTTTCCTCCCTTGTGTCCTTCCAGCGTAATGAAACTGATAAGGCTGTGCCGCCAGTTTCTGAGGTGTTGGATAATATCCCTTCGGAGTTTTATCTTCTGGACTCATGGAAAACCTGAACCCTAACAGGAGTATGTGTAGGCATAATGTCCTCGCTCTAGCTGATTTAATCGATGCGGTTATTGATGGGGGTAGGAGGATCTTTAGGAACGGTCAAAATCAAGTCAAGATATTCTGTGACGATTGGAGGGATGCTAATCTTTTGCTTGACTCACCGGACCTTAAAATTGGAGGCCATAGACTATTTATCCCTGAATCTCTTATCAAGAAAAAGACCTTCATCAGAGATGTAGCTATTACCTATTCTGCGGGTAATATTTATAACCGCATCGATCCGTCATTCAAAGAAACTGTACTTGCGGTTAGGCGAAGAACTAACCATGACGGCTCTCCCTCTGACATGGTTGAGTTCTCCCTGTCAGTGGGGAGAGTTCCTCGTAGTATCTTTCTCTCAGGCTTTTCTTTTGCTCTTACTCCCGTTATACCCCCTTCACGCTGATGTTTTAGGTGTCAGAGTTTTAGACATGTTGCTAACCAGTGTAGGGGTACTAGACCGGTTTGCGAATTCTGTGGGGAGTTCCACCACACAAATGAGTGCCCCAAGAAGCTCATCGATGCCCTGTGTGCCAATTGTAGGAGCTCCCATCGGACTTCTTCATGGATACATCCGGTCTATCTGTATGAGTTTGAAATCATGTGGTACAGGTATTGGAATGACTGTAGCTTCGATCAGGCAGAGGAGGTCCTCCTATTGCGGGGAGTTATCAGACCTCAGCTCAGGATGAGCTCTTTCTCTCATTAGGGTCCTGGGATTGATGTGCCGGATGTTAGCCCAGGCAATCCATGCTCTCCGGCTGCTTGTCTGGATGTGGTCCGTCCTTCTGTCTCTTCTTCTCCGGTTGCCCCCTCTTCCGCCCCCGCTATAGTGGATATAGTTTATGGCTCGGAATTTCATAATTATTCTGGTATAGAGGAGATTGTCGATAACCTGATTGATGCGTCTTAAGCCAGCATGAACTCCATTAAGTCGCTTCTGGATAGTCCTTTATATGGTGGTTAAGGCTACACGCCTCCTTGTAACATTGAAGTAACCACTGAAAAGTCTCCCCCTTGTGTCCCCCCTGATCCTGGTCTTAATGTATCTCTTAGACAGAGATCTAAGACACACCCCATTTAGCATAGTTCTTTTCTCGCTCGCTCCTAAGTTTTGTAACTTGGTTGTTGAGTTTCGTGTGCTTCTGCACGCTGTATCATAGCTGTAAATATTAGATATTTGATTAGCTTTTAGGTTTTTTCTTTCTTTTTCTTTTACTCAGTCGTAGTATCTTATAACTAAGTTGTTAGTATATTTTAATCTTAGTCTTTTTCGGAAAATCCCTGGTAGATTCACAAAATAAACAATCATGGAGCCTAACACAAAGTCCATAAGATTCGCTAATTGAAATGCTCACAGTGTATGTAGGAAAGAAGCGGAGATCTCCGCAATGTTGTTTAAATATGACCTTGACATTCTGTGTGTCACTGAAACCTGGCTCTCTTCTGATTCTGTCTGGGAGTTTCCTGGTTATATCACGCATAGATGTGACCGCTTTCAGGAAAGGGGTGGTGGCTCTGCTATTCCAATTAGGAGAGATCTCGTTTTCAGTTCTTTGGATATTCGCGGCGATTGGCTTAGTGAAATTGATGCAATGGGAGTCATGGTTTCTACCTCCCTAGGATCCGTAGCGGTTCTTTCAGTTTATTCTTCTCCGCGTGTCACTCTATGCTATGAATCTTGGTGTGATCTTATTGACTGTGCTGATAGCTGTGATGCCATCCTTTTATGTGGAGATTTTAATTCCGACTCCCCTGTGTGGGGTTCTAAGTGAGAAAATGCAAGTCGCAGAGAGTTGTGCCTTGCGGCTTCGGATCGGGAGTTGATTCACTTGAATGACTCCTGCCCGACATTTCTTCCCTTGCCTGGTAGGTCCGGTGCGAACTTGGATCTGATCTTTATCTCGACTGCTCTTGCTCAGCTGTCTTCGGTCTCAGTCTCCGAGGATACTTTCTCTTCTGATCATTTCCCTGTTGTAGGTGTCCTGGATGCAACTCCATCGACATCCTGCTCTTCTTCCAATCGTTTCAACGTCAAGAACCTTGATTGGTTTTTCTTTCGAAAAGGTACGGAGGATCTCATCCCGGATCTGGTATTAGCTTTGGAAGAGGATGTAAATCCTGCGACTGTCTATGACAAGTTCGTAAACTCGGTATTTCGTATATTGGTTGATTGTGGGGCTTATCGTTCCAATTCCCGTAGGGGCAGATGTAAGACCCAGCCGGTCTAGTGGAATAAGGACTGCGATGCGGCGTTGACTAGAAGGCGTGATGCCTTGAAGAGGTATCTGGCAGACCAGTCGACGGAGGGTGTTCTGGAGGCGAGGCAGGTTGACAATGATGTCAAAAAATTCCTTCGCAATCAAAAGTACTGCTCCTTTCGTCAGTTATGTGATTCTCTTAATCCTTCGAGTGGTTTCAGCAGAATCTGGCGGACTGTGTGTTCGTTGGCCTCTCGCTGTAGTTCTAAGAACACTGGGGTTGTTACTGACCCCAATTCTGTTGAGCTTAGGGAGCTTCAGGAAGCTCTTGTGTCCCCTCATATCGCTCCTGTTGTGGTTCCCCCAACCGTGAAGGTTGATGAGAGTTACCCTATGAACCGTCCGTTCTCTGAGGTAGAGTTCAGGACGGCTCTGAACACCTGCAAGGCTCGTACGTCTCCTTGTCTAGATGGAATTTCATACGAGGTCATTAGGGGCCTCATTGACCCGGTTCGGGAGTTCATTCTATCACTCTTCAACAGAATGTATGCTCTGCCCATCTTCCCGGAGGCTTGGGTTGACTCCTTTGAAATCTTTATCCCTAAGCCTGCTGGTGAGGGGTTTCGTCCAATCTCCCTGACGTCTACCATGTGTAAGGTGCTTGAAAGAATGATTCAGCGTAGGTTGGAGTTTAGGGCAGAGAAGGAGGAGTGAATCCCGAGATTCCAGTATGGGTTCAGGAGGGGTAAATTTGCTTTGAATTGTGTTTCGACGGTTACTACTGAGATTATGAGGGGATTGGGAGTGGGCGAGCCTACCCTGGCCCTTGCGATTGATATCAAGGGCGCATTTAATTCGATTCTCCCCGGGGTCTTGCTCCAGAATTTAAAGGATCTGGGAGTGGCGGCAAGAATGATCAATTTTATATCATTTTTGATCTCTAAGAAGAGATGATTCTTCTCTGAGCAGGGCGCTTCTCGGGAGTGCTGCGTTGGAGTCCCTCAGGGAGGAGTCCTGTCGCCTATATTGTTCAATCTTGATCTGCGTAAGCTTGGCGATCATCTGCCTGCTATTGTAAGGGCCAGTCAGTACGCTGATGACCTGCTTCTAATAGTAAGATGCAAGGATATCATGATGGCCCTGGCTCTTCTCAAGGAAGCTATTGAATCCTTAATTCAATGGCTTGTGAGTTGGGCCTCTCTATCTCTTTCCCGAAATCCCAGTTATATGTTTTCACTAGATCTGGAGTGGTTCTGGAGGAGACCTTCCTCCAGGTTTGTGTTCACTTGATTGTTTGTCGGTCGACCCTGATGTACTTGGGGATTTTGTTGTACATGCGCCTGACCTGGGTTCCACACATTAAGTACGTTGCCAGGAACGCCTTGAGAGCCATTGGCATTTTGCGGGTTATTGCTAGAGTCTCTTGGGGTGCTGATCCTGCGATTTTCAGTACCGTCTACACGAGTTTGGTCAGGGCTTGTCTGGATTGGGGTGCTCCCCTCTTTGCTTGTGCGAGCGTTTCAGCTTAGAGTATTCTCGACTGTGTTCAGTACCAAGCGCTTAGAGTTCTATTGGGTTGTATGAGCTCTACTCCTATCTCCGTCCTCCTGGCGGAAGCGAAAGAGCCCCCTCTTGCTCTGAGAAGGTCTTAACTTTCTGATCGTTTTCTGCTGAGAAATTTTAGTTGGAGGAATAATCCATTGATTCCAAAAATTCAGTTAGTTGCTGAAAAATGCAATAAGGATGAAGAGAGACTCAGGAGTGGCAGGAAATTCAGACTTAGGGCTGATAAGTCTGCCCTAGTTTCTTCTTTCAATTCGATCCGAGGAGTGTTGATGACTTGCGGTAGATCTCTCAGATCAGCTTACTTTGATGATGACTGGGAGGAACTTCTTCAAAGGTTTGAGATTGACTGTGTCTCGGGTGGACTCATCAGGGCTTCTGCCGTTTCGCAGGAGGCGTTCGACATGCTGGTCTCTGCGTTCTATCCGGACTCAGTGGGGATATTTACTGATGGCTCGGTGGATGCCGGCACCGATCGGGTTGGCTCTACCTCAGGTGAGCTCCTCTATCAAATCTGCGGAGCTCTAGGCGATTTTTGTCTGCACTGAAATACATTCTGAATATGAACATCCCTTCTTGTGTCATTTTCTCAGATTCTATGTCGGCGATTAACTGCATTTCGAACCGCTTTGCGGACCCACAGGGACCAACCCTGGCTCATAAGATCGGGCATTTACTTTCCCGGGCGTTCTCTCACGGTTTGACGGTTAATTTGTTTTGGATTCCGACCCATGTCGGCATTGACGGCAACGAGCGTGCTGATAAGTTCGCTAAGGCAGCGTCCCTTTTGAATTTCAGAATTAGGTCCGGCTTGCATGTTGCCGATGTGTTGGGGCTTATAAGGGGTAACTTCGAATTCTGGAAGAGTTGGTTGTGGCCTTATTGTAAGAAACTTGATAACCATAGGGAGTACTTTAAGCGAGTTGCGTGTAAAACTAGAAGGCCATGGTTTGTGGGCTTTCATTTTCCGAGGCGTTTTATTAACTTGGTGACCAGACTCAGATCTTCCCATATATGTACGGGCTCCCATTTTGGTAGGATGGGTTGGAATCTCCCTGTTGACTGCGATTGTGGAGCTGAGCTGAAAGACTTGCCCCACCTCCTTTTTGAGTGCCCTCATCTCTCTGTGGGCCGTCCTGCTTTTTTTTGGATTTCTGGATTGAAAGTTCCCGGGTATATCCCCTGAAGAGTTTGACATTAATGGTCTCCTGTTTGAACTTGATGGTGAAGTAATAAGCGAGTTGGGTGGGTTCTTTAGTAAGGGTAATGTCATTTTGTAATCTCTGAAGGATTCAGTCGAAAATCTTCGCTCCTTACTTTTCTTTCCCACATATTCCTTCCCCTCCCTGGTGTGCTCCGTCTCGGCGCGTCTGCTTTCTGTGTCTCGCCATTGAATAGTCTGTGGAACGTGTTAAGTAGTGGCTTAAACATTTAGTGGCAACTTGACTTTGTCTGGATTTTTAAATATTTTTTATATGTGTGTTAGTTCTGGCCATTTGCTGTATTGCAAGAAGCCACAAACAAGAAGAAGAAGAAGAAGAAGAAGTTTTTGTTGTGAACGTGTTTTCTTTCGGTTTCTTTAAAATAAAGACTCTTTTTTGTGCTCGAAAGTGTCCAGCAGTAATTATTTCTTATTTTTACCCCCTATCGTAGAACATTTAGAACACACTTGATTCTCGATCTTCCGGACGTACACCGAGTCGACCTTTGCAGGTCTCCTGAAAACACACACCCACACAGATGTCGTCCTTATCGCTCGCTTATTCTAACGCACGTACTATTCGTTTCCGTCGCACTCAAATATTTATTAATAATTCGTACAATTCGCGTATGGATTTCTCGGTCGCTATCAGAGAGCTGCAAAAGAAGCGTATGATAAAGATGAAAAGGCTTCGAGCGAAGAAAAAGAAAATATATCCTACGATGGGCGACGTATAGTTGAATTACGTTTCCTGGGTAAAAAATGGTGGTGTTGTGATTGCAAAGTGTCGTATACGACATCTTGTCTTTTCAAAATATTGAAGTGAAAGTATATTTCTTAGATTCTTACTAAAGACAATTTTAGTTCCTATTAAATTCATTAGGTATTACTTATGTATATAACCAACCAATAATATTTTGGAATAATTATCTTGAAGCTTTTGACACACTATAAAATATTTTCCATTGCAAAAGCATACGGCCCTCAACTATTTCCCTCGCAAAAACAAAGATCAACTTAGTACCACTTTAAGATCAGTTTCAAACAACGTTTGGTCTTTTTCTGGTCTGTACCCTTCAGCCAATACCTGCATCATTTTTAGGGCATTGAAATAGGCACCCCCCCCCTCTCTCTCTCTCTAATATAAGGATAGCCGTCTGTATCAGCAGGCTAGCTATACCTAAAAGTCCTAAAAAAACTGGGTTGATCTGTGAGCATTTATGAGATCTAGAGGATTCAACCAGTTTCCGTTGTATTTATGGAAATTGGGGGTTTAAACTGCTGGCTGGAACAAAAGGACATGCCTATAAGTGCCTATACTGTAATCTTCAGTTGGTTTTTCTTTTCACGAGGCTTAAAGCACTTTTTAATAGTACGCTCCTGAGCTAACTGATATGCGGTGTTGCCACGCTCCATACTTTCTATCGCAGGATCATTTATTTTTTCTTAGATTATTTTATAAACAAGGGAGATCTACGGAAAGAGAGAAGAGCAAATATCGGTCACTCGCCACTCCCCTCTCTTACCGCATTATGCAGAGAGGAAACAAGCATGCGAGGAAAAGGGACGGAGATCGGGGAAGAGAAGCGAGCCAGGGAACTATTCGTTGGCATCCTTGTTAAAACAATGAGCAAGCAAATAAATGTCAGATTTTGCAAAAACTTTCGTTAATATTTAGACAACTGTTCGCGAAGTGTCAGAAGAAACTATTCATAAAATAATCTTGTTATCTTCAGTTAAGAGTACGATCATTTACTTTTCCCATAAGAGCTCATGTTAAATCACTCAACATTTAGATTCAAATAATTTCTAAACGCGTTAGCGAATCGTTCTGAAAGTAATAAAGTATTTACCGTACAGGAGGGTGTTAAAGTTTTGGGATTTTCGTAGATCTCTACTAAAAAATGTCAGAAATCGTCACAAATGGTCAGAAGTTCTAACGGTTTCTGAACATCCTTACCATTCCTGATGAGTCTCACTAATTTTCAGATTCATCTTCAGAGTCATGTAATATATAAATATTAATGCTTAAATATAAGTAAAAAAAGAATGTGCATAAATAAATATAAATAAATCAATAATATAAATAACCTAGGAAAGATAAAAGGGATTAGGTTTTATAGCATTGTGTTCTTGGAACCCTAATAAAAGGATTATCCTTCGAACCCAAGTTCTGACGATTTCTGAACATTTTTTCAGGAAATTCGACTTTTGCTGATGATTTCCGTCCAGAAACGTAACAAAAGTGGACGAAAATAGTCAGAAATCCTGAATAATTTTTCTGATGATTCCTGACTTTTTTGGTAGGGATATCCTCTACTTAGATGCTTTTTAACTCTTCTAAAAGCGATTAAAAACATTTCGTCTAGTATAATTTCGATAGGGGTATTCACGCCCTTTCCACTGATCATAAGAATTTGTTGAAAAAATAAATATTTGACCTTCAAAAATGAATGTCATAGACAAATTTGACTTTTCTGGAAAAATGCCTTTTTATTTTTTTATCTCGAAAGAAAGCTTAGGTTTTTCCCTTTTATTTTTTATTTTTGAAAATAAGCGATGAGTCGTTTTTGAGAATGTACCATCTGTTTTTAAGATTTGTAACTCTTCTGATGGCATTAAAGCAAAACTTTGTCCCGGATAGTTTTAATAGGGGTTTTCACGCACTTTCTATTAATCATAAGCATTTTTTGAATAAATAAATATTAAAAAAATAAATGTGATTTTTTTCATAGTAGGATCCTATTTTTGAATTTTTTTTTAGCTAGAAAGAAATGTTACCGCCACTGTAAAGGGCGTGAAAACCCCTACAAGACCTATACTGAACAGCATGTTTTTGTTATCATTAGAAGAGTTACAAAACGCCAAAACTTATATTATAATCTTAAAAACGAATCATCGCTTATTTTCACAAATAAAGAATTAAAATCCTACCTTTTAACTTCAAAGCTCTTAAAGATACAAACCTAAGATTTCTTTTGAGATAAAAAATAGGCCTTTTCCAAAAAAGTCGAATTTGTTTCTGATTTTTATTTTTGAAGGTCAAATATTAATTTTTTTTAAATGCTTATGATCAGTGAAAAGGGCATGGAAAAGCGATCGAAACTATACTCGGCAAATTGTTTTATCACTGCTAGAAGAATTAAAAATCACCTAAACAGACGATATCCACGATAATCCCAAAATTTGCAGCCCCTCCCTCTCGGTAAATATTTATCTAAATGATCAAACTTTTCCTCATAAACTACTATCCAATAGCACAACACTTTGCCCAAGTTTGATTTAGATCGATTAACGTTGATTTTTTGAGTGAACATACTTGAGAAATAATGCCTCATATAGCTAATAAAATATCACAAGTTTTAATTATTGAAAATCTGTTGGGCATCTTGAAAGATATAAAATATGAATTGCCTAAAAATTTGAAATATTCATGTTTTTTCAAGGATAATCATACTAAACTAGCTGTGAATTCGATCTCGAGTGTTTCCACTTTGTTTGTATTTATAATTATATAGTGCTCATTTCACGAGCACTTTACTTCCCGTTAGCAAAATACATTTGTTTCCTCAGAGAGAAAGCATTAGTGATTTTTTAAATAATAGAAAAACTAAAGTTTTCATTTTGATTTTGTACAAAAATTGTCGGAATTATTTTATTTGAAAATTTATGATCAAAAAGTCTTTTCTACTCATGCATCCACTTCGAATTATGTCGATGAAAACAGTTTTTCAATTTAAAACAGATCTTTCAAATATTATAAAAGAGCATAACTTCCGTACTTTTAAATGAAGTGCATTAATATTATAGGTCAATCGATTTGCCTCGAATCAAGGAATCTTTTCCGTTATTCCATCCATTTTGAATTATGTTAATGAAACAAATTTTACTATAAAAACCCGTTTTTTCAAATATGACGCCTTACCATAGCTTCCATACTGTTCAATAAAATGTATCAATATTATAAGTCAATCGATTCGTCTCGAATCAAAACATCTTTTCTATACTTACGTCAACTTTAAATTATGAGAATGAGAAGATTTTTACTACAAAAATCGATTTTTAATATAACATAAATGAACATAACTTCCTTACTTTTTGATCAAATGTATTAATATTATAGGTTAATCGATTCGTCTCGAACCAAGGAATCTTTTTTATTCTTGCATCAACTTTGAATTATGTTAAAGAAAAAAGTTTTACCAGAAAAAACCATATTTTCAAATATTATGCATTACCATAGCTTTCTTACTCTTAGATAAAAAGTAGCAATATTATAGGTCAATCGATTCGTCTCGAATCAATACATCTTTTCTATTCTCGCATCAACTTTCAATGATGAGAATGAAAAGATTTTTACTATAAAAATCTATTTTAAATATAATAGAAATGACGATAACTTCCCTACTCTTCAGTAAAGTGTATTAATATTATAGGTCAATCGATTTACCTCGAATCAATTAATCTTTTCCGTTATGGCATCAATTTTGAATTACATTAGTGAAAAAGGTTTTACTCTAAAAAGCCGATTTTTTAAATATTATTTAGAGCTACAAAAAATGTAATAAATATTTTTAGAAATCCTTCGGTCAGTTTCAAGATATTAGTGGTGAAAATAGGCCCTCCAAATTTCATAAATTTATCTGCAACCGTTTTCAAGTTATCGGGTTCACAAAAAAGTGTGACATCCACACACACATCCACATCCAGATACACATAAATTGAGGAAGGTTTAATTAAATGAATTAAAATTTGTTGGTAAGTGTTACCATTAAAAAGCTTCCTCTATAAGGAAGCAAATTTGACTAAGGGGGTATTTCTATTTGACCGAGCTTTTTTTAGGCCTTCTTCAAAAATTCATAAAAGATACAATTGTTAATATTTTTGAATGGAATTTTGTCTATATTTTTAAACATATCTTAAAATGCAAAAATTCAGGTTACTAATTAAAAAATAAATAATAGGGGGCGCTGTAGCATTTCAAAAAATGTGTCTCGGAAACGACACCCTCACTTGGCTGACATGATTCAGCTGCTTCAGGTCATCCGAAACAAAAAAATCTAAGAGATTCTTAAAATATACGAGTACGGCTATAGCCGGGACTAAAAAAATTTTTAAAAATAAATAAAAATTGACTAAATTGTACCAATTTGAAATTTTGTTTGCGAATTTTGACTTTTTTCGGGGAAGTTTTTGAGATGTTAAAAATTCAAAAATCGTTATTTTTTATTTATTTTAGTTCGGGCTATAACCAAACATCTGCTAAATATATCCTCCAAATTTGAGCTGAATCGGTCAAGTGGCTTTGACGGAATCATGTCAGCCATTTTAAAAAATCGTGTTTTGAGAAAAACGCTAGCCACGCGCAACTAACAAAAAGTTAACCAATAGGAAGCAACTCAACCACAGCCAGCCATATTGGATAAGTGAGCACGCGAGAATGAAGTATATTTGAAATGAGGAAGGAAAATCTTGAGACGAACAATGACTCTATTATACACATTTACAACCTGCCTGCCTGACAGCCGAGGCGGCCCTCCACAGTGTGTAGCTGATTACTCTCCGCTCTGCGCAGTTGACCCTGCTGCAGCTTCGTTAAAAAGTATGAACCAAACAAATCCCTTCACGTACAAATTCCACATACTATATACTATCAAAAAATAAAAAATAATAAGGAATCGATTTTTTGGTCCGGCCAAATGTAAATACCCCCTTAATAATTATCGGCAAATTTTTGAATAGATTTCAACATTACTTTAACCCTTCCGCTGTAAACGGGGTTCTGTGAGCCCCAGACGAAATTTACTACGTCGGTATTTTCAATTGTTTATATGAAATAATTTGTTTCAAACAAATTTGTTCCTGTTACTGTTCGACTGATCCATAAAGTAGAAGGTTTAATGATATTGTATACATTTTCCCAGACTTTTACCTATCACTTTATCAAATAAAAAAAACCCTTGAGTCAATCACCCGACATCCACTGACCAATAATGATACCAAACGTACATCATACAACAACACTATACTTACAGTCGTGGGATTAAATGTCAGATCAAGAACATATCGCCCGCCTCGTCGTATGACGACGATGAAACTGACGACATTGACACTGGTGCAATATACAATATCGTCGCCCTCAGTATTGTAAGCATGGTGACAGCACCCTGAGAACGAATTTGTTTCAAGGCAACAATCATGAGAAGTAGATATTGGAGCAAACCTGTAGTCCGGTGCTGGATTTTGGCCAGTTAGAATTCATCAAAATATCGTTTGCCGTCAAATCATTAACCAGAACTAGGCCTGCTAGGTAAGACCATTCAGAATTAAGGGTGATGACGGCTACTTGATAAGTTGTGGCTTGTCAAGCCATGAAAGCGTTAGTCTTCACGCTGATATGCAGATTGATACGTGACGTCACAATGACTGATGTCCATCCTAAGGAGTGCCTCATATGCACGTCCCTAGATTAGGATATACATCCTTATTACATACACACACAGCCTTCTTGACGAAGAAGTTTGAGCTTCTTCGCCCAGGAGTCGGAGATGACAGAGATTTCTGAGCACGGGTCAATCAACGGTCGAACCTGATTTATTTGTCCAGTTGGCGTCGTTACGTAGATGAAAGTTGTAAGAGTTGTTATTGAGAATTACTAGAACCTGTTATTTACCGACATTCGTATTTATAATAGGGGTGAAAACTCTCTTTTGTGAGTCAAAAATCTCCCCTACAGTTTTATTTAAAAAAAAAAAAATGAATTCTGTATCCGCATCGCTGGTAGGCAAAAAGCATTAAAGGCGACACACTTACTCTTACTTGAAGGCGATAATATTTTTTTGGTGACATTTCAGTTATCAGGAACTTTTTGCAATATATTTCATCAATGAAGATGGTTGCCCTTATGACAAATAACTTCCCGCAAGTGTGTTAGTATTTCGTTGACACACAGGCATACTTTTCAGGCTATTAATCAGTGAAAGCTTGGCACATCCAAGAGCACCGATGATCAGGACGACTAGCTTAACAAAATATTCCCGGTATATTTCTGAGTTGAGTGAAAACGTTTTCTATTATATCTAAATTTGTATCTGCATAATGAGAAGCGAATTACATTTTTTTTTAAATTTCTTATCAAAGGACCTTGCGCACAGTGGTCCAAAACAGCTAAAAAGGCGGAAATAAGGCGAATATATGGAAGTCGTTATTGGTGTAAAATTGTGTATTTTTTCACACGCAAATATACAAGGCATCAAACATCAACCATATTTTTATCCTTCGTAACTCTGAAGACCCGAAAAATTCTCCTGAACATGACGTATCCACGGCAGCGTTGCGCACTCTGCAGTCACTGTGACTTTGGGTTTTTAAGCCTATCGCGTTTACCTCATTGAGAACCCACAAAGAGCTAACATGCTATATACCAAATTAAAGGACACATTTCGCTTCAAAAAAGTGTGAAGCCAAAAGTTAATGTAGCCCACTGACTGCTGCTCCAAGACGCCCAGATATACACTACGCAGTCAACAAACGTCAACTTTGCATTAAATTATAAATATATGTTACGAGATGCCATGGGTGAATCTTAGATAGTATGAGTCATTAGTGTGTGTGCATCAAGGAGCAGTCGGCGTTTTTTGCCCATACGCGCCCCCAAGTGGTATTTATTGATAAAAGTCGGGAATCACGTCGTCCACCGCGCGCGCTCACCGCCTAAGAAGACAGGTGCTGCACAGTGGGCTGAATCGAGAATTTACTATGCAAAATCACCTACAGCCTACAATTCTTAAATTCTTAAATAATCAAAACCCGTTCTAGTTTCGCTGTTGGTTATGAACATAACCTAAAAAATTACCGGTCGAATGTCAACAAGCGGATTGATGATGAATATTTTAATTAAAACAAGATTTCAAGCTATAAGTCATTCAATCGATTTTCACCCTGAAACACTGAATAAGGGAAAAAGTTTAGTAGTCATTCATTTTGCCCGTATTCAAATACATATTTGTTAACAGTTAATGCACCACATTTGCCGCGAACGATTCTTTCTATCAGTGTATTGACTTTCGTAACCTCTGTTTTGTTTTCCTGAATTAAAGTTACGTTATGATTGATCAATGGGCTTTCAATATACAAAACTCAGTGACACTGACGAAAGAAATGTTATGAAGAATCAGAAAACCGCAGGAATGTTAAAAATAAATTAAATTAATGCCTACACGGAGAAAAATGAGACTGAAGAGTTTAATGTTCAGTTTAAGAATCGCTTAATGATTAAACAATGTTACGAATAGATGCAAAAGACACGGGAAGAAATATAAAACAACTCCTGCATAAGAGCTTAACTTTTAATATTTTAAAGTATGTGCATACACTTCCCACGTTATCAATTGCAATTTAAGTACGTCAACCTTCGCAAAAATGGAACTTAAGTCTCTAATCAAAAGTTTTTTTCCCCCATAAAAGAATTAAAAGCATTCATTAAATTTTCTAGCGTCAAAAATAGAATAATATATTTCGTGTCTCAGTTTTCGAAAGGACGACATCTTAATCCAAACACAGTTTATTGTGTCATATTGGAAACTCGACTTAGTTAGCAGCAGTTCAGTAACCATTCCTGGATGCACCGCATTCAACACACACACACACAAAAATTCTGCTAAACTTTCTAGATTTAAAGTTAAAATACACTGTAAAAAAGGATTACTTTCAGCCAGACAAACTTTAATAGGATTAAGTTAACATTGTTTGATTCAAAAATACAACCTCTTGGTCGGAAGGAAATATTTCTTTGAATCAAAGAAATATTAATTGAAGACAAAAATATACATTTTAAACCAAATTAATGACTCATTGTTCCAAATGAATGTGCCATGAATGAGAATGAATATTTCTTTGAAATGAGGAAATCTGAATTGACGGCAAGAAATATATTTTAAAGTCAAGCAAATATTTTAAAGGCCCAAAAAACTATTTCTTCACATCAAATTTTTAAATAGTTGAAGCAAAGCAATATCCCACTGATTCAAAAAATATTTCTATGGCCTAAACCATGCACGAGTACAATAAAGTAGTTCGTACTTCAACTGTAGTACATACTTTCCTAAATGAACCAATGGACTCTTTCAGCCTTAATTATAATTATCACTGTTATTATTATACATCTCTAATTTAAACAATTCACATAATTTAAAATCTTGATAATCCTTAAACAGAAGAATATGATGAAAAATCCACCTCCAGCAGGACTCGAACTTGGGTCCGTCGAGTGTAAAGTCCACAATGATGACCACGACGCTGTCGCAACATGGACATTCTAAGGTGGAAAGCCGTATTTAGCCCTCACCATAAATGCCAAAGAAATATTTCTTCTAATCAAAAACATGGATATTGAATTTAACAACATATTTCTTTAATCTAAAGAAGTATTAAATTGAAACAAATTACGCCAAATTAATTAATATTTGATTTAAAAAAATTATTACTTCGTTTGAATAACTGTTTATTTGTTATGAACAATTTAATTCTAGTAAAAAAATCAAATATTTCCTCCAACTGAAGAAATAAATATTTATGTAAGCATAATATCTTGTTCATATAAATAGATGCGCTTCATTGGTATAAATGCATGAACTCTTTGTAACAAATAAATATATTCTATATGCAATTAATATTATTTTGAATTAAACAATTATTTCTTTGTTTTAAATGAGCCTAAAGACTTGATTCAAGTATGCAAAATTAATTGATTCAAATGCGTCCGAATCAATTCAAAGAATCCAAATCATTGAATCAAGTAAATCATTTTCTTGAATATAAGATATATTTATTTGAATCAAGAAAATATAGCCAAAGAATTCATTTTTTTAGATCAACAAAAGATATGTGTCTGGTTCAAATAAAAATTAATACTGTTAAAGAATATTTTCTTGATGCTGAGAAATAGGATTCAAGTAAATGCATTTTCTTGGTTCCAGGAATTCTTTTTTTCAGTGTAGGTACAGCATAGCTTCCCTGTAAAGATTAATGAATTTTCTGCAGAGTTCACAGAATTTTTAGTAATGTACAAAATTTACAGATATTTTTTGTAACATTTACTGAATTTTTCCTTGAATTTTACATCTTCAAACTCTAAACTCTAATACAAACGTCTGAAAATTGTACAGAAAGTATCCGTAAATTTGTAAAATTATTGACAATTTTCAAGACTCTGCAGAAAATTCGCTAAGCATAACAGAAAAGCTACGCTTTTCCTATTTTAACTAAAAATTGTACTTTTATCAAAATAGTTTGTTTCCGCGAATAACTCTCGGGCTAGACCGAGCCGCAGCTGGTCTTACATGATGTCATAAGAACGTTTAGTGCCTCCTACTTGAGTATCCAGAATACCAGATTGCAGAGAAGCAGCTGATTGCTGCGTTTGAAACTCGGGTTCATGTCTCGGTAGCCAAATTTTGTCATCTAACTCGACCTTTTCTGCTTCAGCAAAGAAATATTCATAATTTATTTGTTCAAACATCATATATATACCGGAGGGCCTATGACAAAGCCACCGGAAGCATCCTCAGGTTGCGGATCGAGGGTCCTTGTACCAAGAGTTTCTACTGAATATGATTACAATAAGTAATAACTAATCGCTGAGAATTGTCCAAGGATAGTCCCAAAGGAACAACCCCCATGCGGAGACGTAACAACCGTGCTGAAAGCTAAATGGCACCTGAGTGAGGTGTCTCACAATGCAACGGTGACTCTGGAATACCGTGCGACCTCCCAGGGTATGCGGCCTTATCATGCATGCGAAAGGGCTCTGTAAGGATGGACTAAACCTTTCCCTAGCTGCTCGTGGGAACAACATTGACACCACCAAACCCAGTTGTAGATGCGGTTCGAAAGAATCGAACGCGTAGAGCACTCGACCATAGGTCGGCAAATAGGGTCGATCACCCTATAGTTCGTGATGCTGAAAATAATTTGGATAGAAACACGGTGACGAACCGGCGAAACGCTTACATTGAGTGAAAGAATCAACTCAAGGATTAGTTTCTGGACTGCTACGATTCCAGCATTATTCCTGTTTGTGGAGGCTTTATGGCGCGTATGCACACTTCGAGGTGCCAGAAACACTCAGAGCTTCAGCACATTTCGCAACAGACTTTGCAAATTTACCGCAGGAGGAACCGACATTAAGACCAATCGCAGAAACCAGGCACCCCCTGAAGGATGATAGCGATTTCAGAACAAGGAGGAACATTAACATCCAAGTTCTTTCTAAACCTCAACTTCGCAAGAATCTGACCACTTCGCCATCAATTGTTCAGTTAACGGTGCGTCAAGAGCTTTGGCTGATTCAAATCTAAGGCCAAAACCACCGATGGATCAAAAGACCAAAAGACAATTGGATCATCTAAAGAAAAAGGGTAGCTGGAAAGATGGAATGCGTCCCGTGTTCAGTATGTAATTGGCTAAATAACAGCTGGTAGGCTGTTTACGAAAACGGTCCGACAGTTCGCCCACGCACTGAAGATATACCATTAAACCCTGAACATGTTAAAACTGTTGACAATCAAGCAGCATATTATTGACAAAATTCGGATGTTATCTGACGGAAGGAGGAGAATACAGAAGAGGGAGGGGTGGATCAGGGAGAATCAATAGCTTCTCGCTGACCCATCGTGCCTCATCAGCGATCTCCCTGTTTCAGCCGAAAAATCCGCCCAAGCCCGACGAGATCGAGACTTTTTGGAGAAGGGTTCGAAAGTTCCAACCGTTGAAATTGAAGAAAGACACTCAGGATATCATCCACTTCAAGAAGCTTCGCGATAACCTCATAATATCTGAGGAATGTCCATCAATCACTGCCGAAGAGGCGAAGAAAGCACTTAGGGGCACGAAGAACTTCTCCGTCGCAGGACCAGATGATATCAAGAAATTTTGTTGGAAGAAGTTTACTTCTACGCACTAACATTTGGTCCGCATATTCACCTCATATTTAAAGTCGAAGACGCCCATTTTGCAGTGGCTGGTGTTAGGACGCACTATACTCCTACCAAAAAAGGCAACTTGTCCAACCCAGAGAATTACAGGCCAATAAATTGTTTGAACACGCTGTATAAGATCTGTACAGCTATCCTAAACTACATGATTGTTCGGAGAACTAGACTTGTGTAGATTAAGAGAGATGTACGAACAACCTAGCTCAAAAAAAGGTCTAGTAGGCTGCCGAGAGAACCTGCCAATTAACAGATGAGTCTGCAAAGACGCAGCAGTCCACCAGCGCTGCCTGTCATAGGCCTCTATTGACTACCAGAAAGCTCACGATTCAATCTCTCATATACTTATTATTTATATTTTTATGCATATTTTTTATTTTCAGAAGAACTTGCATATCAATTTATCTGTTCCGCGATTGTACATGCCACGCCGTCAAGGCGGGCGCGGACTTCTATATCTTCATAACCGAATTACCCTGTGTACAGCTTACAATGTTGCAAATGGAAGAGATTCTTTCCTAAAAATTGTCAAGAAACACTAGAATCTAGATGACTGACAAAGGAGCATTCCTTTACAAAGCCGCGGAGCAGGCGGCGGAGACCAAGTAAACAAAGCATAGTTCAAAAAACTTCTGCCAACAGCTCCTTGACAAGAAAATGTACAGAAACTTACACAAAAATGTAGAAGGTCAGTCTTTGTCGATAAGAATAACGTTTGCTTTCCTCAAATCTTCCGGACTTAATTCAGGCACAAAGAATTTCATTTTTGCGTGCCAGTATGGTATCATTTCCACCTTAGTATACCGTAGTTGCTTTTTACGTCAAGAAGTTCTCAAAGAGAAGTGCAGAGTGTTTCATGCACATGCTGAATACCTAGAGCACATACTAACCAGGTGTCCCACCCACACGGGAACGACTTATCTCTACACTGAAAAAAATAATTGTTGAAACACAGTAAATATTAGTATATCATTTACTTGAATCCTATTTCTTGGCATCAAGAAAATATTCTTCAAGAAAATCATTTCCATGATTCAAAAGGTTTAGATTCGTTGAAATCTGATTAGTGTTTTGAAGTAATATTTATTTGATTCAATGTTTTCGATTCCTTGAATTGATCAGGACGCACTTGCATCAATTAATTTCTCCACACCTGAATTAAGTCTTTAGGTTTATTTAAATCAAAGAAATAATTATTTCATTCAACTGAAATAAAGACATATTTTATTAACTAATTTTGGTGTGATTTGTTTTAATTGAATACTTCTTTAGCTTAAATAAATATGTTGCTGTGAACTTTACACTTGATTGACGGACGCAAGTTCGATGCCTGCTGGTGGTGGATCTTTCTTCGTATTTGTCTATTTCAGGATCATCCAGATTTAAAATTATCTGAATTGTTTCAATGAAATATGTATATTAATAACGATATTTCTTATAATATAAGTTGAAAGAATCCAGTTGTTCATTTACGAAAATATGTGCTACAATTGAAGTACGAAATACTTTATTGCACTCGCGCATATTTAAGGCCAAATAAATATTTATTAAAATCAGTGGGATATTTTATGCTTTAAATATTCAAAAATTTGATGGGGGAAAATAGTTTTTTGAGCCTACAAAACATTTTCTTGACCTTTAGATACATTTCTTTCCATCAATTTGCATTCCTTCAGTTCAGAGAAATATTTATTCCCATTCGTTGCGCATTCATTTGGAACAATGAAACATTTATTTGGTTCAAAATGTATTTATTTGCCTCAAATTAATGTTTCTTTGAAAATAATCAGGACTTTCACGTACTTCAGCCAAGTAAAATTTACTTGATACAAGTAATCTCTTTTTTCAGTGTACAGACACAATGCGGCCCTAAGAGTGCTTTACTAACATCTGTTTCGCTCTTACAGTGCTGGCGCCGACCCTGCCCTACCGAACTCTCCGAGGTAGATAGAGTCAATTGTCCAAAACCAGAAGTGCCGAATTTTCTGGAATTACGATTTTCGGACAGCCGTCTTTATTGCACACTCGATGCCTGACAGACATCGTTCTCCATGACTCCGAGAAATATATTCGTAATCGAATTATCGGCGCCAGGCGACTACAACATTAATGATAAAGAGGAAAAGGCGGAGGAGAGGTATCGAGACTTTAGAAGGAAGCTGCGACGACTGTATCCAGAATATTTGGTTAAAATAACTGCCCTTGTGATAGGCGATGTTGGAGTTGCGTAGCCATCACTGGTTCGTTAGCTCAAAGCCACACCCGCGTGCCAAAAACATGCCGAGGCACTTGTGAGATGGATGCAGAGGGCTGTTATTCTTGGGTCACTCTGAGTCCTCAAGACATGTGAGTTTCGTCGACCCATCGTTGTCATTTCATCGTGCCCTACTACTCATCTCACGGTCGTGAGACGTGGCCATAGGTGTGATTTACCTCGGTTCTACTGGGAGCCAGTGTCATTTTATGGATGACAGTTGCTCCAGATGAGTCAATTGAACCCTAATAGTGCTATTTTTCACCCTTTGATAAGAATACACCACATGAGAAGTTTTTTAAAAAATGCAAAAACTTCTCGAATTTTTTACCTCAACTTCAACTTGTGGCATGACCTAGAAAATATATAGAAAAAATCTCAAATTCATACCACAGAGTCTTTGAAGTTTTATCTTTCATGTAAGCCAATAAAACTTAACAAAATATTTACGGGTTCTCGAAATACTACTGAAAATGTCCAAGCCTCAAATGTCAAGTTTCAGTTGTCGATTACTGCTGTTGACCGCGAGAGCACTGATCGCCGAGAATTTCTCAGATTTTGTTTCTTAACTTTAACTCGTGCTCTGACGTATAATACTTATGGAAAAAAAACTCAAATTGACAGAACGTAATCTATGAAATCTCATAATTAATAAGGGCCAATTAAACTTTAGAAATATTCACGGATTCCTAATATATAGTAATAAATGTCCAAGCGTGTCTGCATGGAGTTTCAGTCGACTGATAGCGACTGCAATTGATTCTGAAGTATCAAGTTCGAGAAATTCTTGCATTTTTTTGAAAACTTTTTACGTGGTAAATTCTCTTCAAAGGGGCAAGAATATCTCTATTAGGACTCAACGAAAGCATAATTTTATAGGCTTTTTTACGATTTTTAAAAAAAGTTTCTCGCTGCATTTTTGAACGAGAAATATGTATATATTTATATAATTGTATATGGATGATTTTAAGATCTATGCTCAAAATTAAGAGCAACTAAATCTAGCTCCAAAAATGGTCAAAGAGTACACTTAAGAGATTGGAATGGAGTTTGGGCTATAAAAATGAGCCAAGGTTAATTTGAAGCGAGGAAAACTTACTGGCATCCTCGAAGACCCTGATCTCGTTGATAGAAGCGCTATACAACACCTTGGCGCTCGAGAGACCTATACATACCTGGGCGTGCCACAAAGCCGCATTCAGGACGCAACATCGTTTGAGAATGCTCTCCGATGTAAATATACAAACGACTCATCCGACAGATTTGGTCCTATGAACTGTCGGCGAGGAATAAAGTATCTGCAACGAACATGCTTGCCGTTCCAGTAGCACTCTATTCATTTGGGATGGTTCCATGAACGAAGGGCAAGCTCAGATCCCTCGATATCGGGTCACGAAAAGTTATGCACATAAACAAAAGCATGCACCTTAAGTCGTCTGTTCCGCGACTTTACATCTCACGCCGTCAAGGTGGTCGGGACGGACCGAATTTCGAATGTCTTTACAAGAGGATCGTTCTGGATGCAGCACATATAGACGCAAATAGACGAGACCCTCTTCTTGAAATGGTGAGGAAATACGAAAAAGTGGACAAAGGAGCGTTTCTGTACAAAACAGCAGAGGAGACTGCTGAAACATTTGGCTTTGACTTCAATATCAGGAGTGAGCAAAATGCATCAAACATTATGCATCTTGAGTACTCACTCCTGAAGGCTCTAATCAAGAAAGCACAGGAGAAAGACTTCTGTGAACAGCTCCTCGATAAGAAGATGCACGGCATCTTCCACAGAAATGTGAAGGATCATTTGATGTCGTATGAGCTAACGTTTGCTTTCCTTAAATCACCCGAATTGAAGTCCGGCATGGGTGGTATTATTTTGGAATATCAAGACGGTATCATTTCAACTTTTGAATACCGTCACCACATTTCAAGCCAAGAAATTCCCAATGATATCTGCAGAGCGTGTCATGTACACCCTGAGCACCTAGGACACATACTATCTAGTTGTCCCACTCATGCGGGAACGACGTACATCCAAAGACACAAGGTGGCACAGTGCTTCATTACCATTTCTGTTACTCTTACGGAATTAGACGACACCACTCCCCCAAATGCTCTAAGGGAAATAGAATCAATTGTGGAAAATGAGAAGTGCGGCATATACTGAAAACTTCATATTCTCGACAATTGTTTATGTCGCGCACTCAAGGACTGCCATAGTTCTCCTTGACTTCGAGAAAAGAATCATGTTCATTATTGAAATTTCGGCACCAGCCGACAAGAACCTTATAAGGGAGTTGCGACGGTTATACCCGGAATATTCTGTTAAGCTAGTCGTCCTGATCATCGGCGCTCTTGGAGGTGCCAAGCTTTCACTGGTCAATAGCCTGAAAAGCATCCCTGCGTGTTAACGAAATGCTAATGTAAGACACTTGCGGGGAAGATGCAGAAGGCGGTCGTCTTTGTGTCGCTCCGTGTCCTAAGGGAGCATAAGACTTTTGCCAGATCGTCGAATTAAGTCCATCGCAGACTGCAACCACCTATCTCACGGTCATGAGACGTGGTTAGTGAAACGTCACTGCGATTTCGCCGGGAGCCCGTGCAATTTTGTATAATGGCACCCGCTCCCGGTGCTTGGTGCCCTTGTACTTTCTTTTTGAACAGCTGAGTAATGAATACATCGACTGCCAGCACTAAAAAAAAAACAAATTTTCACTTACATTTTTCTCTATGTAATCCAAGAGTGACAAAAAGAAAAACGAATTTTTATTCGCATGATACCATTACTTAACACAATAGAGCAAAAATGTTGTACACACTGGGAAAAATGTTTGTTTGACCCTATATCAAATATGGAATTTTTCTGATGCAAATAAAAATGGTTTCAGTTAAGCAATGCTTTGTTCAAATTAAATAGATTTAGTTTGAATCAAACAAATGTTTGTTTGAATCAATCGATCTAGATATTAAATTAAGTGAAAGATTTTAACAAACAACATCATTGATTCACCAAATGGTTTAATTTGCAGGATTGTTTTGGAAGGGCTAAAAATAAAGTCTATTTACTCTTCAGTTGAATCATTCATTATGGTAGAGGCACAATCGCTGTGGTTTGGCATCAAAATGGCCGCAACACCGGAGTGCAGTTGCAGTTAATTTGCTCACTCCAAGTGTGTTTGATTCCCCTAATTAATTGATTGCCGGGGTCACGGTGTGTCGGTGCGCCAGTGTACGGTCGGTAGTAATCAAGAGGGTTCGGCATATCGCGTTACATACGTTTACTTATACCTGCGTGCGCGTTCCTGCCCTATTGCAATTTCAGGCTGCTAACCTCTCCAGCCTAAAAGCAAGCGTGACTTATCTCCTTTAAGAAATATAGGTCAATGAGAAATTAAGGAACTTTTAATTTATACACAGAAAAAAACTTGGAGTAAATTTTGTTGTAGGTAATTTTGTATTTTCACCTGCTGGTATAGGTAGAAGATAAATACTACCCCTAGTAGGAAATTAACTCTCTACTGTTATCTGTTGTTACGAGTAAACAGTAAATATTACCGTCAGTTTGGTATAACTGCTATTGTATCTTGCAATGGTCCAACAACTTAGTTTATATAAGCTATAAAGGCGAGTTTTTACGTTCGCAACATATATACATTTTTTAATGTAACATTTTCGTCGGAAAATTTTCAACCAAGGATGAGCAAAACCAACTGTTATAATGCGACGGATATAATTAATGCGTATAGCAGATGTGATCGCTGTCTATGTGTATCCACGCTCACTATAATGCCACTAGCAGCCGCAAGTGTCAGTCGCCGTCCGCGAAACAGCTGTATTTGCAAAATTGGTTGTGAATTTTCTTGTCCATGCAAACTATTATACGTTTTCAATCGAAACGCGAAAGAAATCACTCGGTTGTTTCATGTTTAGTAAGGCCGCTTTGGACATAAACATGTGACGTGTTGTTGATTGCAAGCAGATGATGTCAAGTTACCTAGACCTTCGACGTAAACATTCAAAATTACCCTCACAACATGAGTAAACACAGAAGAATACAAGAGATGTCAGTGTAAAGATTACCCACTTGGGGTAATTTTTTTCAGGTAATCTTTAACCCGAAATCCGGGTAAAGATTACATATAGTTTTTTCTGTGTAAAGAAATATGTAATAAGGATAACCATTTAAAACATCTATAGAAATTTGAATTTATTTTTCTTCAATCTGTTTTTAGATGATAACCCAACGTTACGTAAACCTTCTTGCAAAGCTTTATTTATTCTATGCTCAAGCAGCTTTTTTATTTTACAACCGTGACAATAGATTTGTCTCCGTTCATGCTTTCAATGTTTTCTAACAATTTTTTTGAAACACCTGCGTGTGAAGTCCGACTTCTCGTGGCTGCCCAGCCAGCGTAAAGTGCCCGATTCACGTCTTTTCTGGAAGCTGTTATTCGAAAACTGGTTCGAGTGTGCGAAGAAAAACGCATAGGATATTCGCACACTATTGATGGCCAATCAAAAAACAGCATTCGCATTCGCGGTAGGACTCTGACAACAGCTGGTCTTTCGTAAACGGTTGACGGACGCAAGAATAGAATGGACAAAGTGCCATCATGCGTCCACGGTCTCAACTCCCTCATGCTCATCGCACGATTACCCAATCAAGGAGCGCCATCGAACATGATGTTTACGAAGTTCAGTGTTAACAGATCAGGAGACCTAACTTTCGCACGAATGTCACAGCAGTTATTTACTTGTGCTAGGGTCAATGTGAATCTTTTTAGTAGGGTGTTTTCCTCTCGGGGGCTTCCCTCCCCAGACCCTCCGCATGGGCTCTGCCCCTCGAACCCGCCGGGGCTTCGCCCCTAGACCCCACTGCACTTTATCCCAGTTTCTTTCTTATTCATTGTGCCGCCTCATCCTTGAATTTCATCGTCTCGAGAAGGAACTTCGCATGACAGGTGTTTTAAAAAATAGTATGTGATGCACGTGCGCCTAGGTGATTCACAACTAGTGTGATCGCTTTTATTTTCTGTTTTAAACAGAACTCTGCCAATTTAAAAACTATATTTCTACGTCATTGTATATTTCGTACAAGGATTTACTCAAATTTACATCTACAGTCTTGAAAGTCCTTGACATCAGGTTCTTCCTATTCATGAAATTTAAGATACAAAAATGAGCCCCCTCTCTCACCAGAATATGCATATCTTCGGCAATATCCTATAATCACTTTGGCCAAATGCAATTGAGATGGTTGATATTCAATTGTTCACTACACTCAAAGAAAAAGTCTATTAACAGTAAAATTACGTTCCTTTCAGAATGCGTCCTTTGCAATTGAGCGGATTTCTTTTGCCCATCAAAATAATCATTTCACTGTTCCAAGACTTATCCGTTAAATACAGAACGGAAGTAGTTTGACTGATAAACGATTTATTCTGACTTTTAAAAGAATTCCTTTGACTATTAAAGGATTTCATTTGTTGGCTAGCAGAGAAAGTGCGCCTGTGCATGAGTGAATATTGTTTAGAACCCAATATGCGCAAGTAATTTTTTTCACTGCACGATTTATTTATTAACGAATAAAGTAAGTAAAAAAACGTGCGAAATGATGTTGAAAATGGATTTCTTCAAAAAATTAGGAATCCCAGGTTGTGACGCGAAAACTTTGGAAGGTACGTGTACACATAACCTCACTTATCATTGCTTTCTACGCTTTTGACGTATGAAAAATTTGTACCGCACACAAAGTTATACCTTCAGATCTTTTAACGCTGAAATCTAGAACGGATTTTTGTTATAGAATTCATAATTATTGATATTATATTTACATTCACTAAACTTCGGCTTTTGTATATTACTTGCACGTAATATCATGCAATAAGTTTTCTTTTAACATAAAAATTATTCTTTCTTTGATCCGACAATAGATTTCACTTCAAGATCAAAAGAAATCCTTTTACAGTTAAAGGATAGCATTTGAAACGGCAATCCTTTAACTATGAAAGGATTTCCTCTCATGCCAATTTTGAATGGAAAATCCTTTAATAATGAAAAGAATCGTTTGACAGTCAATAATCTGTTTTTAGAGTGTAACTACTGATTTCTTCTGCAGTCGAACCCGAGATCGTGTTCATGAGAGTATCACATTAACCCCAAGTTTTCCCTAGATCTTGTAAAATATAAATTTTTAAATAAACTTACCAAGATGTCCATTCTCATAGTAGTCTCCATTGTCCATACGATGCTTCTTCATTTGATGATGATGACCAGCTGCTGCAGCAAGGTGATTTGCCGCCAAGCTGAGACCAACAGAAGCTCTCTTTGGGGGTCTTCCAGGCCTGGAGCTGTACAGTGGTAGAGAGTTACTGTGGTTAGAGACACCCGTGATCGAGGTAAAATCTTACCCCGAGTATCGTGACGATACCATCATCTTCACCTTTCTTTAATTGAAACTCTTAACACTCATCACAAATAGCTTTCCAATTAACGAATTATTTTTTCGTCACATGCATAATTTATGTCAATTATACAAAGTGTGAAATTGTTTTATTGAAATACAATAAAGACCAGTCAATTAAAAGGTCCAAATTTCAACAGTCAGAATCTGTGAGTGTCGAGATGATCAGTGTGCGGATCATTAAAGAAAGACAAAGATATTTGATGATCGAAATGCCGACCAACTCCAAAGTTAAGAGCTAATCTACGTGGATCGTGCGAACGTTTCGAGAAAGGACTTTTCCATCACTAAGGAATACGAGCTCGAATAGAAACAATGATAACACACGTATGTATAGACGTCGCCTTCTCCATCCAGAGATAAATTAAGAACGTGATTGATAAATTGAAGGGCGATACTGCATACGGCCTAAATGCCAAAGCCTGAATTTTACAGGATACACATCAAACTGTCTAACTTTCACGGAATTAATTTTAAACAAAAAAATGGAAAATCAGTTCGAGGTATTGTTAGGCTTTATCAAACAGTGAAACAAACATCCTGAAAGAAGTATCCACCTCCGAGAATACCTTTGTTAAATGAACGACGCGTCTCCAAAAACTCCGATTTTGATACATAAAAAGTTGCATCACTTTTTTATTATAGAATGCAAAAAAAACAAGAAAGCACCTTAGAGCTATTAGTTAGCTCTTTTGAATCGCGAAAAAAGTGCCTGAAAAATATTTGCGAGAAAGTCCTTGTCACAGATCGGCGCGTTTAATAAAACTCCAATTTTGACACAAAAATTACTTTATTGCTTTATTTCTAATTTTAGGAAAAAAAAAACAAGAAAGTACTTTCGCGCTATTACTTCACTCTATCAAGCCATGAAAGGATCATCCTGAAAGAAGCAACCACGCCCCCGAAAACCCCTTATCAATGGTGCGGCGCGTCCCCAAAAACGAAAATATGGACACACAAAGAGTTGCATAACTTTTATATTTTTCGAATTGAAAAAAACCAACAAGGAAGTACTTTCAAGCTATTACTGGATAATAATCTTCTACAGAAACATGAGTTATGTCAAAAAATAAGTTTAAGCCAATACAACGCATTTCTGGAATTTGGCACTGACGCCCGTATGCAGTGTCGCCCTTCAATTTTATAGTACACGGCTATAGTACACGGCGATTTCAAATTGCGCAGTTCCGTCACCTCCCACCAGGGTCCCTGTGTGGTCTCCTTCGCGTCAGTGGCTAACCAATTGAAAAGAGGTCCGAAGAGCGGGAAGCCCTCGTTGGATTCAATTGATGATTTCAACATAACGTCATGGAAATGCATACGCCTTTTTGGAAAAAATATTCCAAACGTAAAAGTAAGCCGTAAATGCACGAAAGGTCTTCAACCGATAAAAGAATGAAACAGAATTGCGCAAATGCATTCTACACTTGAAAAATATTACTATTCGGAACTTTATCATTTAATTTTACGTTTAGAATATTTTCTCCAAAAAGGCGTCATGCATTCCAGTCGGAAAATGTACCAATAACTATACTAACCTTCCTGACATTTCCACCTATCCCAGCATGACCGTGACGTCATGCTGCAAAATTCAATACTCTGCGAAATATTTGAGTCGTTATTTGATTCTATTATATTGATTTTCAGTTGACAAATTGTACTATTTCAAGGAAATGTTATATTTTTCACGTCGTACGTCAACAAAAATTCTGATGCATGCAGTGATGCTAACGGACCGCGACATTTTCAACCGCGCATGTGCCGAAAAGCGTCGGTCTATTCAAAATTACTGAGTAGAAACTTGTAATATTACTTTAATAATAAATTATTTAAAGAAATTATCTATTTCTTAGATTCAATTAAATTAATTTTTTAAAAATAAAAATTTTTTAAAAATATTCATCTGTATTATTATTGATAGTATTTATTGATTTCAAATAGACCCGCGTTTTTCGGCACATGCGCAGTTGAAAAAGTTGCTTACAGCGCGCGCATCGATACAAGGCCGGGCAGTCAATGAACGTCGCTTAAATAAAATAACCTGAAGGTTGCGGTAGAGGTATGCAGGCCCTTTTAGCTTTGAAATTATCGAATCGTTACGTTTCGCTGTTCCTGAAATAAGCGAGACTTCACTGTAGTTCCTTTCTCTATAATTGGTTTGTTAAAGATGTTCTTAAGAGATAAACAACATGAAAAGAAAAGAAAAATAATTAAATAAATATACATATAATGTACAATATTTCTTTTTTAGTAAATTTAGCAAGAAAATTAGAAATACTTGAAGTTATAAAATCAATTCTGTTTAAAACAGCATTAGTTTAAAAAATGTTAACTTCATTAACGGGTATGATTAACAGAAATAAATAATTAAACTGTATGAGCTACAACGTGCAATAAATACACGGCCAAAAAGGAAGGTATACTATTCATATCCAACAGAATTTCTTCCCTTAAAGGCCTCAATTAATATACGAATGCAGGAATGAACACATTTGCACGAAGCAGCATCTTAAAAATTCCAAAATCTGATTCGCGGAGTGGCAAGTCAGGATGAAATTTAGATCTGCACTGAAACAATCTGGACCACGGTGGCAATGACGGTGGTGTGGTTGGCAGGGATGTTCATTTTTCATAGCGGTGTGTTCTCACGCACGCAAACTAGCATTTTACCTCGGCGAGAAAACACACGTCTATAAGTTACAATGCAGATCTTTTCTCTGCGCTCGATGTAACGCTTGAGCCCTCCGAGGTACTTAAATTTTATTCCAGAAATACACATCCTTTTCTGAAAAAAAAAAAGAAAACAGTTGTGATAGAATTTAATTAACTATTCCTGAAGTAGAATTGATCCATTTTCCAGGATTCGGAATTATGTCTTTCTAGATTTTTTTTTCAGGTACCGGAATCTGGTTTACTAGACTTTTCAGCAATCTGAGTTTTATTTCCCTACATTGTTCAGGAATCGGAAATGTATTTTCCAGAACTATTTCGCAATCAGAGTTCTGCTTTCCAGATTATTTAGAAGTTGCGTTTTCCTGATTTGTTCAATGCAGATCGACTCGCCTGTGATGATGTTTATGTGCAAATTTTGACTACAGAAATCAATGACTGAATTCGACTCTGAAAAATTTGTGGAACTTGTTTACTACACCTCATAAAAGGAAATTGCTATTTCCGCGGTTTTGCTGCTTTTTCAAAAAACAATTCTTTCCTCGCGTATGAAAAGAAGTGGTTTATGGAAAATGAATAGAATTGAGCACCGCTGTACCGTAAGCGAGCAATCTCATAATAGTCGGGACAGATTTGTACATCTAATTTTTCATCCCGTCTTTCTATCTCGGTTCCCTCCCCCGCACTCATGACTTTTGCCACTCCAGTGTACAGACAGAGTTCTCTCTCCTCTCGAGCCACGAATCCTCTCCTACTCTCGTGGCATTCGTTCTCTCGCCTCACTTGTCCTGTATCTCCCTGTTCCTCTGCAGCGCGTCTCACGCACGAGATTTTGAGACGATTTTCAGACAGTCGGTTATGCCAGTGTAGATCTCTTAAAGATAAGGTCCTTTATCAGTATGGGTTTTACGGAGTTTAAGTTTCAGGCCGAACGCTTGAATATTTTCCTCTAACCTTTTGCATACATCATCTAAATAGTATTCTATTTTGCCAGACAGAGTCGGGGTTCCACAAAATAATTGTTCCTATTTGGTTATTAATAGAAAACGAGCGTACAATTGCAGTGACTCTGTTTCCGCTGCATGGTCCTGGACGCCTGCCGAAGCAGGCGAGGCAGATAACCCGCTGAATCAATAAAATATAGCTAAAAAATAACTTCTCTGTACATACATGGTTCAGTTTTTATAAAAATGGATGCAGCAGGTTCAGTAAACATGAAAATTCCGAAAAAAATGTATAATTCTTAGCAGCTAATTTTTCCTTTTATTCTTTCTGGACCAGCTGCGTCCATTTACTAAAAACTGAACAATGTATATGCACGAAGTTATTTTTTAGCGACTTTTGATTAATTCCAAAAGGTCTTACGTAAATCGATAAAGAATTCGCAGAGATATACACAAAAAGTGCAGTTATAATATCTAGATAGATCGAGAAAACATATTTGCATTTTTTACTTAGCGGCTATTCACTACCGCGAATCTTTGTATTTTCCAGCCGAATGAATAATGATTGAAAACGCTTATTGTGGCTATCATAAGTTCCATATTTGCATATATTTTATTCAAGACAGCACGTGGATAAGAAATTTTCGAACAATATCAATGTACCTGAAGGTTCAACGGGCAGTGCAGTATAAAATGTTATACTCGATATATTTGCATATTTTGGGATATTGGTAATTGTACTTTTGTACGCACATAATAATTTCCATTCATAATAAAAATATTAACCGATTTTCAAAAATATTTGTTCACTTTTTTCTAATTATAGAAATAAATTAATTCAGATAATTACAATTGAATTAAGCCATGCTTTTATTACTTCAGTTTTTGTAACCGGCCTTAATCTCATAACAAAGAAAGGCTCATCTGTTGAAGATAAACGAAGGTAGAATTATACTCGCAGCGGGGTATCTGCTTCGTCTGCTTTGGCAAGGGTCCAGGACTATGCAGCGAATAGACAGAGACAGCTAAAACTGAGCGTCACAGCTATTGTACTGTCGTTTTTGATTAATAAGCAAAATGGTAACAATTTCACGAAAAACTGGTTTCATCTGGCAAAAGAAAATACTATGTAGATGACGTATGCAAAAGGTTAAGAAAAAAATATTCAAGCGTTCGGCCTGAAACTTAAGCCCCGTAAACCGACTCTCATAACGGGACTTAAAGTTTAAACCGCTTAGATTCGGGTTACACCCAAAACAAGAACACACTCCAACGCTTAGCTCGCATAATATGTACATACTTGTTTGCGTTTGATTTCACGGTGAACTTTCACAAAGCATGATCACATACCCCCATTAAAACCCGAGAATTCTTCATGAGATAACGTATCATTTTAAGACAAGAAGAAACATTGGGGGATAGTGCCCAACAAAGAAAAGATTTCATATATCTATTTACAAACGATCTAGAATGTTCAAGATTTAGTGTATATGTCCAGATTGTCGGTTCGTCCAAATTTTCAGTATAATCATGTTAAATATTGCACTGTGAAAAAGCTATAGTGATCTTTGCATCCACATGTAATTTCACGAGCAGTGTATTTTCAAATTACAATGTATAAGGATCGTTGCCAAAAAGCTGTGAAATTGAGGTCCCGGCCGTTTCACCCATTTTCATGGACCATGATTAAATCGATTTTTTTAATAATGCTAGGATAGAACACTACATCGAAGTAGTTTTGAGTAAAGCTTCAAAATTTTATATAAAAGGATGTTGATAGGTGTGGATCAGCGTGGGAAATAGGTCAAAGATGGAAGAAAGTGTTGATCTTCTGGTCTGATAAGGCTCCCTTATTATAGCGTTTATCATCTGTTCCTTAGTAAAATTAGCGATGATGACAACAATTTTGTAGATTTACCATAAAATCTTGTAGACTTCTAAAAATTTCTCATAAAGTAAAAACCTCAAAAACATGGTGGTATAAAATGGTGATAATATAATTGTGGATTGGGATTTACACATTTTATATAGAAATGATGGTGAAGCTTTCACATTCTGTGACCCAACGACAAATAGAGCCACCGAACGCCACCGAACGCGTCCTCGGGTTGCGGATAGAGGGTCCCTGTACCATGGGTTTCTGCTGAATCTGGTTACAATAATTAATAAGCAGTCGCGGACAATTGTCCAGGGATGGTCCCGAAGAAATAACCCCTAAGCTGAGGCGTAGCAACCGTGCCGAAAGCTGAATGGCACCTGGGTGAGGTGTCTTAAACGGTGACTCTGGGATACCGGGCGGTTTGACTGATCCTATGCAGTTTCTCATATGTGGGATTTCACACGAATGCGTGATGGCCAAATTTAGATTATGGTTTGCGCAATGGAGGTATATAGCATCTGGACAAGTTTCGCGAACCACAGCGGCGCAACCATTGTATTTGCCACTCATAGAACGTGCTCCATCGTAGCCTGCGTTATAAAAAATTTGATTTATTACAGGGGAATCAGGAAACCAGATTTTAACATTCGAGCGCAGATCTTACCATCCATTTAGAAATCGTGGACCAGTTGAAAGAAAGCTAAAGCTATTAGTTTATGTCTTTTCGTAAAAACTATTTTTTTCTAAAATACACTGAGAAAAATATGATAAAAACTCCTATTTTTATAGTAAAGCAACTCCAGAAGAAACCAATTGGGAACACTCACTCAAAAAAATGGAAGAATTTTCCTTTTTTTATGGTAAGATGTTCGAGAAACTCGTATTTCCTTCGAATTTGCCATGAAAAAGGGGAATTCTTACATTCCTTTGGGCAAATATTCCCTCTTAGTTTCTTCTGGGATTGCTTTACTATAGAGGGTGGTTATTACAGAAGGATTTTTTTGCCTGTGATCTTCTTAATGTTCTTAATTTACGTTTGCCAAATGTTTGATTATAGACCTGTGCCTGAATTTTGGACTCTGGTTTTCTAGAAAGGATTTTATGAAATGATTTACGTATCTTTACCTTGGGATTTTATGAAATTCAAGTCAATTCCGATTTTCTTGTAAGTGGACAACAATGTTTTTGCGAGTTCTTTCCCAGTCACGTTCTCAACGGGAGCAAAGCATAGAAAGTCTTCTCGAATTTTTTATTTTCCGTCGATCTCATCTACGTATCGAACGCAAACTGAAAACTGTTCAATGCCACTAATATCCGTTGTTTCATCGGCAATCGCGGCAATGCATTGTGATTTCTTGATTCGTTCCACAATTTTTGTGGTGATTATCTGCCCTGCTGCTTGGAGGATTTGATTTTGAATTCCATGGCTCAAGTATGTAGCGTTTGCGCAAGCGGATTTCAGATGCTGGTCCAGAGCCTGATCCCCACTTTCCAATGCAAATCGAAGAAGAGCCCTGAAATTTCCATCATTTTCTTCTGGCATATTCAAAGATAGTGGTCCGTCATCTCGATGACCCCTTAACGCTATTCCTTGTCTACCGCACAGTAAAATGCTCCGAACGATTGGAATCTACTTTTTTCTGTTTTCTTCCTGTAGTCTTTTTCGTCCTGAATCAAGTATTTCAATACCAAGGGCCTTGGTATTGAAATCATCTGGAAACAGATCAGGCATGAAATTTTCACGTATGTTGGGGCCTGAACACGAATCTGACATTAGTTTTCCACGAGCGCGTCAGGATTTTCCTTCGGACGCGGAAAATTCCCTACAAAATCAGCTTTGTCGGGTATGGAATAACCCTTGTTATTGAAATCGTCGAGAAAAAGATCAGGCATGATATTTTATGTATTTTGGTGCGCAGAATACGAATCTAAGACTAGTTTCCTGTCATCACATCGGGATTTTCCCTTAGACGCGGAAAATTTCCTTGAAAATCAGCTCTGTCAATTATGAAATAACCCTTGTTATCGATATCGTCTGGAAAAAGGCCAGACATGATGTTTTGTGTATTTTAGGGTGCTGAGCACGAATCTGACATCAGTTTTCCTTGAGCACGTCAGGATTTTCCCATAGACGCGGAAAATTCCCTATAAAATCAGCTTTATCGGGTATGAAATAAACCTTGTTATTGAAATCATCTGGAAAAAGATCAGGCATGATATCTTAATGTATTTTGGGACGCTAAACACGAATATGAGACTAATTTCCCGCCATCACATGGGAGTTTTCGCTAGACGCGGAAAATTCCCTATAAAATCAGCTTTATTGGGTATGAAATAACCCTTGTCATTGAAATCACCTGGAAAAAGATGAGGCATGATATTTTTATGTGTTTTGGGACGCTGAACACGAATCTGAGACTAATTTCCCGCCATGACATTGGGGATTTCGCTAGACGCGAAAAATTTCCTAGAAAATCAGCTTTTTTTACATGGAATACCCTCGATATTTAAGTAATCTGGAAGGCGGCCCGAAAATCATATCTTGACGTATTCTGATGTGCTGAATACGAATCTGAACTTGGTTCTTCTTCAGCAGGTCAGGCTTTTCCGACCTGTTTGCAGACGATTTCAAAAACAAGGGCAATTTCATACACGAAAAAGCTGATTTCCTAGAGAATTTTCCGCGTCTAAGGAAAACCCCGATGTGATGGCGGGAAATTAGTCTCAGATTCGTGTTCAGCGCCCCAAAATACAGAAAAATATCATGCCTGATCTTTTTCCAGACGATTTTAATGACGAGGATTATTTCATACCCGACAAAGCTGATTTTATAGGGAATTTTCCGCGTGTAGGGGAAAATCCTGGCGCGCTCGGGGAAAACTGATGCCAGCATCGTGTTCAACGCCCCAAAATACGTAAAATATATCATGCCTGATCTGTTTCCAGATGATTTTAATACTAAGGGTAATTTATACCCAGAAAAGTTGATTTACTAGGGAATTTTCGGCATCTAGGGGAAAATCCTGACGTTTAGCGCCCCAAAATACGTATAGGTACCATACTCTGATCTCTCGCACAACCCACTTTTTTTGTGGGCTTGTGTTATTAATATATCGGGATCATGAATCTGCATCGTTTATAAAAATTGCAGTTTTTATTTATATCATATACTTGAAAAATTATAAGGTTGTCGCTGGATCGGGAAACCCGAAAAATCGAGAAACCCCGGAAAATTACAGTGAATGTGACTAAATTGATATCACATGAAATTATGCAATTTTTAATGAATTCGATTTGAAATTCTTTGAGTTTGTAAAGCTAAATTCGCAATATTTCAAAGCATGACATCTTGTCCTTGACTTTGAAAAATTTTCATTTTCAGTTTCAAAAGTTTGGATTTTTTAATTCTAATGACCCGTCATTTTTGTTTTACATCTTAGCTACCACGCTGAAATTGGATTCTTGAAAAAAATACACTTACCCATTGTACGCTGTAACGTATACCTGGTACCTAGACCCGCATAAGAGATTTTCCAGTGTATATTTTTGTGTGTTTGAACCAATTTGAATAGTTTCCCATTCACCAAATTCCAACTTGTAGTGGATTGTGTATCCGTGAATAGGCGCGTTATCGCCAGAAAGCGGGCGAAGTTTCAACGTTAAGGAGTTCGTTGTAGTAGCAGTAAGCTGAACTTGTGGTGGTTGTGGTGGAGCTGAAATACGTAAATTATGTAATTTTAAATAGAAATAAAGATTCTACGGATAAGAGTATTAATTGCTATCATCAAAAAGTTAAATTACATGTGATTTAAAAATCTTTCTGTGCAATAAAAATATTCTTTCTGAATAATGGTTCGAAATAATTACTATGCTGTAAGAATTAAGAATAAGTATAAGAAGAACTCTTACCGTTGACTATTAACTGATGCGTAACAGTGTCATGTCCAAACGAATTTTCAACATAGCACGAGTATTCTCCAGCGTCTTCTCTGTCTACTTCCTTCAAGAAAAGAGATCCTTCGGGTAATTGTCGTAGCCTATCATTTGGTTGAACCGCATCTCCCCCTCGATTCCACTTAACTTCGGGAGCGGGAACACCAACCGCTAGACAAGGAAGCTTGACATCCTCTTTGTATGTGGCTATAAATTTATCATCGAACGATGCGATTTTGGCGGGAACTATATGACAAGATTAAAACAGTATTATATTAAAAAACACTTTACGAAACCGCATTCTCATAGAATATACTGAGGTGTTTCTTAGAAGTGTCTTACCACTAATGCTTGGAGAAAGTGTCACAATTTTCGATGCTTGTCCTTCTCCGATGTTCGTACTCGCGGTCACCCAGAAATCATATCTACGTTTATCACTCAACTTAGAGGCCTCATGCGTTAACTGGTTTGGTGGTACTTTCTGACTTATAGGTTGTTCGGAATCATCAGCTTTGGTATAAACAGTGTACTGTGAAATCACTCCATTAGGCTGAGTGGGAGGTCTCCAAGAGACAAGGATAGATTCAGCTGACATAACTAGTGCTTTAATTGCAATTGGTGCTTCCGGAGCTGTAATTATATAATTTTATAATAACTTTTTTTAATGTAATTACGAGTGTAAGTATTAAACATGTTCTCATTACAAGATACAGTACCATCTAGAAGTATGAGCACACTTAAAAAAACTAGCGATTGAAAAAATTCACTCACTTCTCACCAGATGTATCCAGAAAAAAAAATAAGATAGAATATTATCTAAAAAATAATTGTGAAACTGTGAAAATGTTCACTGGTTCTCGAATTGTCATAAGGAATGTAGAGGCGTTCGCAAGACGAAAAGCGCTCGGTTGAGCGGCAACTCCAGCTTTTTGTCTCTATTTCCCGTGCATTGACAAAGGAGCACAGCTCGACCGAACGATTTTACATTGTTTACGATAACACTAAGTTAAATTTTTTTATCAAATTCGTGTTTATTCAATTTGTATGATATTTATTTATGCATTTTGAAGCGCAAATTCTGAAACTAGCCTTTTTTTCTTAGTATCAATATTTTTGGAGATATTCAAGATTTAATGTTCAATATCACATAAAACTTTTAAAACCTGTTCTTGTGAAAAACGCGAAAAAATAGAGCATTTTCGCCTTCAGGTTAGTATTGTACGGAAAAAACATTGAAATGTCCCATCAATTGATGATTAACAAAATCTTGTTACCTAGTTTAATTCTAGAACCAGGGAACATTTTTACAGTTTCTTGGTCTCATTTTAAAGAGGAGATTTCAAGGATCATCTTGCGTGACTTTTAATTTTTTACCGGTATTTTATTAGCTTTTTTCCAGAAGTTGAAGTTAAATGATAAAAACTGAAAAAATCATCAATTAGAGCGGGTTTTCTCACTCACTAACTCAGTCTCTATTTATCAAAACTTCATGCTGAATTCAATAACGTTTCCAACGATTTGTTACATAATATTCTATCTTACTTTTTTCCTGAGATATCCTGAAAGAAGTGAGTGCATGTTTTTTAATCGCTGGTTTTTTAGGTGCCCTCATACTCCTGGACGATACTGTATAAATAGATAATTACCGTCTTGCTCAGTCTGACAATGGATCGGTGCTGATTTTACTCCATCGCCGCCTGAAGTAAATGCTAGGATTTGCATACTGTAGTTGGTATACTTCTTGAGGCCATGCAGTATTGTTTCACTAGAAGAGGTGATTTTGGTGTCCTTTGTGTTTTCGTCATACCATGACTCAGATGGTCCATAGATAATCTAAAAAAGGATTAATTGTTAATAATTAAATTGTAAAAATCGTCATATTCTAGATCTTACATTATTTAAATAATTGTAGGCACCCATGCTGAATAGGTCGATATGCTCGTATATTTTATGTTCGAAGAAAAAATATGGCAGTGCGCTTATGACACTCGCTAACTGTAAATGCGATTTTATCGAAGAGCAGTTTTTTGAAGTTTTAAACGGGTAAAACATCTTTAAGAAGTCTGAATTCATTCATTTCTGCGTTCCGTTTTGCCTTTTTCTATATAACCATATTTTTAAAAATTTAATTTTTTGAACTGTAAAATTTGGATATCACGAGACGCGTGGACAATAATTTTCCATGCTTTCGAGCGCGCGACCCATTCTTTGATCCGAACCCTCAATTGAATTTTAAATTTACAACTGATAAATTTCAAACCAAAAATGGAATAGTGCAATTTTCAGATAAAAAGCCCCGAATTTTCAACAAAAAAATTAAATTTTAAACCAGAGGTTAATCTTTAAAAAAAATATGAATTTTTAACAAACTAGTTCAACTTTCAACCATGTAGTTAAATTGTTAACTAAAAAAAGATAATTTTCTAACCAAATAGTTCAATTTTAAAATAAAAAGATAAATTTTTCAGCAAAAAGATTAATGTCCTACAAAAAAACAAAAATTTTCAACAAAATACATCAATTTTCAACCCGAAAATATGATTTTTTAACAAAAAAGTTAATTTTGTACCAAAAAATTAAATTTTCATAAAAATAGTATAATTTTAAACCAAACAGTTAAATTAAAACCAAAAACATGAATTTTTAACAAAAAAGTTCATTTTTAACCGAATAGTTTAATTTTCTACCAAATTGTTGAATCCTCAAACAAACCAGATTAATTTAGACTCAAACAGTTGCATTTTTAATCCCAAAGGATGAATTTGTTACATAGGATTGAATAGTTACATTGTTAGTTAAAATAAATTCTCACCAACAACAAAAAACGAATTTCAAATTTTGGCGATGCGATTATATTGTGTTTTTGAGAAAAACGTTATTGAAGTTTTCGATTTACCACCGTGCCACAGAGTGATCAAACACATTGTAAGACCGCGGATCGAAAACCTTAAAGAAGTTTTTCTCAAAAATGAAAAATAATGGCAATGCCAAAATTCTTGATGCACTTTAAAACATATCAAAGCGTATCGAAGATTTTTTTGAAAAAAATATCTTGCGAAGAACAGTTTAAAAATGACAAATAAATTTTGTTTTTTAAATAAACAAATGAAAAAATTAACCGTTGTTATTTGGTTAAATAGAATTTCAATACATTACGAATAACAATTGGCTAAGACATTTTTTTTTTTTTCATTTTTCTAACTATTAATAGCCAAAATAGAGCAAAATATGAGACATAACCCCTCACTCTCCTGAGGAATGACCCTCTTAGATTCGAGCCGAGAAAGATGTAAAAATTTGGGAGATTGTGGCCGATTATATCAAAAGCAATCTTTCGAAATTTCAAGACACCTTCGTTCACTACAAAAATAAGGAGGTTTGTTAGGTCATCGCCATGTTTATGCAGATATTCTAACCTATGCAGCTGTGAAATGATCATATTGAAGAGAAAAACACGATCGACGAGCAAATGCTATGGGGAAAACACAATCACATGCATAGCATGTCTGTTTATTGACGCATTCTTTTTCCGTTAAAAAATAAAGTTCATGATAGTGGAAATTATTTAATTTAAAGAAATTGTATAGTTTTTTTTTAGTAAACCAGTATTTTTCTTCACAAATCTAATACAATATACAATACTAATACTAATTAAAATCATTACGAGTTGATCTTCTATAATGTTTTCTTATTCACCTCTTAAAAACATAACTTCAACGACGGCAATGTATTTATTATTAAGAAAATGAGCCATTCTTTTATTTTATGCTAACCTTGTATCCAGTAATGACACCATTAGCAGCACTCAGTGGTGGTGAAGACCAGGAAACTCTAATTGTTTGTGACGTAAGGGTCGTGCAAGTAGTATCATGTGGTGGTTGCTCTGGTACACCTTCCGCTGTATGCTGTCTCCTTTCCTCACTCATGGGACCTGAGCCAACTTTGTTGAAAGCTTGAACCACGACACTATACTGGGTATAAGTTTTAAGATTCGTTATTTGCAAGTGATGCTCTTTTCCGTCTTCCTTCGAAAACTCAACCGTCTCGAACATGTAAGGTTTTTCAGAAGATGAAAGTCTATACCCCACATAATAACCCAATATTTCTCCATTCCAGTCTTCACGCGGAGGTGGTTTCCATGTTACCTAAGTGGAGTAATTTTCAATATTTATTTTACCTTTATCATGTTTCGGGTATAAGTCATACACTTATTAAATCTATTAAACTTACTTTTAGGGTATGCTGATCAAGAGCTTCAACTCTAACGGAACTTGGTGGACCAGAAGGAACTTCTTCAGCCGTGATAATTGTTACGGTGTCCGACGGATCCGAAGTTCCAATTTCATTTTCAGCAACTATTCTCAGATGATAGGTAGTAGCTGGTTTAAGATTAAAAACACCCGCAACATTCTGTTGAGATCCTGGAACTACTACTCTATCAATATCACTTTCCCAGGAACCCTTACTGATTTTATATTCAATAACGTATCGCTTGATTGGACTGTTTCCGTCGTAAGGTGCTGCCCATGAAAGTTGCACTGATCGCCCGGATTTGTCCAAGACTTTCAAACCATAGGGAACTTCGGGAACCTCTGTAAAATACATAGTATTTTATCATAATGCGTGCAAAAAATGCAAATATGCAAACGAAAAGAATACCAAAGTAGTTTAATCGGAGCAGATCCACATGTATGTGTAAAATTAATAAATGTCACTAATTTGTACATGCACGGATAAATAACTTTTTATTTACCTTGAACAATCATATTGATACTCGTGTCATCGCTTCCGAATGCATTCGTAGCAACGCAGGTGAAAAGTGCAGAATCGCTTCTCTCTGTCCTCTTAATGCTTAAATCAGACAAAACGCCATTAGCCAGTATTTCTTCTCGAATCGTGTAACGCGAGTCGCTCTTGGGGTCCAATCTTTTGTTATTCATATTCCAGAGAATGCCGATGGGCTTTTCGCCTTGCGCTTCGCATTGCAATACCGCTGGTTCTCCTCGGCGAGCGGTTTGATTTCGCAGTTTTATTTCAAAGTGAGGTGGCGCTGTACAGTGAAATTGAAAATTTTAACTATATAAAATGAGGTAATCCAATGATAAGGATTTCCATATATTTATAACACTGTGAATTGCAAAATCTAACATTTAAAATGTCATTGAACATGGGCAATCTAAAGATATGTGTAATAAAAGGTAGCAGGGTAGCCGTTAAAATGCAAGAACAAAATTCCCAGTTTCCCGGTTTCCGGGTCCAACGGCCACTCTGGGTAATATAATTCATAAAAATTTTATAATTAACGAATCACCATACCTTGTACCGATATGAGTATCACGGCTGAAAGTCCAGACCCTATTCCATTCACAGCTTCACAAAGGTAATAACCCTCGTTTGTCTTCTGTATATTGTTTATCGACAAAGTTCCATCCTCAACGCTTATGTCGGGATTATTTAATTTTAAGTCGGTGTAATCGCCAGGCGTGTCTCCTGCAATTTGGTGTAATAGTAATTATTAAAAAATATAAATCAGACAAAGACGAATTTCGTCTTAAGAGCTTCTTGAATAATTTTACTAGAAAATATTTGTAAACTTGAAAACATCTTCAAACTGATATTCCTTACTATAAGTTTTATATAGAAATTTTAAAAATTTGAAATAAATAAGCAGTATATCTCACCTGCAGCCCTCTTCCAAGTAACTTGGGGCTTGGGAAAACCATCAGCTTTGCATTCCACTCTTGCATCGGAGCCCTGAGCAAAAGCTTTATCCGTTGGCTCAAGGATCCAGCGAGGAGGTACTACACGAATTAATAAATTATGGTTACTATTCTGTACATTCTCACTTATCGAAATTTCACACCAAAAAGCAATACTCGTCAACTTCGTATCAAGAGGGAGAAGTCTTTTTTCATAATATAAATTTTAAGGCTTTTAAATGTGGTATGATTTTCTAATTTACTGCACTTCATTAGTTATTCAAATTTTTTCCAAAGTAAGAGAAGACAAAACGTCCTCTTTTATTACATTTTAAATTATATTTATTTTGCAAACATTAAAAATGAATAAAGATGTCCAAAGTTATACTCATTTTAAAGCAAATAAATAGATAAATGTTTGCTCAATATCAGTTATAGACATGTGACAACATTTAACACATTTTTGTGCACCATTTTTCCAAAAGACTCGCCCTCGATACGAATAAGGGGAATGCATCTATAAAATGCATTGAATGAAAAAATAATTAATACTGTTTAAATCTATTTGAATAAACCTTAGTAATGACTGCGACAGTACGCCAATATTATTTTTACTTTTTGCTAATCTATTTTTTTCATAATACCAATATCGAAAAATAATTATCTACAAAATAATATCTTCTTTTTAAAAGAGAAGTTTTGCTAAAATTAATTGTATTACTTAGATGCACTCTCCTTAAAAAAGTAAACACATCAATATCAATCTGCAAGGGACAGTGATCTACGGCAAAAGAATACGGTGACCCATTCGAATTGAGGATAGATTGCCATGCAAACTATACTATATGGAAAGCTATTCTCAAAACTTAAAGTAGTTAAAAATATTTTAAGTTTAATTAAACATATGTGCCAAGGAATAATGAGACCAATTATTATCAACGATTATGTATTATTTATATATTTGTATATTTACACTTGGAAAATAAAAAAAAAAAGGAAACGTGTATCTAATAAAAAGAATGCTGACCCAACAAAATATATAAATATACATTTTTAATGGTGTTTATTCTTACTGTGAATCACTATGTAGAAATACAAGCATTTATTAATTTAATTTAATTAAAACATGATTTTGCTTATCAACTCCTTACCCATTATGGAATAGCTTTCCTAATCACCACGGGCCGTCATGCATAATCGCAAGTGAAGCTTGGAGAATATTGGGGTGCATGCGGGTAGTAACTAATATCTACAGGGAAACATTTATGAAAAATGAAGTTGGTTTGAGAAGTGTGGAGGGTTTTTTTGGTATTAGGTTCAGAATGATAGATAAGGATAGGGTTGGGAATAGTGAAAGCGAGATTAATCGACTCCACGCGCTGCACGCCTACGAATTTTAAGTCAGTTCGAGACCCTAATTTGGTCCTGCCTTTTTGAACGAAGAAAAAATTCTGCAAGAAGGAAACATTTGTTGCAACGCCATGTGTAGATTGGAAATACCAAATTTACCACCTGAAGCCAATGGTAATGGCGTAGAGCTAACAAATTCTAATTCTATACAGATCCAAAGATACAGAAGGTATGGGAACTTATAAAGGAGAAAAGGATACAGATAAGGCCGCGCATGTGCCAAAAATAGAAGATGTAAGAGATAGCAAAATAGAAATAGCTTTATACGATACAGCGACAATCGACTTTTAGAGCTATGCCATGTGTAACAATGCCTGGATCTCTGTAAATATGTATAACGATGCTACAAACAAAGTCACGCACATCAAGTCACTGTTTTATTCTTATGTATTTACAATCAGCAACTCGATCAAAAGTATAAAATCAAGCGGTATTTATTTGAAACGTGTTAACCTATCAAGTCATACACAACACGTTAACAATATAGTAATGTGATTGCTATTTCATTGTAAGGTTATATATCTGCAGTATGGAAAGAGCAAATCAAAAGAGAGCAACCAAATAAGAACGGAGTTAGAGGAAAACCTGCTGAGAAAATCGACTGGAACCAAGGGATAATTTTGTAATGATTCCTTTTACATATAGATTTTGCATTTCACACTTACATCCTTTTACATTTTAAGTGGGATTTGAATGTATCAAAACTAGAAAGCGTCGAATTTATTACTTGTCTTCCTGTGAAATTTTTTTTAATGTGGTTCGTCAATGTTAAAAGATTCTGGAAGTTCTCTAGTGTTATTTTTCTGGGTCATTCTAGAATAGATCATTTTTAAACGTTGATAAGATTTGAAAATGGCCTAATATTAATAATTCAATTTAAGAAGTTTTGAAACCGATATTATAATTTTATATATATATATATTTTTTATTTCAAAAATAATAATTAATTTAATTTCAAGAGGAAAACAATACATTTTCCATCCCAAGCGATCGTTACGATAACGCAAGATATCGTAGACATTTTAAATAAACGGAGAAGTGGGTAACTTAATTGCTATTGTCTTTTTTCATTTCGTTTAGTTAAAAATAAAGATTTAAACCCCGATAAAACGATCTATTCGGAAATGACCCTTCTGGCATACGAAAGTTTCTATCCGTCTTAATCCATTTTATTCCAAAGTTTGATTAAATCAGAGAGATTTCTATCCGAATGAATGCGACCTAATCCAAGGTAGGAAAAGTTACCATAAATGACCGACAAGTTATCATAAAATACCGATTTTTTATCTGTAATTTATGGTAATTGTTCGTCATTTATGATAGATCTCGCGAATCTTCCTAAACCTTAATAAACATTGAGGATTAATCTACCTGCTTTAGGCTCGCTTACTTCAAGTCACATGGTGTAACCAGCTGGACTCAAGGATTGAGATGCATTGAAAAGTTTTTCCACCGGTTTGGTGTCGGCTTCATTTAGATTTAAAAGTTATTCTGGATGAGCCATGGATTCATTGAAACTGGACGCACAGATTGAGAAGGATGAAAAACGTTGTTTCGGATTCATTCTAATTGAACTTCAAAAGGACGCGGTTATTACTAGAAGATTGGTTTGCTTAAGGTTGTATGCAAGTCCCATCCCCGTACAAAAAGTAGTGTCCCGCGCGGCGCCGTCGAGTCATGCTGTGTTAAAAAAACTTGACGGGCCCACATGGTGAAAATTTTAGTGCGCTACTGGCTTAGAATTCGTAGTATGTGTGTATAAGTACAGTCAACACTGCTATGCCGACATTTTTTAAATTTCTGTACCAGAGCATTTAATTACTACAAATTAAATTGTGGAGAGTGTCTATGCATTGCCCACGAATTACGTGTTAAAGTAGTCAACTTTGACATTAATTATCTCTCCATCAGTACGGTTGAAAAATTTGTAATTAATTTAGCATATAAATAATCATTCTATTTAAATATAGCACCTTTTTAAAAAAATTCTACCAGAGATGGATTTGTTTATATACAACCTTAAATGCGAAGGACAAAACACGCTTTTTAGCCAGTTTCTAGAAAATCGGCTTTAAAACTTCGAGCATTTCTTACGAATTGTAAGAGAAAATGTTTTAACGACCTGATGTAATGTGGTATTGGTAGACGGATTGAGGAATATTGAAATGTCTGTTCGGATGAGCTTTGGATTGACTCGCATTTATTCGGAATAGTTCGGATTAATTTTGAATGATTTCCTATCCGGTACTTTTACTAGGGTACCTTATTGATAATAATGCTCATGCGGTTAATATTAATTCATCTTAAAAATCTCTCGGAATTAAGAAAATTTGTAAAATCAATTGATTTTTTAAACTTCTTGCATGGTTGATTTTCTTTAACAGGAACAAAAAAAAATAGGATAAATTATACTGCCATCCAAAAGCGATTTGGTAAGACGAAAGCAAATAGCTTTCTGGAGGCATCAGACATAATCATTCGGTGTCTCGCCCTAACCGTGTACTCGCAACGTTGCTCCGTGCACCGTTTTCCCTGAAGGATTACTAGCAACACACGCGTAAGTTCCACCATGGTCCGGTGTTACAGTTTCAATGAGAAGGACACTAGTTCGTAGTCCTAGTTCTCCAATGCTGTACCCCATGATTTCTAACAAAGGGTTGCCCTGGAATGTCCAGCTGAAGTTTAATGGTAAATCGCCGACAGGTACCATGCAAGGTAATTGAGCCGCTTGTCCTGCATAAATTGGTTGATCTCCAAAATCAAACGGATGAATGCGTGGTTGCACTGAAACGCAATGAAGCAGCTACCAAGTACGAAAAGATCATGAATTAACCAGGCGGCTTTTCGTCGAAAAAAGTAGTCCCTCCAGATGACTTATTGTTCTGATTGTCTTTTTTATATTAACATATTTTTTCAATCGCTTTTTTAAAAAGAATTTTAATTCTGATAGATAAGATAAAAAGGAAGCAGGATAGGATATGGATATAAATCAGCACTGAGAAGAGCAATAAATAAACTTTATGTGGATTCGCATGGAAGTATAGACCAACATCGTTTTTTCAGCTCAATGTGCTGACAATCATACCAGCATCTTACTAACTTATTATACACCTGAACTTTAAAAAATAAAGTACATAATACAGTTGTAGAAGATTTAGGCAGTACATAAGTATTAATTGGGAAGTTCAAGATATAAATTTCATAACCGGAGTACAGAAAGAATAATCAACATATTAGCGTCAAAACAGTGCCAATGTAAACTACTCTGCAGTTTAAGGTAATGTTTCCCTTTTTAAACAAACCAATTTTCTTCAGAAAATTCATTGAAATATTACAGTGGCCAAAACTTATTAATAGTGACTACCGTCCAAAAGTTATTTTCATTAAATTGTCAAAGAATTTCACTGTTGGTTTGTTTATAGCTGGGATTCTCATTTTTCACGACAAAGCATGATTCTTAAAAACTTTCAACAGATGTACCGTTAACTTTGAGGTGAGAACTGTGCCTAGCCCGACCGGCAACATTGTCGGCGACGCAAACGTACTCTCCAGCATGTTCGCCTCTAACGGACGGTATCATCAGAGAGGAGACTCTGTTCCCCATTGCTGTAATCTGCACTTGATCATCTACGTCTATATTTCGCCCTTTGAACAACCATCTGAGCCCAATAGGCGTATCCCCCTTTAAGACTGTACAATGAACAATTATCAGATCTCCAGTGTTCGTACTATCGTGAAAGTTGAACCGTTGCAATAGCGGTGGAACTGCATAGGCGAGAAAAAGAAAAAAAGAAATGTAATAAGTTATTGATTCTTATATCAAAAGAATCTCCTGCTGAAGAAAACTTATTTCATATTTTGTTTTCAACCTTCAGAGATGATAAGAAACTTCAAAAATTAAGCTCGAGTGAATATGCTTCGTTACTAATATACTAGTGGTAAGTATAGCGCACAGCTTCTGTGTACTTTTTGACTTATACTCTCCTCCAACACCCATCCTTACTCCCCTCACTCCCCAATACCCACTTGAGCTTCACATGCCCATACAAATAAGAAACAAGAAGAAAGAGATTTTGGTGAGAATAGGATATTCTTGGACAACATCGGACCACCTCCTGTTAGTAATATACTATTAAAGCAGATTTTATACGCTTTGTTGATGAACATTCCTATTTAAGTCCATTTTTGACTTAAATCCTCACATACCCAAAAAGAAAAGCAAAAGTGAAAATATGTGGATCATCTTTGATACATAGGCCATGACAGCAAATTATCCAAAACTCAATGGCGGATTCGAGAAAGTGAAGGAAGTCGAAGGAAAGGAAAAAATCAAAGGGCCCAAAGTACGTAAGCAGTTCAGATTAAGTACCGTTGACTATAAGTTCTGATGACAGTTCATGCCTTCCAGCAATATTTTCCGCAACACAAGTGTAAGTTCCGGCATGAGAGGCTTGAACTGATCCTATGCTTAATATTGCACCACGTCCCCCGAGATCTAAAATAGAAATTCCGGAATGCGGTGAAATAACGTGGTAGTTTAGAGTCCAACGTAGCTTTAGAGGTTGATCTCCTTCCACAACAGCGCAAGGCACAGTTACAACTTGACCGGAGTTCAGTGGTTCCCCGCCGAATGAGAAGGGCAATAACTTTGGCATTACTAGAAATAAAAATGGTCTAATATCACAAACTGAAGTCATATAGAAACTCTTTTCTTGACCCGTACTGATGCGAAGACTTATGCCAATAATATAACATAAGAAATAACGATGTTTCAATGAAAAAGAACTAACAGAAATTAGGCTGAACAGAAAGATAGGAAAATGTATGACGCAAAAGGAAATTGCAAGGAAATGGATTAGGCATTTGACTTCATGATTAAGTACCATTCACGGTGAGTAATGCAGATCGTGATGTCGATCCAGCGCTGTTTGAAGCAACACAAGTATATTCGCCAGCATGTTTTGCTGCAACTGACTCAATCGCTAATTGCTTAGCACGTTTACCGTAGTCTGATACAATTACGTCCACATGGGTCGGTTCTATTTTATGACCTTGAAACATCCATTCAATTTCTAGAGGAATGTCTCCTTTCATTACAGCACATTGCATTAAAATGATATCAGCTGCGTTTACGGGTTCCTCCCCAAAAGCAAAAGGCGCTATCTGTGGTGCAACTGTGACAAGAAGAGTAAACATCGCAGAATCGCATAATGCAAAACAACTGAATTTATTGTCATGGCGAAATCTTTTTCACTCTAAAGAAAAAATTCTATAGCTAACGAATCACGTTTTTTTCCTTTTGAGGATCTACATATTAAAACTTTGCTGAATAAAAACAACCTTAGTGAAGAAATCTCTAAGGGAAAAGAGGAACTAGGATTGGGACTTTTAGAGCAGATAGGGAAGTAAGATAAAGGTTAAGCATGTTAAGAGAGACCAATAATAATACCATTGACTTCGAGCACTGCTATTCGCGAAACTGATCCAGCTACATTTGATGCAACGCAAGTGTATTCTCCGATATGTCTATCCCCAACAGTCTCGATGGTCAATTGCTTAACTCGTTTTCCAGAATCCGACACTATTACATTATGACCGTCAGATTCTATAGAACGGCCTTCAAACATCCAAGTAATTTCCAACGGAAAGTCGCCCTTGATCACAGAGCACTGTATTAATGCAACTTCACCGGCGTTTACAGGTCCGTCTCCGAAAGTAAAAGGTGCTATTTGTGGTGATACTGCGAAAAGAAACGCAGAAGAAACTAAACTTTGGCTCCTGACAATGCTTTTCATGTAATTAAGGCAGCTAACTGAAATTTCAGCATATTAAATACTTTAATAATCCAGTTCTTTCGCTAATCGGGCTTGCCATGAAAAACGATCAATATTACGAACGAAGCTGAAAGGTCAGTATTCCTGGATTGAAGTTGAAGGATGTTTCACTGTGATGGGTTTAATGAAAATAAATATTAATGGAAAGTATGGCATGTACCATCAGCTTCTAGTACTGCTGAGCAATAGACTGATCCAGCAATGTTTGTTGCCACACAAGTGTACTCTCCGGCGTGTCTAGCTCTTACAGTTTTGATGGTCAGTTATTTGAACGCTTCCCGAATCAGATACGGCCATGTCAAGTTGGTCTGTTTGAATCTGGCGATCTCCAAACATCCAAATAATTTCCAAAGGGAAATCTCCTTTAATGGAGGCACACTGTACCATTGCTACGTCACCAGCATTGACTGGTTCTTCTCCAAACGAAAAGGATGCAATTTGGGGTGTAACTTAGAAAAGAAAATACATTCGAAATGACGTTTGTTCTGGTACCTGCTGCTTGCAATAAATTCGACAAACGAGTAATGAATTTTACCGACACTACTGAGAAGCCTGTATGACTGTTCCCACAAAATATTTGTCTAAAGAACAATCCTAATAGGGGAAATGAAAATAACTCAAGAAAAATTGAGAACAATGCTATTCAATGCATTTCAGATTTAAGCGGACTGTGCACAATGTACGAAAATCTGATAAATACTTAAATTAGTAGCATGAATATGTAAGAAGGTCGTCATGGACACTGACACGCTATTAGTCGTGAACCTACAGAAATGAATAAAAAGATATCACATTATACACCTATGAGAGCAGTAACTCAAAGTTAAATGAATCGAATTATATCTTGGTCTGGATAGGTAAGGGAGTAATAAGGAAGATTTAAGTTTTAAAGAGTGATCCGTAATGCAAGAGTTGTTTGTTTACCATTGACTTTCAGTGCAGATGAACGTGCAACCGATCCGGCGACGTTTGATGCAACACACGTGTATTCTCCAGCGTGTCTAGCGGCAACCGAATCAATGGTCAAATGTTTGAGTCGCTTTCCCGACCCTGATATAATGTCTGTAGTATCAGATTCTATCGGTCGACCCTCAAACATCCAAATTATTTCTAAAGGTAAATCTCCCTTTATTACTGCACACTGAACTGAAGCCATGTTGCCTGCGTTTGCAGGCTCTTCACCAAATGAAAATGGCGACAATTCTGGTGCAACTATGAAAATAAACAATCCGTCTAGGTACTAATTATCCTCAAAAAGTTTGCCATCAAACATTGGAAACTGGTCAAAAATATTTCTGGTAATAAATATGAAACATTACTTTGTCGACGATTTGACAAAGAAGAGAATAGGGTATGTAAAACTATAAGAAAGCATGCACAATAAGATATTAGTATCAACAAAACAACATCCTAATCAAGATTGGATTTATGCGCAACAAAAATGTTAAATAGTCGTAATTCTGAGGATTGCGGATACCATTGACGATAAGCATAGCTGATCTAGCAATCGATCCAGGTTCATTTGAAGCAACGCACGTATACTCTCCAGCATGCCTAACTGCCACTGTCTTTCAAATATCCATATTATGTCTGACGGTAAGTCTCCTTCCATCACAACACATTGCACTGACGCCGTGTTGCCCGCATTTGCAGGTTTTCCTCCGAAAGTGAATTGCTCTATTTGTGGCTCGACTATGAAGAAAGAGAACAAATCAATGTAGTCACTGATTTGCTGCAGAAATTAAGTGACCAAAATCTGGGAAGCTGAACTAAACCTATTCCACATATTTTACGTTGTTGACGGTTAATACAGGTATGGGAAAATAAATGAACATTTTCAAAGTCAAACTCCATAGGCAGAAATTACAGGAAATATATGCAACCCATCATAATCGATCGTATAAAAAAGCATTAAGATCCGTATGATGAATTAAAATACCTAATACAAATTCGCAAAATTTTTTAAATAAAATGGTACAAAATTCAATAAAACAACACTACTTTACATTTTCAACTCGTGCACTCGAACGAGTTAGATTTTAAAACAGACTCTTCATTTTATGTGCTTATAATTACTTTTTCAATTTGACAAGCGTGTTGGTATTTTATTATTATTATATCATTAAGCCGTTTCCCTTTCGGGGTAGGCGTGAATTGCTCGGTTGGAAAGTAGTGATGTGAAGTTATTCTTCAACCAAGTAGTTTATTTTTCTACAAAATTGTTGCATTTTCAAGCCAAGAGAAGAATTTTCTACAAAACATGTGAAATTTCAACAACCAAATTTATTTTCAACTACGAATATTAATATTTCACTTTTAAGAAGTTAATTTTCTACCAAATAGTTAAATTTTCAAATAAGTAGTTTAATTTTTAACCAAATAGTTGAGTTTTCTGCGAAAATAGTTGAATTATCAACCCAAACGTCAATTTTTAAACAAATAGTTTATCTTTCTACAAAATTGTTGAATTTTCTAGCGAAGAGAAGAATTTTCTACAAAACATGTGAAATTTCAACCACAAAATTTATTTTCAACCAAAAGGATTAATTTTTCACTTTTAAGAAGTGAATTGTCTACCAAATAGTTAAATTTTCAAATAAGTAGTTTAATTTTTAAACCAAATAGTTGAGTTTGCTACGAAAATAGTTGAATTTTCAATCAAAAATATGAGTTTTCAACGCAAAACTTAATTTTCAACCAATTACTTTATTTTTCTACAATATTGTTCATTTTTGAAGACAAAGGGAGGATTTTCTACAAAATAGTTGAATTTTCAACGAAATAACAAATAAAATGAAAACATATTAATTTTCAACCAAAAAGTTGCATTTGTAACCGAAAAGGATGAATTTTAAACAAACAAACAAAATAATTTTTTACCAAAAAGAATAAATTTTAAACAAAATACATGAATTTTTAAACAAATAGTTGGATAAATTTTCAAGTAAATAGTTGAATTTTTATCTAAAGTGGATAAATTCTCAACCAGAAATGAAATTATTAAATTTTCAGTTAAAAAAATTAATTTTTAACCAAAAATGAAAGGAATTTGTCAACATAATAGTTAAGTTTTCCATCAAAGAGATGAATTTTCAACGAGAAAAAAAATTAATTGAATGCCAAAAATAATATTTTTTATTCAACATAATTTTCAATTGTTTAAACAGTTTCTATTTTTAAAATTTCATTTTCACCAAATCGTGAAAAGTTAGTATTTTATTGAATGAATTACAAAGTCAACGAATGTTAATAGTAATAGTTTTTTTTACATTTGGCAATTATTTAAACAAATTTCACTTGTTTCAACAATTTTTTCCTTTGTGAATCTTGAATAAGTAATAATTAAAATAGTTTATTAAAGAAAATAGTTAATTATTTAAACAATTAATATCACTTGCTCCTTTTTTATATCAAGGATGAAGAAAAATCTAATTTTTTCGAATCTCTCACACAAAAAGTAACTTTTTAAATTTTCATGGTTAAGAAATACTTGAAAACATGTTCTTTATCGAACAAAAATAATTCACTTTTGAAAAATTAGAAAATGTCACCTTTAACATGAATTTTATATAAAAATAATATTTTTCTTTTTTGGGGGCATTTCCGGGCACAATAATAATAATGGATTTAGGGGGTCCAAATTAAATTGATTGGTTGAAAATTATTTCTTGAACGTCCCTTAAGAAGCAACTAAAGTTTAATTTACAAAAAGTTAATAACAATTACTTTTTTTGCATTTTTTCGAAAACTAAGATTTTCTCATTTAAAATTAAATATTAATTTTAAAAGCCCGTGGGCACGGGTCAATATTGACCTATTTGAAAAAGAAAATTTTTTTGTTTCTAAGAAGGGTAGTTTTTTATTTTTAGGGTTTTGTTTTCAAATTTTATATAATTTTAAATTTGAATTACCTTTTTTAAAGGCTGCTTATAATTTTTAAATCAAAAAATTTATTTTCTTGTATTACAATAAAAAAATGAATTTTTTTACATTCTAGGGTGACTAACATTTTTTTTCTTAAAAGGGTTGTTTTTTATTTTTAAGACTAGTTGTTTACTTTTTCTCAACTTTTTCAAATTATTTCTTTTTTTAGGGGCTCTTTCTGTTCCCACAGATAAAAGAATTTTTTTTTTTCATTTGAGCCAATATATTGTTTATCAAAAATTCAGGAAGTGTTTTATTTTTAATTAGAGAACTTGATTGATAATTTGAACATTTTGTGAGTCGATTATTTTTTCTTTCATAGATTATTGAATATTTATTATTTAGAAAGCATTTAAAATTTAAAAAAATTAAGGTTCCACCGAGATTTGAACTCGGATCGCTGGATTCAGAGTCCAGAGTGCTAACCATTACACCATGGAACCTTGAAATTTCATCAGCTAGATCGGAACTCGGTCAAAATTTGGGGAACTTAATTTGAATACATTTTTATTTCACCTTGAATTATATGAATCTAATTGCATTCTTTTTAAATTAATTATAATACTATTAATAACACTACGTTAACATTTGAAATTCAGTAAAATGTGTGGAATTTTACTAATAATTAAAAAAAGCAAAAAATCGAATTGCCTAAAAAAATTGGAAGTTCTGAAAAGTGTTTGAAATAATTAACATATTTACATATTGCACTCAATTATTTAAATAAAAATTTTCACCTCGAAAAAGGTATTTGTATAATTTATAAACTTAGGGAATGAACATTGCATTTTATTAATTTGTTTAAAATTCCACAATTTTGTTAGAAACAAAAAAGTCCATCTTTTTGGTTGAAAATTCAACAATTTGGTAGAATATTAACTTTTTTGTTGAAAATTCATATTTTTGCTTTGAAAATTGAACTTTTTGTTTAGAAAATTCATCTTTTTGGCATAAAAATTCTACATTTTGAATAACAATTTTTTTCTTTATTGTCTGAAAAATATCTCGTGGTTGAAAGTTTTTTTTTTAATTCATGCATTTTTTTTTTAATTTAAATATAACTATTCCATTTTCGGTTGAAAATTAATCTTCATAGTTGAAATTTGATGTTTTTAGCGAAAATTTAACTATTTGGTTAAAACTTCTTTTTTTTTCTTTTTTAGAAAATTTATCATTTTAATTCAAAAACCATTTTCTTTGGTTACAAGTGTAACTATTTTGTTGAAAAATTTTTTCTTCAAGTAGAAATTTAACTATTTTGTTAAAAATTCCTTTTTTTTCTTTTGTTGAAAATTTATCAATGTAATTCAAAAACCTTTTTCCTTGTTTGAAAGTTAAACTATTTTGTTGAAAATTCGTTTTTTATTTGATTGAAAATTCATTTTTTAACTAAAAGTTAAATTAATCCAATTTTGGTTGAGAAATTATTATTTTTTGTAGTTTAAAATTCATGAATTTTGTTAAACATTAATTTCTTTGATTAAAAATGTAAATATTCATTTTTTATGGTAAAAAATATACCTATTTGATTTTCGGTTGAAAAGTTATCATTTTTAGTTGAAAATTCATCTATTTTGTTAAAAAAACTCGTCTTTTTTTATAGAAAATAAATCTTTATGGTTGAAAACTCATCTTTTTGAACAAAAATTCAACTAATTAATTAAAAATTAATTTTTTTTCTTCAAGATTCATCGCTGTAGTTGAAAAATCATTTCTTTGATTAGAAATTTAACTATTTTATTGAAAATATCTATTTTTTATTCAAAAACCTTTTTCTTTGGTTGAAAATTTAACTTTACTGTTGAAAATTCGTTTTTAATTGGTTGAAAATTAATTTTCTAACTAAAAATTTAACTGTTCCATTTTTTTGTGAACAATGTATCTTTTTTTGATGAAAATGTTTAAAAATTCATCTTTTTGTTCGAAAATTCTACTATTTGGTTCAAAATTAATTAATTTAGTTGGAAATATAACTATTTGGTTAAAAATTAATTTGTTAGATTAGAAATTTAACCAAGTTGTTAACAATTATTTTTTTGTTGAAAATTAATTATTTTGTTTAAAAATTGAACAATTTTGTTAAAGCTTCATACTTGCAGTTGAAAATTCATCTATTTGATTAAAAACTTAACTTTTTTTGCAAATTATTTTTTTTTCTTAATTTTTTGAACTGAAAATTCAACTACATACTTTGTATTTGGTTGAAAATTTATGTTTTTTATTCGAAAATGTATGTATTCTGTTGAAAAATAATTTATATACTCAAAAATTTAAATATTTTGTTGAAAATTCATTTTTAATTCCTCCAAAATTAATATATTTATTTTTACATATAACTATACTACTTTTGGTTAAAATTTATCTTTTTTCGTTAAAAATGTATGTATTTTGTTGAAAATTTGTCCCTTTTGGTAGAAAATGAAATTTTATGGTTGAAAATTCATCCTTTTGGTCGAAAATTGAACTATTTTGTTTAAAATTCATCTTTTTGGTCGAAAATACAACTATTTGGTTCAAAATTCATTTCCTTGATTAGAAATTTATCTTTTTTTGCAGATTCTTTTTTTTTCTCAATTAATTTTTTTAACTGGAAATTTAACTACTTTGTGTTATATTGAAAATTTATCTTCCTTAGTTGAAAATTAAACCATTTAATTAAAAATTTATGCATTTTGTTGAAAACTTGTCTCTTAAGGTAGAATATTCATCTTCGTGATGAAAAATTCATATTTTTGGTTGACAATTCATTCTTTTGTTGAAAATTTAAATATTTTGCTGAAAATTCGCCTGTTATGGTTAAAAATTAATTTGTTTAAATTTTAATATAGCTATTCCATTTTGAGTTAAAAATTTATCTTTCTTAGGTAAAAATTCATGCATTTTGTTATAAATTCGTCTGTTTTGGTAGAAAATTAATCATCTTGGTTAATAATTCATTTCCTTGTTCCTCATTTTACTTAAAAATTCATTTGTTTGTTAACAAATTTAATTATTGTTTTGGAAATTCAAGTATTTTGTTAAAAATTATTCTTTTTTGGTAGAACATTAACCTTATTCGTTGAAAATTCCTTTTTTTTGGTTAGGCATTAATTTCCTTGGTTTAAAATTTAACCTGAAAGAAAAATGTATAACTGTCAGGAAAAATGAAAACTTTCAGAAAACACGGCAACTGTCTAGCATTACTATAGGAGCAGATAGTTTTAAACAATAATTATTTGTTTCAACATTTATTTTTGTAAGCTTACAATGATTTTTACCTCACTGAGTATAAAGTGGGCAAAAAGTTAAAAATTTCAGAAAATACCGCAACTTTCTAGCATTATTCAAAGAAAATATTATCAAAAATAATAATAAATTGCTAATAAATTGTTCCAACACTGTTAACCGTCTTCGATCGAAAGGTGCGAAGTGGTGTAAGAAAGTTTCATTTGCGATTGATGATAAAAATCCTTACATTTCAAATAATATTTGCAACACTTGAACAATAATAGGGTATTATAGCGTTTTAATTGTGAAATCAATCATTGTACTTCAAAAATTAGAACATTTTTATGTTAGTTGTTAGTGTTTTTGTTGGGAATTGGTATTCTTGAACAAAAGTTAAATTTCAGATTTCGATCCTACTTCGGATGACAAACAATATTTCATTTTCGTTTTACATTTTTTCTTAAAAGTAAATTACTAGTATGGAGAAATTTCGTCTACATATACTATTTCAAAATTCTTCAAGACTGGTGAAGGACTGCCTAATTGAGATTCTTTGATTTCTTCCGGGGTCATTTCTTCAACTCTTCCGCTGACCATGTTTATTTTCACCCGTTTTTGAATCAACTCGATTATTGCATATATTCCACGAAGAATTGTATTATTTATCTCAAATATTGCAAAAATGTCACCATTGGACGTTGATAATACGCTTTGTTCTTCGAATGGCATAGGTTCAAGGGCTTGATATCTTCCTCTCACTCGAATTGGTTGATCGCGAGGAAAAGTGTATCTTCGAATTTCAAATTGCCGGTTCGGATTCACGTTGGGAATAAGCCGAATCAATCTATGTTCTCCAAGATCAAATCTAAGTGTGCGTAAAGGGTTCTTAGACTGAGCAGTCCTAGACCTGGCACGACGAGATGGCTGGGCAGGAGGAGACGATCTGACCGGAGAACTTTTCCTCTTGCCAGACTGAAGTCTGGCAGGAGAAAAAGACCTTTCAGGAGTATCATGTTTTTCAAGAGAATTAGAAGTTCCGGAACGAGTAACACACGGAATAGGGTCACCATTAGGTAAACAGTCAAACTGTGAACTCAAATCTGCAACAAGAAACAGAGGATTACATTTTTTGTGATCTAGGAAAATGAAGGAAATTAGGTGTCATTCACAAAATCTTCTTAACGTAATGAGAAACACATGTCTGAAAGCTGCCCTTGACCTATCCCGTGTAATATTGGATTGGTCGAATTTTTTACAAATTTAATTCCCATTTGAAACCGTTTACCGTATCTCACGTTCTTTAGCTTAATTTGCGTTCACATTCAAAATTTCAACCCTCTCATAAGTCTGGAAGATTAGAAAACATCACGTTGGAAATATTATTATTTCCGGAAAGCTTAAAACTGTAGTGTTGAAAATAGTATTAAATTTAAAATACCAATGTATATCGAAAGTAATATCTCAAGCATATGAGATCGCTATTTAGGTTCGTGTTTATTAAATTTCATATACATTCATGATAATCGCTCAGATAATTCCATTTTACACAAAATTAAAAATTAAATTAGCAATAATTTTTTATTCTTAATAAGAATACATGATAGCTTCTTACAATTAATCAAAAATAAAAATTGGTTTCAAGTCGAAAAGTTCAATTACGTAAATAAATGACAGTCCTAACATACAATCAACTGTACTCACATTAAATTTCTACCATTCAGGGCAAATTTGGGAAAGAGTTCCACATGTACTTTACACTTTATTCATAAAAAGCAATTCAATCGACGAATTCTAGGTTATTACTTGAATCCCGAATATTTGATAAGATTTAAAGAAATAAAAGCTCTATGAGTTTTCAAGCACGCTGCTATACCAACCTGTATATTAAGTTTAATATAAAGTGTACAGCTATTCATACCTTAATGTATATTCAATTTCAACTACCGTGTATGCAAATGACTTCATATACATTTGTATTAAATTTAATACAGCTTTTTCTAACAGTCTGTACTTACAATTATCGATATATTTTATTATTATATTCACCAATAGAATTCAGGACGACCGCCATGGATAAGACGAGCGTAGAAACAATCTTCATCTTTTCTAATTAGAGAAAAACCTAGTTAACGTTTTGATGAAAAATGGAAATAAAAATTTAACTTTTGGATTTTTTACTGCTTCTTTAAATTATATATTACAATTAATACATATATCCTACATTGTCGCTATCTCACCGATAAGAGGCATAAGGGTTATCTTACTCAGATATTTACATTTCATTAGTCAGTTTCAATAAAAAAATGTTCTTATTAAATTCGCTCAAACTTAGTTTATAAATCAAATTATAAAAATTGATATTATTTGGTCATTTACAACCTGAAAGACAATATCTGTTTTAAAACATTGAAGATTGGCTAAGTCCACGATGAACGTATTAGGGCAGATTACGAGACCTGCAGAGGAATATTATGCAAATTTTGTGTACTTACAATAAAACCGTGCTCACGTCAAACTTTATGAAAGTTCAATCTGATTCTCAATTTTAGAGGAGTTCAATTCTAAAGAAGGTTTTGAAATTTTTTTAAGTTTCAAAGAAATCCCATGTTTAACATGAATTTGACATTAGAATTTTGTAATTGATTGTGATAACGATTACCCAAGATTCTTAATATCTTCTTTATTGATATAAATACTATTTGAATTTTAAAATTTTTTAATGTACTTAATTAAATATTTAATTTATGGCTTATGGCACATATTTTTGTTAATTAGGTCACCATTATTTATTGAACGAATAATATTAATGAAAAAATTTCATTCAAAATAATAATGAATTTCACAATAATAAATTGTTTAAATAATTATGTTTGTTACCTTGAATTGATTATTACTTCACTCTAATCGAAATATGGACAAAAAGTTAAAAATTTCAGATAAAACCGCAACTTTCTAACACTATTCGAAGAGAATATTGTTATGAACAATCATACATTGTACACTGTTAAGTTTCCGATAACAAAAAATTCAAAATAGAAAATTTCTGAAATGATAAAATTACCAAAATATAAAAATCCCGGATTGAAAAATTCCTGAATAATAAAATTCCCGCACAGTTTATAATACTACCGAGTTTGAAAATTTCCGAATAATAAAATTCGCGACATAAAATTTCTTAATTATAAACTATGACACTGTCGAATTCCCCGCACTATAAAATCCCCGAATTAAAAAAAAAGAATTGTTCATTGTTTTTCAATCAGTAGTATTTATTTATAATAAATACAAAAATAAAATATTTAGATCAAATAAACTTTTTTTTCATTTAGAAATATTTTTTTCAATTACGGTCATTTTAAATTCAAACAATTATTATTATACCATTAGGTCATTTCAAAAACCTTTTTTTTTTGTTGAAAATTATACAATTTTTTAACATTTCGTTTTTAATTGGTTGAAAATTAACTTTTTTCATGCAAGTTTAACTATTTGATTTTTGGTTAAAAATTTATTTTTTATTTGAGTTGAAAATTCATGCATTTTGTTGAATTTTAATTACTTTGGTTAAAAATGTAACTATTTTTTTGACATTTTTTTTTATCAAGCATTAATTTTGTTAACTGAGAATTTCCGTTTTTTATTGAAAATGTATCTGCTTTCGTTGAAAATTATTTTTTGTTTTGTTTAATTCGTCTTTTTGGTAGAAGATTAATGTTTATGTTTAAAAAATCATCTCTTTGGTCGAAAATTCAAGTATTTGGTTCAAAATTCTTCTTCTTGGTCGAAAATACAACTATTTGGCTTAAAATTTATTTATTTGCTTAGAAAATTGACTATGTTGTGAACAATTATCTCTTTAAACAAATTTTTTTTTGTTTTGTTTAATTGAACTATTTTATTGAGAATTCATTTTTTTCATAAAAAATTTAACTTTTTTTGTAAATCTTATTTTCTTGTTAAAAATTAATTTTGGTACTGAAAATTTAACTGCTTCGTTTTTGGTTAGAAATGTATCTTGTTTATTTGATAATCAAACTATTTGGTTGAAAATTTAATTATTTTGTTGAAAATTCGTTTTTTGTGGTAAAAATTAATCATCTTAATTGAAAATTAATTTTTTTTGTTTTATTAAAGGTTCCTCATTTTAGTTAAAAATTCATTTCTATGGTCAATAATTTAACTATTTTGCTGGAAATTCAAGTATTTTATTAAAAATTTATCTTTTTTGGTAGAAAATTATTATTAAAATTGAAATTAAAATTGGTCAGAGAAAAGTCAGGGAAAGTTAGGGAATTTCGAAAGCGGTATTTTGTAGCAACCCCTTTTTTTAAATAACGCGCCTTAAGTTAAATTGTATCAGGGGTGGGGAAAATTAGATTAGATATAAATATATTGAAATACCTAAAAAAAAAAATTGAAACTACAAATTTCCAGCATTATTCAAAGTGAACATTATTAGAATTAATAATAAATTGTTTGAACAGTTATGATTCTTATATTGCATTAATTATTACCTCACTAAGTTAAAATATACAAAAAGTTTAAAATTTCCAAAAATACGGCAACTTTCTAGCATTATTCGAAAAGAATATTAATAAAAATAATAGTAAATTGTTTAAACACGTTTAACCCACCTCGCTCGAAAGGTGCGAAGAGGTGTTAGAGAAAAAAATCCATTTGTTATTGTTGATGAAAATCATTAAATTTTAAAAAATATTTGCAACAATTGAACAATAATAGGGTATTGTAACATTTTAATTTTGAATAAAAATAATTTTACTTCAGAAATTGTGTGAGACAAAAATAATAATGGCGCACCTATTTGTTTTCTAGTAATAGATAAACAAACTAAAAACTGTTACTCAAAATTAAATCTAAGATTTTTATCCTACTTCGGATCACAAACAATATTTTATTTTCGTTTTAGATTTTTTTTTAAAGTAAATTATTGGTGTAGAGGACTTTCGTCTAGGGTAAGGAGGGGCAGCGCCGACCGATGAGGCAAAGGCGACTTTGCTTATAACATCGCTATTATTTAGGAATTTTATTTATACTTTGCATTAAATAAATCTATTCTATTATAGAAACAGTGTTACTTACTAAAATCTTGAAAATTGACGATGAAAAGTAAAATTATGCGGAAACAGTTTTGAGAGCGAAAAAATGGAAGATTCGCTGACAGAAATATAAAATTTTCAACATTAATGGCAATACTTGTATGGAAATTTGATATTCTGAAAGATAAAACAATATCACATTATGTCATTATAATAACTGAACGTAATTCAAGTCAAAAGTGTATTAAATATCGTAAATAATTGAGGCCTAACCAGTGGAGCAAGCCCGTCGAAAATAATAGTTTACACGTGCTTAGGTTATAAAAGTATCATAAGTTCTGTAGATAAGTGATTCGGTAATGTAGAACAGCCACTTATCTTCTGGGCTACATGCAAGAAACTATTAAATATTATTATTTCCAATCCAGTCGGTAGAGTGGGTGTTTTGTATTAAGTGTGTTTGGTGTTTTTTGGTGTTTTGTATTATTAGTCCGTCTCTAGTAGAATGTCAACGAATAAGAGGTTGTATCACAGCTATCACTATTTTTATTAAAAATAACTTATTCTTCTTGCTGGATATATTCAAAGGTAATCTTTCCAATACATAAAATACCACAGACGCGAACCATCATGTTTTCCCATCTTCAGATGTTTTGATTTTCATAAAAAGCTACGGTCGGCTTTGCCCTCCGGTGTGGGGCAAAGGTGACGAAATACAGCTTGTTAGTAATAATGAAATTAATAAATCATTGTTTTATTCATGTAATTACTACTTACAGAAATATGATATATAATAATGTAGGACTCGAAATGAAAAAAGAATTGATCAATTCCACATCTTATTAATTTTTAAAAATCATTTACTGTTAACTGGTCGGCGCTGTCCCTCCTTACCCTACATATACTATTCGAAAATTCTTTAAGACTGGTGAAGGGCTGCCTAACTGAGATTCTCTGATTTCTTCTGGGCTCATTTCTTCAACTCTTCCGCTGACCATGTTTATTTTCACCCGTTTTTGAATCAACTCGATTATTGCATATATTCCACGAAGAATTGTATTATTTATCTCAAATATTGCAAAGACGTCACCATTGGACGTTGATAATACGCTTTGTTCTTCGAATGGCATGGGCTCAAGTACCTGAGATCTTCCTCTCACTCGAACTGGTTGATCGTGAGGAAAATTGTATTTTCGAATTTCAAATTGCCGTTTCGGATTCACCTTGGGAATAAGTCGAATTGATCTATGTTCTTCAAGATCATATCTAAGTGCGCGTAAAGGGTTTCTGCCACGAGGAGACCTAGACCTGACACGAAGAAATGGCTCGGCAGGAGGAGACGACCTGACCCGAGAACATAAAGAATGAGGCCTGGCAGGAGGAAAAGACCTTTCAGGGCAATCATGTCTTTCAGGAGAATAAGAAGTTACGGAACGAGAAAAATACGGAATAAGTTAGCCATTAGGTAAACATTCAAACTGTAAACTGAAATCTTCAACAAGAAACAGAGGATTACATTTTTATTGGTGTAGGAAAATGAAGGAAATTAGGTGATATTCACAAATTCTTCTTAACGTAATATAAACACATATCTGAAAGCTGTCTTTGACCTTTATCGTGTGATATTGGAATTTTCGAATTTTTCAAAGCTTTAATTCCCACTTTAAACTTTTTTCCGTATCTCGCGTCGTTTAGCTCAATTTTTTCACATTCAAAATTTCAACCCTCTCATAGGCCTGGAAGATTAGAAAACATCACGTCGGAAATATTGGTATTTCCTGAAAGCTTAAAACTGTACTTACAATTATGGGTATATTTTATCATTATATTCACCAATAGAATTCAGGACGACCATCATGGATAAGACGAGCGTAGAAACAATCTTCATTTTTTCTAATTAGAGAAAAACCTAGTTAACGTTTTAATGAAGAATGGAATTAAAAATTTAACTTTTCAATTTTTATACTACTTCTTCGAATCATATAATGCAGTTAATACATATATCCTATATATGGCCGTTATCTCATCGATAAGAGGCGTCAAGGTTGTCGCACTCAGATATTTACATTTCATTAGTCAGTTTCAAGAAAAAAAAATGTACTTATTAAATTCGCTAAAACTTATTTTATCAATCAAATTATGAAGATTGATATTATTTGATCATTTACTACCCAACAGACAATATTTGTTTTGAAGCCATGAAGATTGGCTAAGTTCACGATGAACGTATTAGGGAAGATCACGAGACTTGCAGAGGATAATGATGCAAATTTTGTGTACTTAGCGTTTTAATTTTGAACAAAAATCATTTTACTTCAAAAATTGTCTGAGACAGAAATAATAATCGCGCACCTGTTTGTTTTCTAGTAAGAGTCGGACAAATAAGAACGGTTACTAAAAGTTAAATTTAAGATTTCGATCCTACTTCGGATCACAAACAATATTTTATTTTCTTTTTACATTTTTGTTTAAAAGTAAATTATTGGTGCGGAGGACTTTCGTCTACATATTCTATTCGAAAATTCTTTAAGACTGGTGAAGGACTGCCTAATTGAGTTTCTCTGCTTTCTTCTCGGGTCATATCTTTAACTCTTCCGCTGACCATGTTAATTTTCACACGTTTTTGATGCCATTGTTTCATTATATATATTCCACGAAGAAGTGTATTATTTTTCTCAAATATTGCAAAAATGTCACCATTGGACGTTGATAATACGCTTTGTTCTTCAAATGGCATGGGCTCAAGGACCTGATATCTTCCTCTCAATCGAATTGGTTGGTCTTGAGGAAAAGTGTATCTTCGAATTTCGAATTGCCGGTTCGGATTCCCCTTGGGAATAAGCCGAATTGATGTATGTTCTCCAAGATCATATCTAAGTTCCCATAAAGGGTTCCTGCCACGAACAGACCTGAAGCTGACACAAAGAGATGGCTCGGCAGGAGGAGACGACGTGACCGGAGAATGTGAAGAATGAGGTCTGGCAGGAGGAAAAGTCCTTTGAGGAGAATCATGTCTTTCAGGAGAATTATGTCTTTCAGGAGAATCATGTCTTTCCGGGAAATCATGTCTTTCCGGAAAATCATGTCTTTCAGGAGAATAAGAAGTTCCGGGACGAGCAACATACGGAATAGGTTCGCCATTAGGTAAACAGTCAAACTGTGAACTCAAATCTGCAACAAGAAACAGAGGATTACATTTTTACTGATGTAGGCATATGAAAGAAATTAGGTGTCATTCACTAAATCTTCTTAACGTAATGAGAAACACATGTCTGAAAGCTGTATTTCACCTTTATCGTGTGATATTGGAATTTTCGAATTTTTTAAAGCTTTAATTCCCACTTGAAACTTTTTTCCCCATCTCACGTGGTTTAGCTCAATTTTTGTTCACATACGAAATTTCAACCCTCTCAAAAGCCTGGAAGATTAGAAAAAAATCACATTGGAAATATTGTTATTTCCGAAAAGCTTAAAACTGTGCTTACAATTATAATATATATTTTATTAGTATATTCACCAGTAATATTCAGAATAACCGACAAATATAAGACGAACGTAGAAACAATCCTCATCTTCTCTAATTAGAGAAAAACCTAATTAACGATTTTGATGAAGAATTGAATTGAAAATGTTACTACTGAACGTTTTAGTGCTTCTTTGGATTTCATAATACATATATCCTACATAGTCGTTATCTCATCGATAAGAGGCGTCAATATTGTCGTACTCAGATATTTACATTTCATTAGTTAGTTTCAAGCCAAAAAGAAGGTATTCACTAAATTGGCTAAAAATTATGTAATAAATTAAACTATAAGAATTATTCTTATTTGATCATTTATCACCTGAAATACAATATTTCTTTCAAGGCCTGAGGATTGGCTAGTCCACGATGAACGTATTATTGTTGCTAAGGCAGATTTTGAGACCTGTAGAAGAAAATTACGCAAATTTTGTTTACTTATACAATAAAAACGTGCTGAAATCAAATTTAATGAAATTTTAATATGATTCTTAATTTTGAAACACTTCAATTTTAAACAAGATTTTGAATTTTTCGTTTGAAATTTCAAAGAAATCCCGTACTTAACATGAATTTGACATCAGAATTTTGAAATTGAAAATCGATTATGATAACGATTACCAAAGATTCCTGATATTTTCTTCATTGATATAAAAACTATTTTAATTTTAAAAATTTGTTACGCACTTCGTTAAAGAATATTAATAACTATAATAAATTCTTCAAACAATTGTTTTTGTTTCGAATTAAATATTACCCTACTTTAATTTAAAATTCGACAAAAATTATAAAAGTTCTGAAAAACGCGCAATTTTTAACATTATTTAAAGAATATTATTAAAAACAATAATACATGGTTCAAACAATTATGTTTGTTACCTTGAATTCATTATTACTTCACTTTAATTAAAATGTGGACAAAAAGTGGAAAATTTCAGATAAAACTGCAACTTTCTAACATTATTCTAAGAGAATATTGCTTTAAATAATAATACATTGTCTGAGGAATTATTTTTACCGAAAATTCCCGAAATGGAAAATTCCCGAATAATGAAATTCCGACACAGTTTATAATATTACTGAATTTGAAAATTCCCGAATAAGAAAATTCGGGACATAAAATTGCCAAATTTTTATAAAATATCCGACACTGTCAAATTCCGGGCAATATAAAATTCCCGAATTCAAACCAAAAAAAAATTGTTTTTTAATTAATAGTATTTATTTATAGAAAATAAAATAATGAAGTATTTGGACAAATAAGCTTTTTTTGCATTGAGAAATATTTTTTTCAATTATTGTTATTTTAAATTCAAACAATAATTTTTTTTAAATACGTTGAACATCCAAAACAACTTTCTTTTACCAAATATGTCATTATTGTATATTTATCGAATATATATTTTTCGAATATGATTTTTATATTTAGACAATTCTATAATTTCGTGAATTTTTGGGACGACTGAAAAATTAAAACTGAAAAATTCCGAGAAATAAAATTCCGATGCAGTAAAATTCCCGAATTTAAATAATTGCATTATTTGTTTTTTTTTAATAAATATTATTTATTAATTAGCAATACAATAATAAAATATTTTTATCAGAGAATTTTTTTAATGTTTTAAGTTCTTAAAATTATTGTTTAAATTTAAAACAACAATAATTCTATGAAAATAGTATAAAAAAATTAATTAATTCAATTTAGCACTGAATTAACTCAAAGTTCCTTTTTATTTATTTTTTAAATCAGCAATTCGATTTTTGAGAACATTTTTTGTAACTATTTTAAAATACTATGCATATTTTCAATAAAAATTTTTTATTAAAAATATTTTTTTTAAGTATTGTTATTTCAAATCCATATAATAGTTCAAAAAACTTTGATCCTTTTAAAAAAAAATTTCTTTGATAACAATATATGATTATGTTATTTTTAATAAATAAATAATATTCATTGAAAACCCATTTTTTCAATTCGGGAATTTTCTAGTTGGAATATTTTATAATTTGGCAATTTTCTGTCGGGAATTTTCAAATTCGGAAACATTATAAACTGTCCGGTATTTTATTTATCGGGATTTTTTAGTCATCCGCTATTTTACGCATCGAATGAAAAATCCCGAAAAATAAAATTCCAAAACAATTTATAATATTACAAAATTTGATAAATCTTAAATAATAAACTTTTCGCCATAAAATTGCCAAATTGCCCGTCATAAATTATTTAAATTAGAGAATTCCATAATATAAATAATTTAAAAAATTGTTTTTCAATCAATATTATTTATTCATTAAAAATACAATGATAAAATGTTTTTATCATCGAATTTTTTTAATGTTCAAAGTTTAAAGAAATTATTGTTTGAATTTCAAATAACAATAATTTTTTTTTGTAATTTCTTTAGATTATCATGCACATTTTCAAACAAAAATTTCATCTAGAATTTTTTTTAATTATTATTTTAATTTGAAATTTAAACGATAGTTTTACAAAACTTCAAAGATTACAAAGTTTTTTCTTCGATAAAAATATTTTATTATTTTTATTTTAATGAATAAATAATATTTATTCAAATTCGGAAATTTGCTGGTTTGGATATTTTATAATTCGGCAATTCTTTGTCGGGAATTTTGTTTTTCGGTATTTTTCGATGTACTTTTCAAAATTATAATTAAAATATAAAATAAGATTAACTTCAAAAAATTACTCAATGCAAATTTTTTAAAATGTAAATAGTAGTGTTTTTTTTAATTATTGTTCTTGTAATAAAAATGTTGTTCTTGTAGTGAGAAATTTCGTTCTTTTGTATGAAGAATTTTTTTTTAACTATTGCTATTTTTAATTTAAACAATAATTTTAAAAAAATTGTCTTTGATCAAAATATTTCATTATTTTATTTTCAATAAATAATATTGACTAAAAACCCATTTTTTAATTGTTCAACTTCAGGAATTTTATAATTCGGCAATTTCCTGTGTAATATTATAATATAATATTATTATAAACTGGTTGGGAATTTTATTATTCGGAAATTTCCTACTTCGCTATTTTTATATTTCGCCAATTTTATAATTTTTGGAATTTTCTATTTCAAATCGTTTTTTTTTTTTAACTTTACAGTGACGGCATTTATTATTTTATTTTATTTTCTGATTTTGCTCTATTTTTCAGTCGTTCAAAAATCTACAAAAAGGTCTTTTTTCTCAACCAATAGTTCCATGCATGAAATATGGATGAAAATTGGAGAAAAAAATTTCCAATGAATTTTTGAACCACCCTAGTGTATGCATACCGAGATAACTAAATTTGCTCGACATCCGAATTCATTTTTCCCTTTCCCGAGCGAACTGAAATAAACAGAATATCAAAATGTCTCTCACACGGTATGTGTAATTTGTTAAAACAAATATTTCACGTCTGTTGCAGGTGCCCATTATTTCGAGCGGAAATTCTCTTCTGATTCAGTACTACAGTGCAAAAGGGTCATACGATGGCCAGGAATTCAAGTACACAATTACCTACAAATTCATGAAAAAGTCGCAAAATGTCACCAAGAGGAGGCAGGTTTCAATCGAAGAAACGAAATTAATTTCCCTGAGACCTGTGAACTTTTCTGCCTTGAATTTGAATGAGAGTGAAATCTGCGACTGCGATATAACAGACAGAATTGGCAGCTTCAAAAGCTGGTTTATGGTCCTCGTTGTTCTCGGGGTCATTTCATTTTTAGGAGCGGTATTTACGATTGTTGCCGTCCTGACCAAGTGCTTAAAAATGCGCGCCGCGGAAAAAAGATTACTGCAAACGCCGAAGCGGTGTATTTAAACAGAGGAAATTAAAGTTAGAAAACGAAAGACAAACAGTTGAGAACGAGAGATTTTTACAAACCACCGAGAGTGGTTTTTTTCTGAGAGCATATATGCATATCATTAAATGCTTGTGTAATATTTATCGAGAAGAAAGTACTGCGCAAACTCTTTTTGAAAAAAAAAAGAAGGAATCAGAAAAATCTTTACTTAAGATCGTTTGCTCATTTTATATTAAAAATAGTGGTTCACGTTTGACCGGTTAAGGTGCTTCAAACGAGTCGGTTTTTTAGAATAATACAAAATACGGCTACAAGGATGAATTGTTTGGTGTAATATTTTTACCACATAATCTGAAGGCAATTGTACTGGCCGCAACAGAGAGATTTTTTCGAAAAATGTTCTAATTTTTTTTTTGTAATTGAAAATTGAGTGTTTTGCGCCTGTAAAATGCAACACGCTAGCTATTGTGTATGCTGGGCTGCAGTTTCAAGTCGCATCAAATCTACAAATAGCGTTTCTACGTCGCTTAGAGTAATATATTACTTTAAGCTACTTGCAGATTTTATGCGACTTAAAACTAGACAAAGAAATACTCAATTTTCAATTACAAAAAAACAATAACAACAAGAACATTTTTCGAAAAAAATCTCTCTGTTTCGGCCGGTGTAATTGCCTTTAGATTAAGTGGTTAAAATATTACATTAAACAATTCATTTTTGTAGACATATTATGAATTTTGTGAAAACCCGAGTCCTTTTAAGAGCCTTAAGGTGCTTCAAACGAGTCGGTTTTTAGAATAATACAAAATACGGCTACAAGGATGAATTGTTTGGTGCAATATTTTTACCACATAATCTGAAGGCAATTATACCGGCCGCAACAGAGAGATTTTTTCGAAAAATATTCTTGTTTTTTTTTCGTAATTGAAATTTGAAATTTTGCGCCTGTAAAATGCAACACGCTAGCTATTGTGTATGCTGGGATGCAGTTTCAAGTCGCATCAAATCTACAAATAGCGTTTCTACGTCGCTTAGAGTAATATACTACTTTAAGCTACTTGCAGATTTGATGCGACTTAAAACTAGACAAAGAAATACTCAATTTTCAATTGCAAAAAAAACAATAACAACAAGAACATTTTTCGAAAAAAATCTCTCTGTTTCGGCCGGTGTAATTGCCTTCAGATTAAGTGGTTAAAATATTACATTAAACAATTCATTTTTGTAGACATATTATGAATTTGGTGAAAACCCGAGTCCTTTTAAGAGCCTTAAGGTGCTTCAAACGAGTCGGTTTTTAGAATGGCGAAATATCAAGCACTTCTTTTCGAGCTAAGCAGGCTATACCAAGGCTACAAAGTCCATCTTGTAGTTCTCATAAAAGGCTGTCTTAGAGGTATGAAAGCTTCATTTCTTAGTCAACTCAACAAGATTTCAGCTTGCCAGCGTTAGGCTTACTTTATCGCGAACCGGATGCAAAAGGCTGTTCTTCTGGGATCACTCCATCTGGTCCGACAAGACTGTTCCTCATAACATTCTACAAAGATTGGTAGCTCTAAAAAAGTATTCAAAGGTGAAATTTTCATCTCCAACTGTCCCGTCTGCCGCGTAAGGTCATCTGCGACTAAAGACCTGACTCCAAGAAACAGTGTTGAACGATGTTGTCTGGTGTAAATTTCCCGCTCTTACTTACGTTCCGGGAGAGAAGGAGCAGAAGCGGACGACGTACGCATTTCAGTTGTGTCTAGATTGATTGCCTGCAACTTCAACCAGTCCCTGGATGGTAAGGTAAAAAAGCAGACTTTGCAAAATATATCAAATCAGGCCGTGCAAAACATGGAGAGTGTTTTCAATAGTTTGAAACAATCGTCGCTGCCCGATGATAATTAAGGTGCTCCTGGAACTACCACTGGGGGCCACAGCACGCGGCACGGTAGTGATGGTGAGCTGCGAGATGATCACCTAACAGACCAAAAACGCTCTATACCTGTAAATAGATTGCTGTCGCCAGTTGAAATAGCTGCCATCAAAATGGATGTAGAATAAGCACAAAGACATTATCTGCGGTACAGTGACGGAACGTGACGAGGAGCGATACACCGCCCAAATTCGACGTGGAGCAATATATGCAATGGTGGCGTCAATACATGTAATATTGGAGAAAACGAAATAATTTTGATTCCTAGAGTTTCTCTATTAATTAATCTCAATGAAATAATAGTTAGGCTAATTTTAATGTCTTACCAGTATTAGATCCAACATATTTTTGGTTACAACTTACAGAAAAGGACACAATAAACGCAAATTGAACAAAATTCTCAATGATAATCAATATGATTGAGCTGAGTTTGAGTTTCAACATTACTACTACTTAAAACCAAAATAATTTTTGGTGAAATCAACATCTTACATTTAATCTTAACCAAATTCTATGATTATCAAACTCAATTAATATTTAGCATAGATAAAGATAAATCCCAGTTAATATCATAATGTTGAAACAATCTCTACATTATAACTCATCATGATTTGGTGGCGGCGATTTACTGGAACCTCAGCGATTTCTTCTCGGGTCAATGGGGTAACCGTTCGACTTTCCATGTTTATTTTCCCCCGTATTCTACCGGGCATATTGCGTATATGAATTCCAATAAGAACATTTTGTGTCTCCAATATCGCAAGGACATCACCACTGGATGTCGATAATACTACTTGTTCTTGGGTTGGCATAGACTGATAGACATTACAACGTGTTCTTAGTACAAGTGGTTTATCAACAGGAAAAGTGTATCTTCGAAGCTCGAATTTTCGGTGCGGATTCATAACAGAAGTAAGCCGAATGAATGTAAGTTGTTCAATTCCGCATCCATGACCATCAGGAGAAGGAAGTCTTGTAGGAGGAACCATGGTACTGACAGGAAGAATACGCCTTGGAGAAAAACGCACGCCAGGAGGAGACTTGGACCGGGCAAGAAGAGGCTGCTCAGCAGGAGGAAGCGACCTTTCAGGTGAATGACTTCTTGCAGGAGAAGAAGAAGGTCCGCGGTCGCCATTAGGTAAAACTTCGAACGGTGTACTTAACTCTGCAATGAGAAAAAGAACATTACATTTTTCAACGAAGAAAAACAGAATATAAATCAAGTTCAGTTAAAAGAGCCGCTGCAAGAGAAATTAACCTTGTTGGATAAAAATTACACAAAACTGAGATACTTTTGCGTATTCAAGCTTTCTCGGAATAATTTGTCATCGAAAAAGCGTCGTCTGCTACGTCGCTGACACCAGTAGAGATTTTGAAAAACATTTCGCTTATTTGAGTTTAATTTGATAAATAATTGTATTTAGCGCGGACAAATTGAAAAAAATTCTCTTGACTAAGATTAAATCGCTTGGCATCGGTAGAGAATTCGTCTTATACATTGATTTTAACCATCCATCACATTTTATGTGAGTTGTCAGATAGGGATTTCCCCAGACAGCAAAATGCCCGTCGACTGCAAGCGATCTGCCGGCCCGCGGTCCGATCGACCGGACCAACGTGCCGGCAGATCTGCACACCATTCATATCTATATAGCCAGCCCGACAGGCGCGGCGGAAGCGACGCGGTCCGGCGAACTGCATGACCGACGGTGCGGTAAAATGCCCACGGTGCCGGTAAAATGCAGGCTGAGTATGCGACTAGATTAAAATTAAACAAATCTTTTGTTATGTAAATAAAACAAAAATTCCTTCCTCCAAATATCACGAAAGGTAAGGACGAAATTCTGCGTATAATAAATCAAAGTTGAAAGAAAAAAAAAAAATTTTATTATTATAAAAAGAGATATAAAAAATAATTTTATTACATCAAATATAATTTTTATTTTAAAGTATAAGTTCGTTCGCTCAGGAAAAGCGATACAAATTTTTCATGAATGATAAATTTTGATCAGTGGACCGAAATTTTTATAGAAACACAATTTGCAAATCTGTGAAGGTTTCCTGAACGTTCTTCCATCTTTAAACTGATGACTATCCGAAATAATACTTTTAAGCAGCTGACGACGTATAAAACTGTCCTCGGACACGAGCAAACAAGACGTTTCTTTCTGGTGAAAATAAAATCCGAGACACGCTGAGCGAAACCAAAAACATCAATCTGCCAAAAAGAAAAAACCAAACAAAAAGTCGAGTTGATCCTATTTCTTAATTCAGAACGAACAAAATCGCACTTTTCACTGACGTCGCGTTAAATCCGCGCAAAAATTCACGGGTGAACGCCACACGAGATGACACACGGCAAGAACAGCTGATCCAGAACGCGCATGCGCGTTTCGATCTCAATCTACTCGAACTATCAGCCTGCAGCGGTCGTGCAAGTCGCAGGCACGTTGGTCTCCAGCCCGTCGGGCCGATCACGATCATATTGTTATCTGGGTCCGTTCTGAGAGTTTCGAGATCCGTCGGTATTGCAGTTAATTATAAAAACAAATAGGGAAATCAAATAAGTTTTATGTTTCTCAAACGTTAATAACATTTGTAAAAAATTAAATTACGTGTTTTATTGGAGGGGCTTTTTTACGGAGCAAAATTTTTGAGTTAAAAAATGATTTCAAAACAATTTAAATTTCTATCGACTTCGGTTCCTGCCCCTTATGTCAATTGCTTTATTGCCAGTCACGAAACCATGGAAAATAGGTGGGCTTGCTTTATCATTACGCTAGTTAGGACAGCCAATGGTTCGCAAAGTTGGACCAACGTGGGAAGCCCATGGAGTGCCAACCTCGTATTCCGTGGCTGACTCAACCTTGCCAACACTTCTCGGGCCAATCGTCGAAAATAGTGGGCTTGTGTTATCATTATGCTAGTTGAGCCGATCATCGGTTCATAATGTTGACCCGACCTTTTAAAGGTTGGCCCAGCAGTAGCCGGACGGAAAATTGGCAGCACGGTTTGGAAAATTCAACTTTTAATTTTAAAGTGCCACTCTAATTAGAGTCTTTCAAAAAGTGAGATGTTTTCCTATAAAATAGCCCAATTACTGGATGGTGTTTTCTCATGTTCTCCAGTAATTGAACGATAAGTAACCGGATGCTCCACTAGAGTGTAGGCCGCGCGACCTTTCGTTAACGTCTTTACGCCGGGGAACCTCATGGAACACCTTCCAGCTAATTTCTTGTATTAAATAATATCATACACTATTAGTGTAAATGCTCTCTGCATTTACAGGGTTGAGACAGTCGTTTTTAAGTTACAAGTTACAATGCCTGCATTATAGTTTGGTTCTGGGTACACTAAAAAATCACGCTCTCATTCCTGCTCACTAAGTAGTACTCCCCAAAACCGACAAAAAGAAAACGCAGAAGAGATGCGCGAAAATCTGCTCGAACGAATAAAATCGCAAGAAGGCTACCAATAAAACAAAGAGGCAAGCGAAGGCGATGAAGAACCGCAATTCCAACATTTAAACTATATATAACATATCGACACTCGAGGACTGTTTGGCTCCACGCTAAGGGATCATGCCCAACTCAGTGCCTCATTGATATTTTATACTTTTTTGTTAATCGCAACTGCCATACGAAACTAGTAAATAGAATGAATTCTGGAGAATTGATCAATCTGAGTAAACGGAACAATAAAAAAATAAAGGAACGACAATAACGACTTAGATATTAATATCGTTCAGTTGTTCTTTCTTTCGTTTATCGTATTGCTGTTTGCGTCCAATGTATTCTGCCTCTTTTGCTTTTTGCTGCACATTTACACTAAGATTGAAAAAACATTAGCAAGACGAGTGCACCTGAATAATATTCAGTCTGCTGGGGTTTGTTGATAAAAGAGTTCGAGATTTAGAAATATTGATACGGCTTTCATGAACCCTTTGTCTTTGGTTATTTTGTGACAGGAAATATCGTCCTTGCTTGCTGGCACATATTGACAGAGATGAAAGTGCTGCTATCCGCAAAGTAGCTATTAGAAGACGTGATGAATGTGATAAGCCACAACTGGTTATTGACGCTGAATCTCGATTATGTGTCAATTGTAACCAACCTGTTCAAGATGAAATAGCCTTAGTCGAACAGAATCCCTCTTCTATAAGACCCACCGTCTTAGCAAAATCTGCGAATCTGAGCGGTGTCATTTGTAATGCCGTTCATAATCTACATAGACTTTCAATCGAGTGTCGTGTTAACGCTTTTGTAATACGAAACATCTACGTTCCTGAAAGCGTGAAATCTTTTGAGCATCGTTTAGGTGATAGAGGTTTCTTTCATATGCTTTTAATGGCCAGTTTCACATTTGTGAATAGATCCTACATTCCAGAAGGATAGTAATTACATTTTTTTTCGCCGGAACTTCGCAACGCTGCAGTGTATCTGAATAAGTATGAGGCTGAGAACAGTTTTCCAGACATTGAATTCGAATGTATGGCTTCTTCGTATGTTCAGGACAAGCTACAGAGGGAAGTAAAAGAAGAAGTTCAGTTGGAAATCATGAACGAGCAACATATCGTCATCGTTTAAATCGTTTGTTTAATAATTCATTTATTCCGATTAGGGTCAGTATATGCTCTTTAGAGAAACCTCTTGATTAAATATTTTATTTGAATATATTCGTGATCGAATTCTCGGCTTCAGCCGATTACAACGTCACTTCCAAGGAGAAGGAAATGAGCAGAGGTATCAAGACCTTAAAAGGGAGTTGCAACGGCTGTACACAAAACATTCGGTTAAAGTAATTGTCCTTGTGATCGGTGCTCTCGGAGGTGCGAAACTATTACTGGTTCGTAACCTTAAAGCTATTCCCGCGTGCCAAAAATATGCCAAGGCACTTGCGAGATGCATGCATAAAGCTGTCATCCTTCGGTCGCTTCGTGTCCTCAAGGTACACGAGGGTTTCGCCGGCCTGTCGTTGTAATTTCATCATGCTACTCATCTCACGATCGTGAGACGTGGCCATAAGTGTGATTACCGCGGTTCTACTGAGATCTGATGTCATTTTTATATCCATAGTGTATGCATAAGGAAACTGAGCCAATCAGCGAGAAGGTACTAGTTTACCACAATGTCTCTAGACCCTCTGTAAGTAACAATATTAAGTAGCGCCATCTCACTGTGAAAAAGTGTACTATTGAAAGACACTTATCTACCACCTATTCATGAAATGTTAACTTAACTAATGTCTAAATAAGTTGCTGGGTTTGAATGAATTCACTTCTTATATGTATTAACACTTCCGTCATAACAAAAAGATATTCCTGCGGTATCCCCAGGATATTCTGGCAATGTGATGAGATATGCCAAAAAGGTGCCGACGATGTGTTGCATACTCTCAGGATATCCCAGAGATATAAAATTTTTCGTCTCATCGGATATCTTTATATTTCCAAAACGGGATTTTCTCTGGATCTCAAACGGTATATACTTAGGATAGCCCAATATACCGTGGAGAGTTTCCAGAAATCATTTATGAAATTCAAAAGTATTTCATACATGTTTCCTGCGCGATTGCCGTACTGTATCGCTGCCAAGCTGATCTCGAATGTTCGCTAGAATTCAGTGGATGCAGATTTTTCTAAAAAGCTAAACGACTCTGTATCAGTTATACATGAATCGAGAAATTATTTCCAGTGAAAGTGTATGGTTTTTACCTATTTCGGAGTTTATGTCTTTCTGTTTTCTGAAAAATATCTCCATTAAAGAGCTGAAAGATTTAACAGTTTTTTTCAACACTCATAAAAATGGAAAAAATGTCTATATATTTTAATAGAAAAGTTCAAAAATTACCCACATATTCTCGTGGCTTACAGCGTCAAAGAAAAAAACTTTCATTTATAAGTTGTCTACATTTACTATAGCAAGAGCAGTTGATCAGTATTGATTGAGATGCAGTCACATCAACATGGATTTTACTAAGCAGAAGAATGTTTTTCGTCGAATTGTAAAGAATAGCCATGCGAAAAACCATTACAGTGCCTAGTAAACATCACTAAAGTTTCTACTAACGAAGAAGCTAATTAAGCGTTGCCTGAAACGAAGGCTGAAATTAAACAGCCAGCGCCTAAAGTAAAAGAAAAAACGCAACAATAACTACTTGAAGAAATTGATATAAGAAGATACTGCAATAGATCTTACTCAAATTTTATTCAAATTTCCTAAGTGTATTTTCATGGAACTCAGTACGAGAGGTGTTTTTGGGGAACAAAAAAAGATTTTGGGGTCAAAATTAAAAAAATGGAAAACAACAACTTGAACTCTTCAAGTTTTATTAAATTAGTAGGTTTCCGTTAAAGTCAGTACCAGGGCATTTTTCAAGTTGAGTAACACGAATTTAAGGTAAAAATTCAAAAAATTTACTGAAACAGTGAAATTTGATTAAATTTGTATATTTCCGTTGTAGTCAGTACGAGGGGGTTTTTCTAGTTTTAGAATACAAAATTAAGGTAGAAGTTCTTATTTTGAGACTCAGAAAATTCCCTCGTTATGGAATTCACGGAAATCTACCAATTTATTAACATTTTTCAAAAGTACTGACTTCCATAGATATCCACTAATTTAATCAAATTAAAAAAAGTGAGTGTTCTTTTTTGAATTTTTAATCCAAATTCTTCTTCTGTGCTGGTAATGGACACCCATCATCGTTTTTTTGTACGACTATTCCCTCAGTAGACACTTCAATTTTTTCCCAATTTTTCTGGACAGTTTTGGAATTTTAGGAACAGCTGAAAGTTGACCTTCCAAATCTAGGCAGATTTCGAATCAGCTTTGCTAAATGCGAACTGAGTGCGATTTCTTTTAACTGATATAGAGCTACTTTTTCCCAAATATCAGAACTTTCTGTCTCGATATTAATACGTTCTCATTAGAATGAGAAACGTCTTTATGTTGAAGAGAATTTTATGAGATTTTAACATAACATATACTAATAAAGAACCACACTGACATGATATAAATTGCTGCTAGATTATTATAGTTAATAGTTCATAGTTAAAGATCTAAAGCAGAGACAATTATAGGACTTTTGTGTTAACTATATTCAAACGTATTCTTCTTCACATCTATAAATATAGCGTACGTACATTTTGCTTTATGTATGCTCATTTTTCTGGTAAATTTCCAAAATTAAGTGACTGGGGTGCAAAATTTAAGTACATTTTAGGCAAATCAAAGTTATTTCTTTAAGTAAATAACTTCACGGAGTTGATATTGTTGCTGTGTAACGTATCTGTAACGAGTTACTTCAAAACCAAAGTTACTTACCCCGCACTACTTGTTGGCTTTCCTGGCTCGAAGAAAATGGGCCTGAAGAATATTGCCACCTCTTCTTAGGTGGAAGTGCAGGAGGTGACTTTCCCTGCGAACTCAATTCTGTAAGAAAAAATAGAAATAGATGAATTTTTAATTTTAAATATTAAAACTGAGAAAAACTTGCGCCAGAAGTTGCAGTTTCATTCATTCAAGCCTATTTTTTGTGACGTAGCAAATATTGCAATGAACAAAAGTCAATCGTGAGCATAAAACAAATGGATTTCTGGCACTTCAGGGTGCAGAGATGCTCCCGGGCTTGACTCCTCAATATTTTTATAACTTAATTTAGGCTGATTTGTGTGCATTTTGATTTTCATTATATTTGCCGCCTCCTCGGAATCAACATCATCGATGGACAACAAGAGACATCGAGAATTAGAGAACTTTAGGAAATTTAACTCTGACCATTACTTCAAGATGAGCGAAGGCAGGATTCAAATAGTCGTGTTATCTCCCATTATCTTTCGCAGCCGCCAACATAACATCTCTTGTATCTATACAGGGTATCACAGACTCAAGTGTCCGGACTTATATAGCTTTATAAAAATAAAAAATGAATGAATCCTAAATTCTTTTTCCAAAAATCAGTTGAAGTTTTAGATTTTGATTTATAAAATATTTAGGCTGGACCAATCAGGAGAGCGGTATAAACAGTCGTGTATGTGCGAGCGGGAGTCCAACGCAGTGTAGCGCCCGCTGTTCTCCCGTCGCTAACCCCACCTTCGAGTTTGCTTCAATAACACTACGTTGAACTCTCGCTCAGGGACGAGACGTTGACATAGGATTTACATACAATGTATTCTGCGATAAATTCGTCACAGTTCAACTCCACGGATTTTTCGATATCTCCGAGGTGGTATATGGTGCATGCGTGTATCTACAGACATCCACGTCATCAGGACAGGTAGCCGTTCGTCTTTTATGCGCAAAAACGTGAGTGAACCCTCGACAGATTCGATCGTGACTGTTGGGTGGATTCAATCCACCCTCAGTCGATGGAAGACATATGTGAAAAATTATGTCAGTGAGATCTTAAGGCTACTGTAAGTAAAAATAATTGGAATCAAGTATCGACAAAAGAAAATACAGCGGAACTTATCTCACGCGGTATCAACCCGGAGGACTTTCCTACCTGTGATAGTTGGCGAAATGGGCCATTACAGCTCTTCCAAACACAAAAGAATTGTCCTATCACTCGACAAGAGAATGAAGAAATTCTTAAAGCAATTTCTGAAGAATGAAAGTGTGAACAAGTTCTTATTGTAACAACCGTCCATGATTTTGATTTGCTCGAACATTATTCAACGCAAAACCGTAGCATTAAAATCACAGCGTATTGTTTGCGATTCTGTAAAAATGCAAGGACTGATAGAAACAATCGAAAATTAGGTAACCTTGATGGCTACGGAAATATCGGGAGCTTTAGCTTGCCTTCTAAAACTTGCACAAATCAAAGATTTTTCCTCGGAACTTGAAGACCCTCAAAAATGTAATGAAATCCCATATAAAGGTAAATTATGTTCATTGGGTCTTTGAGAACTCGACACTGTTAAGGGGATTCTTAGAAAATGCATACAATATTTCCGAACTCGACCTGTAACGACAGAGTACGTGATGGGTAACCTGCCTTCTACGCTAGTTACCCCAAACCGCCCTTTTTATGTCTGCAGAGTGGATTATGCTGGACCGTATAAGTTGGGTGAACGAGAGCGAAGCCGCCTTGCTTATAAGGAATACATTTGTATTTTTGTATGTTTTGCGACCAATGCAGTTCACATTGAACTTGCTCATGATATAAGCACCTATGCGTTTCTCAACTATTTAAGTCCTTTTACATCGCGACGTGGCAAGGGCCAACATATAGATTCAGATAATGGAACTAATTTTGTAAGGGCTCGCAACAATTTCAGTGAATTAACTGCGCCTCTGAATTGCAATAAATTCCAAGAGACGAAACAAGTGGTCTCTTGCAAAATTAAGTCCCTTAAATCCAGGTCCCATGGTAGTTTTCAAGGAGGACAACCTACCTCCCATGAAGTGGCGCCTTGGCAGAGTCATGTAGCTTCACCCGAGAAAGGATAATATTACACGAGTTGTTTTTATTCGTGTGGCTGACTCAGTTATCAAGAGACCCATAACCAAAATCTGTATCTTGCCAATGGATAAAGATACAATTGAGCTTCCAAAATGAATTTTACTCCTTATAATTAGAGACCGTATTGAATTGACATACAAATTACTTCAATGATCCATATGCATACACAAATATTTTCATTTCAAGCTTATCGACTTTAATTTGTACTTTAATGTTGATTCGCCACTACATTTTTTACCTTTATTGTATTTCTGATCTATGTAAATATTGTTGAAAAATATCCTTTCGACAGTGGGCCGGATGTTCGGGCTCCGAAAATTGAATATTTGACCAGATGCTTAATTTGGGTTCGTTTTAGTTCGCTATAGCTATAAGGGCAAGGAATTTGGTGTTTTTACGCTGCAAGGATTGCTTTTAGTCACGTAGACCTAATTGCTGTCATAAACTTTCCCTGTAACTCTGTTTGTTGACTGCTTGTAACCCGAGGCATTAGAACCTTGTGACGTTGTCAATTGTTTAACTTTCATGTCAAGATGTCCTCTTTGTACGGCTACACTGTAATTTGACGAGACAGCTTTGGGTCTTCAGCTTTCGACCTTAGGTCAGTAACCAGAACACCGTTATCCTCAAGAGAGGCAACACTAATGTAAAAGCTCCATATCGAATATCATGTAATTCTTGAATCACATTTCTTATAGTTTGCATTAAATGAATTAAAATGTACCATCCGCATCCTGAACTTCATGAGAATAATTGAACAAAGTGCATGCAAACAATAAATAATCACTTCCTAGGTGAAAACTTGAAAGCTTCCTAATAGTTATTATTGAATAATGAAAACGTCGAGCGATTTTTGGAAACTTACTGGTTTAACTTCTTTAGACTTTTTGTGTGTTAATTACTACAAATCTGGGACGGTTTTATCTGGGCGCAAAGAAGTCCACGGCTCCCGAGCGCCCAATACTAATGGAAGCCTTGACGCATCCCTGCTAAATGTTTAGATTTATGATAAGTAATAAACAGAATATATACAAATATTCCTGAAACCTCTTATATTCAAGGAACTAATACAGTAATGCTTCCCTGTAGTGATCTTGATAGAGACTTCATTATTTGTTTGGATTTTGTCCCCTGTTATGAACTCTGCTTATAAACGATATAATAATACTCTCTATATGCTACTTGTAACAAACGACAATAATAATCAATATAATGGGAAATCCGCCTCTATTACGCATCTGCTCATGTACTTTTTGATCAGCCACGTAGTACGTATGACTAGTAGAAAGTTTTAGAAGCGCTGATCGATACTATACTTTATAACCTGACCGCTCGGGTCGGTTCTCCAGTCTCATCAGGCCGTCAGTCTCGTAACAACGTCAATTCTCGTCACCCGCTAGTCATAGACTCATTATAGCTTGCTTGAAAAAAATAGAACTAGATGATGTATTTAGTTCATCTAATGATCCAGACCTTCCACACATAAATAAAATTTTGGCGATCCTACCAGGTTGGACTCAAACGACCCGAATTCTATAGAATCTACGTCAAGCTGACCTATCTTGGAAACGAACTTGAAGAAAGGAAATCGAGAATTGCATGGAATTCACTTTGACAAGTAGATTCCGTAACTCTACGAAATTGCGCAAGGAGATTTCCTCGGAACTCAGGACGAACTTCGGATCTCATTCACGGATAGATCCGTTAAAAACGATTAATTAAGAAAAATAATCTCTCAGGGTGGATATAGCAGCCCTTCACTAAAAATGATTATTTTTCCTAAAAAACTCAAGGGAATAAATAGATACTGAAAACGTCATATAGACGGTAATGTCCTAGAGCATGCAACAAACCCCGATAAGTCTAAAAAAAAAAAGACGAGAAAGCAGTTATCAACGCAGTAACGCAATGCTGCAACCAAGCAGAAAACTCAACGTCAAGACGTATTGATCCACACTCCAAGCAGTCAACGGTCTACATTGTGAAGAAAGTACCAACTTCCATAAAGTATTGATCCACACCCCGGCAACGAGTCTACGATTGAACAAAGAAGTTTTGCGTAAAGAAGAGTAGATTATAAGAGGTGGTAAGAAAGTGTACGATATATAATCTATGTTAAGCGGTAAACTGAAATTTAACCAAAATTATTATTGCAGTGGAACTTCTTTTGGGACGGAAGTGTAAGCCTCCTTTCTTCGCCGCACGTCACATATTCTCTCTCTCTCTCTTTCTGCACTCCCTTACCATGCGACCTCCTCAAAGCTCATGATGATTCGTGAAGCTACTCACTACAATACCTGAAAATCTTAAAACTGTGAATGCGGCAATCTGTATGGAATTCTTATATATACTTTCAATATTTCGTCGAGATGGACGGGAGTTCCGGGATTTCCGACTCTGCTCACGATCAAAACTCACGTGGGATTCTACAGACGCGGCTAAACTCGGCGGCTTTCGAATTCAGTCGGCTGTTTATTCCACGCATAGGGGCGTATGTCGGAATGCTCCACACCATCTCACCTCTACGCAAACTTGGCCAAAGATTTCCAAGATTTCTCAAGAATGCTATATTGCTGAGAGATTTTCAAGAGTTCCTCCAAGAATTCTCTTAATATATCCCGCGCAGCAATCTGAGATTTCTTAGTGAGTAGCTCCTCGTTATTGCATGGAAGCGAAGATGTAGGAGTTAGTGATTTCATTAAATATACCAAACGAGTATGACTTCAATGCCATAACCCGAACTTACTTTTAGATTACATTTTGACTGAAAAAAATTATAGGCGATGCAAGAAGAGCAATTAGACACATGCAAATAAACAATTATGAGTATTTGTATACAGGTTTAAAACCAAATCTCCGTATAACCACTTCAATGCAATCAGGCAGAATAAAATAAGAAAATGTGCGACAAGGATTTGAAAATGCACAAATTTACAGTCGAAGCTTCAGAATCGGTTACAATGAACTAACTTATTCATAACAATCGGAACATAATTTAGGAAAAGAAAGAAAAGTTGCGTTGAAAACGGAAGAAAAAGCTGCAGTTAGAAAGTATATTATGAACTGACCAATACTAGATTAAGCCACCAAACTTTCAGAACACCCAAAACCAAAAACCACCACCTCAAACTCAAATCAGGACAAGGAGGAAACAAGAAGAAGAGGAAAATTACTTAGAGAATTAAGAAATGACGCAAGAGGAGATCCAAGAACAAATAGACTACGAAGAAATGGCCGAATATCAGCATTATCCGGCTAATTGCAATCCAAACAAGGAAGTAATATATTGTAGTACATAAGAAAATAGTAGACGCGTATTTTTTGTTACATGCTAATTTTTCTATTTAAGAAATGAAAACCACCTTAAACTTTACCCCCAAAAACAGTTTTTCTTTAATATCTCGAAAACAAATCGGAATTTTTTAACCAAACAAACATAAGATTATATCTCACAAAAAAAACACTCACTGCAAAATATTTTTTATGCTGAGCGGTTGCAACCTTTATTTTTTACAAGCGTGAGTGTGATTATTTGACATTATTTTTATACGGAAACTATTAAATCAACTGAATTGCACTGTCTATTGTACGGTTATTAGGAAAATAAAAATTAAAGTTGACATGTTTCGGCATTTTTGAAAAAAATTTATTGCTAGGGGTGATTTATTCCTGCAGTTAATTTACTGCTTTTGGGAAATGAATCACAGCATATGTTTTCAATTTTAATCTTGGAACGCATATACTGACATAAATTTTGCATTAAAAATGAAATAACACAAGCACCCTTATTTTTAGGAGGGTTGAATACCCCTGTGAAAATGTACCATTATTATCAGATTATAAATAGAAATATTTTCACATTTACTTGTAAAATGATATTTCACCAACATAATATGTCAATTTTTTTCTACGAGACAATTAACTGCAATTAATAAGTCCATAGTATTTAAAACCGCTCTATTTTTTCCGGTCTCACCCCTAAAATTTATATTTTTATTTGAATATAACAAAATATGATTTATTGAACAAAGTTTCAAAAACATTTGTTTCAAAGTTTTTTATCGCGAAATATAAAAATAATATATTTTGTTTTTTATCCATACAGCTATAGTTTTTAAACTTCAAGATTAGACAGAAATTAGAAAAATCTGGTTCTAAAGTGTAAGAGCGGTTTTCACCCTTATGTTATTTCACTTTGAATGCAATGAACCTTGTAAAAAATAAGGGTTGTAACCGCCCGGCGTGAACACTTTTTTTCAAATGAGTTCTTTTTGTAAGAAATAATTTTTCGTTTCTTTGTGTGAAAAATTCCGGTTCGTTTTTGAGATATTAAAGGAGAACTGTTTTTGAGAATAAACTTGAAGGTTGGTTTTCGCCCCTTAAATCAACAAATTTGCACGTAACAAACAATACGTGTCTCCTATTTTTTTATGTATTCTAACTTATGACAAAATGAATAAACTCGGTGAGGTACACCTCGGAAAGCAATAAATTAAATTTAGTGGTAACTCAACCCTTGCAATGAATTTTGTTCAATAACCAGGAAACATGTCTACTCTAATTGTAAATTTTCTCAATAACTGTACAATATACAGTGTTTTTTTTTTTGTAAGAAATAATCTGATGTTTGTTTGGTTAAAATGTTTCGATTCGTTTTTGCGATATTAAAGAAGAACTGTTTTGAAAGTAAACTTTAAGGGTGGCTTTCATCCCTTGAATCTACGAATTAGCCCGTAAGAAAAAACAGGTGTTCGCTATTTTTTTATGCCAACCCAATTTTAGTTGGCTCTGAAAGTCAAAGTCATTTTTATGCTCTATAACAAATTGCTAGCAGAGCAATATTCTTGTCAACAGTTACCAATGAGCTTACTAATCAATGTTGCTTGTGCATCTAGTCACATTTTGTGAAATTTTAGTTGTCACTGACAGTCAAATGTATTCATTCATATTGTTAGTGGTGCGAGATTAATGCCATTAGTTACCTATGAGCTTACTAATCCATATTTTGTATAAGTCTAGTTAAATTTTGTGAAGTTTGGTCGACCATGTACATATATTGCTCTTTTTCTTGTTGCACTTTAAAACTGAATCACGAATATCTTAGTTACCCCCTAAAATTGTCGCAACACCTGCTAGTGCAATTTTGACTTCACATTCTTAAACGGAAACTGAAAAAAACACTGAATAGGGAGTTTCATGAATTAAAAAAAGTTATAATTTTCAACCAACTTATTGGATCAGCGGTATTGGATTTTGTGATTTTCAGTTTCGAATTATAATCAGAAATATTGAAAACCCGTCATATATGTTCATGAAATTTGAACAAAAATTTATAATTTTCAATCGCCATATTGAATCTACCATATCAGAATATGTCATTTTAACTTTGGGTGCATTATCATAAACTTCTTATCTAAAATCTTCTAAGAATTTCCTTGGCACATAATCTACTCTACTACAAACTCTCGGTTTCAATCCAGTGTCGGTAACGCTCCTTATTAATTTTTCATACTACAAAATAAGAGGTAGTTTTCCAAAGATGAAATCCAAATCAAATTAATCGTGAAAATAGATTTTCCCCCTATTTCAAAATACTTCTATTTGTTCTGCATATATATTCATGATTTTCGGAATGGTTTTGCTTAATCATAGTCAAATGAAAAGTTGCAAAATATACCGTCTTTAACAATAATTTTGCACAAAACTGCTATTTGGCATTTTTGGGGGAATTTTTCGGGCCTAATACAAGGGGATGAGGTCGGTCAAAATTGTCAGTTATTGGGTGAAAATTATTTCCTAAAGATTCCTTAGAAGGCGAATAAACTTTAATTTATAAAAAGGTAATAACAAGTAATTACAGTTTCAAGTTTTTCGAAAACCTAGCTCAAACTTTAAAAAAGATTTATTTTGCATCAAGTAAAGGGAGGTTAGTCACCAAACGGAAAGATTACAACGCAGTTAGGAAGCATTGAAAGCATATGGGTCTCCTCTTGTACAAAAGATAGAAGAATGAACATTGAAACATGAAGTTATATACAAATATTTTTTATGTGGTAACAAATTTGATAAGAAAACGATTAGATTTCACCGTAACCCAATGCTTTTTTTATTTAACAACTGAAAAATTCTATTTCAAACAACTTGAAGAAAGTTAAACACAAGCCTCAGAAAGTGAATGTAGGTATAGAAATGATAGCAGGGTCAGTCTAATTAAACTTACCAACAAAATCTAGAATAACCGAAAATGTAAGAATTATAATGTAGCTGGCGATCTTCATTTTTTTCTCTTGGTATTGAATGGATTTCCCGAATTTCAACTGAGAATTTGAGATTATTTGTACTGCTATATATACAAACCTTTATCAGATTACTATGAATCTATTCGCTACGTGGAAATTTTTGCCACGGAACTGCCACGTTTTGTAAATAGGCTTAATGTGCAGATGAGTGATAGATGCATGTAAGTCCTCTGTGAGTCACTTATAGATATTTCTGTTTTCCACAGGTAAACATCGAGACATGAATAAATCACCTGATTGTCAAGAACTAAAGCTAAGAAAAAATATCACTTATTACTTTCGTGTCAGTAAACATTTCGGTGATTATTATCACACATAATCAATAAAGTCAATTCTTACGCACAGAAAATGGAAAAGCAAGAAACTTTCAGGCTAAATTGATATTACCTAAGATTACTTTAGATTGTATGAGATAAATCCAGGTTACATAAAATTAAATATATTTGAATTTTAAAGGAATTCGTTGAATTTTTGAATAAAAAGATACATTATTCCTACTGAAATGAAAAAAAAGCTTTTAACAATATATGTAGTTGTTTTTAAACCCATGAGATAAATTTGTAATAAAGTTGATGCGTCTCCGAATTTTGGACTAAAGAAGACAAATTTTTCATTAAAAATGGCATAGTTAGATTTTCAGTTTCAAAAATTAGTCTTAAAGAGAAAAACATTTTCAACAATATATTTGTAAACTATTTGGGTTAGCAATGTAAATTATTCCTAATCATCTGGATCACTCTTAATAAAAAAAATATTTCTTAAATTGTCTGAATGTTAATATATAAATTTTTAAATAAACAGTTGCATTAACAACAAGGTAGTTGAATTTTCATGCGAAGAATTTGTTTACGAGAATGGTTAACTTTCAACCAAATCGCGCAATTTTTAAATATAAGAATAAATAAAAAATTAAATTTTTTAAAACTTAGGTTGACTCTAAGTAGTTGACTTTTCAACTAAAAATATGAATTTTCATAAAAATACATGAATTTTTAGTCAAAGGTGAAGTTCTAACAAGAACAGATATATTTTTACTCAAAACAAAAATCAATTTAGATCTAGAAACGGAATAGTTACAAGTTTAGTTACACAAATTAATTCTCAGAAAAAAATGTTAACAATATAAGAGTTGCATTTTCAACCAAAGAATTATATTTTTGAAAATTAATCTTTTCCCTATCACTCGCAATATTTTTGTAATTATTCACGAAAAAAAAAAATGATAAACCGTTTTAGAATTTTCACATCCAGTTCATCAATTCTTTCTCAAGGTTCACAGATTATTTACAAAAATACATCAATATCCGATGAATTTTTCTCATATCCGAGACCTAGATACTATTTCGTGGCTTTCTTGAGGACAACATTTTTCCGTATATGCTGGACTCTGAAATGCGGAAATACTTATTTCATCATTTTTCTTAAAAACTAAAACTAATTTTTCGCGACTGTGAAATTTTGTATATTAATTGGGCTTTAAAAAACCAGTATGTGGCAGTGAGACACACGGCAGAAGTGAAACTTTGATGGATTAACTTTGAAATTTTTCGTGCAGAATCATCATGACTTTTGAGAAGATCGGTTAGTAAAAGAGTGACGTGAGAGTGTCTCGCGCTTTGCACTAAATTGAAATTCATATGCTCAAAACGAGAACTTTTCTATATAGTGAACTCTTGCTTATTCCGAACGGCCCGTATTCAAGGGCGCGCTGATTCCAAGTCCACCATGCTTCAATATTCCAAATGACGAAGCTCCATCACTTACCACCACTGTCTCTGTACGTTCTCGCCCGCGTCAGTGGCTAAACAATTGAAAAGACGCCCGAAGAGCGGGAAGCCCTCATTGGTTTGAATTGAGTATTTTAGCATGACGTCATGGTCGTGATAGGATAAATGAAAATGCCAGGAAGGTTAGCAGAGTTGGTACGTCTTTACATGGGAATGCATACGAGCTTTTGGAGTAAATATTCTAAACGGAAAAGTGTGTCGTAAATGTACGGATAGTAAGTAAGGCTCGTATTTGAGAGCCGCATAAAGTCGCAGCCTTAACAATATAGTTGTACAGCTGGGTTGTGGCATTCCACGACTGATTTTTGCAAGTGTATAGTATTTTTTGAACCCTAAATACAGCAACGTGATTTAGTTTACTTTAGCACAACTAGGCTTAAATAATTTGTCTTATTTTAAATTAAGGGCATGTGATACTTGTGAAAATTATCGATTTTAGCAGTGTTAGGTTCCCCCGGCTTTTTTCCTACAATAATCTTTTTTCGGTAGGAGTATAGTGCGTCCTAACACCAGCCACTGCGGAATGGGCGTCTCCGACTTTAAATATGAGGTAAATATGCGGGCCACATGTTGGTGTGTAGAAGTAAAATTCTTCCACCAAAAGTTCTTGATACAATCTGGTCCAGCACCGGAGAAATTCTTCGTGCCTCTAACTGCTTTGTTCACCTTTTCGGCAGTGATTGAGGACGCGTTCGGTGGCTTTGTTATAAGCCCTTCAGTTCTATTCCAAAGCAATCGAATATATATATATATATATAAATGAATGGATTTAGTTTAAACTAAAAACCTTTGAAAATGTTAAAATTAAAATAAGCTAAAAGACAGAAAACCATTACTGAATTGTTTTCTCTTGCACAATTTTTTCAATAAAAATTTCAATTTTTTAAAGAAGTTAAGGAAAATGTAGCAGCGGCTCTAGATTTCTGTACAATTAGAAATGAGTTAAAACAAGTCTGGCAAATATCCTTCTCATTTATTGAAAAATATAAATGACCACGCGAAGTATGGCTTAAAACACATACCTTTTTAAAAAACGTATATGAGTATTAGAATGGCACTTCTACGCCCGATTGTGAGCTATTTTAAAAACAAACAACAAATAAAACTGAGGCAAATATACATCCTACATTTTCATCAAATTTAGTTTTTATAACGAAAAAGCTTTTTGTTAAATGATTCCATTTATCAGATGAAAACATTTCAATAAAAGTATGAAGATAAAAGAAAGATAAAAAAAGTATGAAGATAAAAGATAAAAGCCTGTTAGTAATTTTCAGTTGCCTTTGATGGTCAATTGTTACAAACATAGATAAACGATACCTATTATCCTGAATTAATAGAACAAACTGTGATAAGCCTCAATCACTGCTTCAAATTAAACTAGCCATGATACTTGAAGTTAAATAATTCAATTTCTCACAGTTAAATAAAGAAAATACAAATACTGAGTCTTTTGGTAAAGAAATACTTGGTAAAAAAAAGATCAAAATTTCTTAACTTGATGTTCCTAAGAATCATTAAAAGTCAACTTTTCATTACCTTGATCTTCAATAATGATATTTAGTATTTGGTTTATTTCTTAATCTGATCCTGTCTTTGAATCACCGTAAATATGACAAATGATATCCATAAAAAGAGATTCGTTCTTCTAACTCGTTATTCTCGTTTTCTTAGCTTACATAATCCTAAAGCGAATTAGTAGCTGGAATATTCGCATGAAGATTCTGTATCCTGTAATTTTCACATACATAAATCACATGTATCATCCCCTTCTCTTTTTCGCATTCGATACATTCAATCTCCACACCCAACTTTTTCATTAAATGCGACATTTTTTTCTCGAATGATGTGCGATAAGCAGTTGCAAGAATCCTAAGAAATGTGAATGTTGGTAAAGAGAGGCTACACGTTACAGGAAGAGAATCCAGCAATTGGGGTCATGCAATGTAAACATTTTCGGTTGATCCAGAAATAATAAGAGTGCAGCTTTCTGGACTAGAAGATAACGGTTCATTAACATCCAAGATTGTAATTTGAGTTTTGGTAACCTTCATGATCAATACGAATAAATTTTTAGTTAGAGCACGAGCGTCTTCCACATCCTGAAATTATCATGTGATACTATAGGCCGCATTCGAAAACATGCATTTCCGCATCTCGGTAAATTCGCTCTTTGAAAGTCATTGCATCATCAGAACGTCACACGATTGCAAGATTCGTACACTGATCTTTTGGAAACTCGTTATTCTCCAATGTCGGCCACTTGAAAGCGGTGTTTGTTTCTGTCATGAATCTGTTAAAGAAAAGTTTCTCATCTTTTAGATGTTTATCTCGCATCATAAGCATACGGAGAAAAATGGAGGGTCAAAGTTAGAAAGTAAAAATTTAGAGTCAGACAGTCCTTCTAGATGGTCGAAAAAGCCTTCCATAATTTTTTCGGTATAGTCAGAGAGACTTTCATTTTATAGCTAGTCTGACTGTCAGAAGATGTTCAGACTCACTATTTCTTTCTCACTATAGTTTTGCAGGTTCCACTTAATTTCATAATTTCCAGTCTCTTATAAGAGAGAGACTGGAATCTCACATATATGTATAACGTAGTTAGAAGAAGGACAACATATATAGAAGATATGCGATAATCAGATCGACCCAGTAAGATGGTCAGGTCGACTATCCGAGATGATCAAGTCGACTCTCTGAGATGTCCGATGTACACATAAAATTGTTGCTAACTTCATCACCACTTGATTGAATGTAGGATCAGAGAGGAATTTCATCGCTGTACTTAATACACCTGTGACCAGAAAAAAATAAGCTAGATGTACTACACGACAATAGTTTAACTCCTAAGATTTGCTATTGTATTAAAATTACTATAATTTTATGGTACCTTTGAGCAAAGAGAAAAAAAAAGACAGAAGAACAGATTGGGGACGGGCACATGTAACGTGTACACATTCATATAAAAAGGCTCACTTTTCGCTTGACTTTTCCAAATCTAGCAAATATTAAAAATCCCTGAATGAAAATAAGGAAATTCAAAACAACAAATCTTCTTTTATATTGTTTAATCAGAATTCTAACTGATTACGCATGAAATGTGCTTACATGCATTCATAATGCACAAACTTTCGTAGACACGAATTCTACTTTTCAGTCCATTATAAATATTTATTAAATGCTTGTAATTAAACGAAAAAAATGTTTCAAACGTATGAAAGTACTGAACCTGTTCAGTCCTAAGAGATTATCATTGACGTTTAATTATTACAATCACAGGTAAACGCTTCTTAAACTAAGGCATTGGTATTGTTTTTAATAACTACTAGATGAATCAGGGATCTTAATTTTCTCTCTGGATATTCAGTTCCTCGAAAGTAACCTGAGCTTTGATATCCATTGTTCCATCCTTCAAATCATTATCTTCGCTTTCTTGAAAATCATTACCATTATTCTGAATGTGATAACTAACTGGAATATTCGCATGAACTGAATATTGCGGATTATTTGGACCAATGAGTTGTCGTATCGACTTGTAAATATTACCAAGGTTTCTCTCAATTCCTGTAATCCTGATAGAAATCACCCCTTTCTCTTCCTCGTATTTGCTACATTCAATATCCACATCCAACCTTTCCGTTAAATGCGAAATTTTCTTCTCGATTGATGTGCGATAAGCAGTGGGTAAGAAACTTACGAAATGTGTGGGTAAATAAAAGTCACATGTCACAGGAAGACTACCCAGTACTTGTTGTCGAGCAAGATGAACATTTTCAATTGATCCAAAGATTTTAAGAGTACAGTTTTCTGGATCATGAGAACAGTCCTCTTTATCATCGATGACTGTAATTTGAGTTTCTGTAATCTTCATAATTTCTTCCAAGTTAGAATTCTCATCTCCGAAAACTATTTTTTGATCTGCTTGATCGATCAATATTGAAGTTTGTATGTTAATTTTAATATCAGACTTCATCTTCATGCGATTTAGTAGCAGAACCGTGGCTTCCTTTACCTGTGAGGATTGCTTTTCTGAACCCTCAACAGTTACCTCAGTAGCAAATTTTGATCCATCACTTAAACTCACTCTAACATTGTACTTTTCATAAACCATTAACATATAAGGACCTATATAAGCTCCCGTCCAATGGTCTGCGATCAATGTTGGGATTTTGAAAAGGAAACTCAAAGCGGACGAATTCCTAATATGTGTGCGAGCCTCTTCAACCTGCTGTAATTCTCCTGATATTTGAATCCAACTATTCCGTAAGTTAGTTGGCAACAAAAAGCGACATGAGTTTTGTTTTTCCGATCTGTCGCTTTCGAATATGTGCCAGTAGTCATCTCGCCTCAGACCCAGTCTCATATGTATTTTGCATTCGTGGTGTGTGCTACTCAAAACTTGAAAAATAATTTCCTTGGCAATCATTATATCAGCGGACCGACCTTCGATTGTAATATTCACATAATCCTCATTTGTCCACTCGTTACACTCTAGGATTGGCCACTTGATAGCAGTGTTTGTGTCCGTCATGATTCTGTTGAAGAAAAGATTCTCATCCTCTGGATTTTTATACTGAACCATTAGCAGCAGCTTTCTTCGACTCACTTGAAGTGTTGCTTTCTCGTATACTTCAGTACGACTGATACCCAAGCAGATGCTTACTCTTAATTTTGTCTCCTCTTGATTGAATGTAGTGTTCGACTCGATTTCCATCGCCGAACTTATTCCACCTGTGATCAAACAAAAGACAAATATACTAAATGTAGTATACTACATGTAGCATACTACATGTAGTATACCAAACAAGATGAAATTACAATCCAGAATAAAAAAAACATCTGTTTTTTTGAAATGCTCAGGGGAAAGGAATGACATAACTAAAAGAAGTGGGAGGTATATATTCAAATATATTTTTTTGCAACACCCACCTCGAAAGTAAGGACTTCCATGCCTCTAAATAATGAGCAAATTGCTTCAATCCAGTAGACTTTGTGAGAATAATATTGGCGCATGCGCACTTTGAAGCAAATATACTTTGTGAATCGACGCAATGGACGCGCATGCGCACTTTAGAGATAAGCAGCTCTGCCCAAGCAAATTTGGCTGAAAACCACCATGCGGGATCGGAAATTTTGTGAAAAAGTGTAAAAAAAACTCCTAATTAATTTTATCGAACGGTTTTGCAAAAAATAGTGCGATAATAGTTTCATAATTAAATGTAAAAAAGATTAGAAAAGCATGTACCAGTAACGGAAGTGAGTGTATTTATTATCAAAAGCGGTAAGATTCTCTTGGTAAGGAACGGCTGAGCGGCAAATGAACTAAACAGCCTAAAGCGAAACTCTGTACATGCTTCTGAGTAAAGCTGACGCCCGAGCTAGGTGAAATTCTTCGCTCTACCCTCAGGACAGTAAATTACCCCTTCTGTGTTGCCCTGGATTGCTCTTTGCACACCCTCGCTTTCTGTTGCTTTCTGTTGATTTTGGACTCAGAGGGCGCTATGGAAAATAAGGGTTTCGCGAAAAAGCTTTTGCCCCGCGGTGTTTTTCCGTTATTAACATTTTTTCACGGCTTTGCACCATTTTCTCAAGATGCAAAATTCGCGAACAAGCAAGGAAAATTATCTGACTAATGAATGAATATTTGACTTATGTCAAACTTATTATTATATTTTCATTTATTATAGGTAAAATCTATAATATTGGAGATAAGTTGATTCAACAGTTTAACATCTTGCTTAACACATCTGTGGAATAAGGATATACGATCATACAGTTAAATATCTAGATATCAGGTTTCAACATCCAGGATTAAAACTTAAAATTCAGAGATTGTAGATAGCCATCCCTAATGTAATCTACTCTTCCCTCAGTGTAGTAAATCTCAGAAAAATCTCATATTTAAATGACAACGTAATAAAGACCGGAAGAAGATGTATCAGATCGAAGAACACATCAAATTGTAGAACAAGTGCTATTTCTCATCATTTTTCTTTAACGAGCTATAACCGAAAGTTCTATAGGTTAAGTAATAAGCTTCGTCCATAATATAGGGTAGCATCGGAGAAGAAGTACATAAGGAGGGGTCAAACCTATTTCTCCTTTATAGGCTCACGTAGACCATCTAGAGACTACTCAAGAAATTGCATATTACCTGAGGTAATCGATATTCGATTTACCTCTTATGCAAGCGAGCTAAGGCTCAATTTCCTAAACGTGACACGTGCGATAATCGAATAAACTGTTTATTATTTCTGTGAATTCTAATCAATCTTCATCTAATCGGCTTTATGAAGTCTTATAACATGCATTAGGCATATTTTCGAAACAAAAACGATAGATGATCAAATTCAAGAAATTAAACATTACATCATTCATTGAGTCAGAGGATTAATAATCATCTCGAAATTCACGCACATGGATGAGAGGGATTGGGTATATATTATTCCAATATTCCCATATTCCGGACACGAGCAGCGGCATATTGCGCGCAATTTTACGCACGATCACATGGCAAACGTGGGAAGCAGACCTTATGCGCCCAATGCAATGCCCTCCAGGTTCTATAGGTAGAATTACTGTTATGTTTACACGTTCTGGCGCTGCTTTCATCAGAATCAACGACATAAACTTCTTTCTGAAGGAACCATCAAATTTCGTACTCGGTTTTCGTGCGCCAAACAAGGGTCATTCGTAATCTTTTCACGTCACAACTCTAGTATTCTTATATTGCGATCGAAAATTCACTACACCCAGGTCTAATGAAATAGATCAAGTCTCTCGATATTTCGATATCTTTTGAAATTCTTATGAATTCTTTTCAATTCTTCTGAAATCTTTCAACTCTTTAAGAAATCTTTAAAATTTAGTTTAGTTTAATTCATTGTATTGACTATATTCACACTGGTACAAAGATTTCATTGTAAGCAAATCTTTAAAATCTTTGTGAGCTCTTTTGATATCTTTTGAAATCTTTGAAAACCTTGAATTCTTCATCTAGTGTTTTGAAGTTCTTCTGACAAATTCTGAAAACTTTTAAATCTTTGTGAAATCTCCGAAATCTTGGAAATCTTGTAATTCTTTGTGAAATATTTTTAAATCTTCACCAATTCTTTTCAAATCTTCTGAAATTTGTAAAATTTTTGTGACATCTCTGAAATCTTTAAAATTTAGTTTAACTTAGTTTAGTTTATTGATGGTATTCACTTAGAGTGCCCAAAAAATGAGCATTTTTTAAGTTTTTAAACCTTTTTCCCTAAATTTCCTCCTTTTGGTGAAAAAATACTGCCAGCAATTTTCTTTTAATAACAAAAAATTGTTTAAAGGTTCCGCTAGGCTGTTTTAGGTCTAAACATGAATTTTCTTAGTTTTTAATTTTTTTTTAAATACAAATTTAAGGCATAACCAAATTTTTCACCCTTAGAAAGTATTTGGTATTTATTGAAGAATAAGCCCTGAATCTGACGAAACAAAGAAAATAATTTTGGAGATATTATCGGGCCTATAATACGAAAATTTGTTATTCCATTCCAATTTATAGTCTTAAATCGCCCCTAAAAATGGTTTTTGCTGGAATAATATGCACAGTATTTCTTCTACAATATGTGAGATAGTTTTAACTAAGGTTGATTTCGGTGTAAACATGCGTTTCTATGAGTTTTTCTTATCAATTTCCTTATCGATTTCATTGAATTTTTAATTGCTGAAAATAATACTTGATATAAAATAATTGGTTAAAATATATTTTAAAGTGCTAGAGGAATATTTAAACTGTAAAAATGTTGTTTTTTGCGTATTTTGAAATTCAAGTTTTTTCTCTATCATCCGGTATAAACATGTTTAAATTGTCCCTTAGAAAGAATATTCTCTTTATATTGTAGAAGAAATCATTCTGTGCATATTATTCCAGGCAACATTTTTTTGGGGCCATTTCATACCATTAATTATAATGAAATTACAAATTTTCGTATTCTAACTTTCTAAGTCCTACATTTACAATTTCTTCGAAATTTTGTTTTTTCGTAAAATTGATAACTTTTTCCTCAATAATAGAAATATAATAGAAATAGAAATTAAAAATAATAGAAATAGAAATATATTGACCTTTGGCTGTGGTATATGATTTCATCAAATACAAAAATAAATAAATCTTTGTGAAAAGTTTAAAATCTCTCTGAAATCTTTGTAAATCATTCTTTTGAAATCCTTTAAAATATTTTGAAGTATTTTTAAATCTTCTAAATCTTTGTGAAATCTTTGAAACCTTTGAACTCTTAAAATATGATGCACATTAGGGTGGTTTTGTTCGTCTGCGCGAAAATAATTTCCTCCAAATTTGAGTGAAATCAGTTAATATTTCGGGGTCGCGCAAGGACCATAAAGTTTGTCATTGATTTAACATGGGAAGAAGTGAACTTTTTGTACATCTAATATTTAAACGTGATAATAAGTTACAAATAATTCCGTATTTCAGTATATTGTTTAGAATTCGTCAGAGAAAAAGAATCAATAATAAATTTGCAGAGTTAATGACTTTAAGGTTTAAGCTACTCTTATGGGTCCCCAAAGAAAACCCGATGAGTGACAAATTTGAATTTTACGTAATATTGCGGTTTATTAACGCTTTTTGAAACTTTCTTTTACATAAATAATTAATTACGGGTAGCGCAGGATTAACTAGTCATTTTTTAACGAATTTTCAATTGTTTAAACAATTTTAATTTTCTTAAACATTTGTTTCTTTCAGGTAAGTCGCGAAATGAACGTATTTTTTAGACGCTATAAGTACTTTAATCAATGATAACAGTAAAATAATTTGTTTGAATAATTTTACACTTATTTGAACAATATGTATTTCTTCAAGTATATAGTTTACCTAAAAAAGCAAGAGCATTTTATCTCACCAAATTTTCGGCAGATTTTAATTATTTTAAGTACTAACTTTTTCTAAGAATACTTGTAAATGTTTAAACAAATTTGAATTATTTAAACAATTTTATTTTGTTTAAACGTAATATAATATAAATATAATTTATAATTATTTAAGCAAATTATATCATTGTTATAATTGATTAAAGTACTCATAACGTCTAGAAAATATTTTCATTTCGCGGTTGACCTGAAAAACAAATCAAAATTGTTTAAACAATTGAAAATAAGTTGAAAAATTTTTGGGTAATATTACGTTACCGATTAATGATTATTTATGGTAAAGGAACTTTCAAAAAGTGTTAACAATCCGCAATATTACGTAAAATTTAAATTTGTCACTTATGGGGTTTTCTTTGGTGACCCATAAGAGTGGCTTAAAGTCATTCACCCTTAAAATTTATGATTTATTCTTATTCTTTGACGAATTCTGAACAATATACTGAAATACGGAATTATTTGTAACATATAACAGGGATCACAGCGCAAAAGGAAATAGGGTAATTTTCTCACGAAAAAGAAGAAAATAGGGGAAAGATTAAACATTTATTTGTACGTGTCGAAAACAACAAACAACCTTTTTATAATAAATTGTACATTTTTAAATAATTTTCAATGATTTTTCAATGATTTCTGCCATTCAAGAATTTCTTTTTAAAAATTGGAAATACTTAGGTCATTTGAAATCCATTCACAGTGATATAAAAAAGTCTGAAAAAAAATAGTTAAATACATATTTTTAATATATTTAACATCGTTCTCATAAATATTTCTTTGGAAGATTTATCATTTCTTCCTCACTATAATTAATACTTTCAATGTAAATTTAAAACTACACTCTTCAGTAGAGCGAAGTAAAAATGCTTAAATTAATCGAATCGTTTGAGCTGCGAGGAATAGCAATTTGTGGGTGGACATCCAAAACAAGTAAAGAAAAAAATTTTTTCAATTCAAAAATAAATCAATTTTGTGTTTATAACGTTCCAAAATCGCAAAAAAAAATGAAATCCCAAAAATCCTAAATCACGTCAAAAGTTTTTTCCGAAAAAGCAAAATGATAACATATTTCTTTGGTTCAAGCTGAATAAATTTCAGGTTTGACATATTCAACTTTTTTTTTAAATGTGTGCATATGACTCAATATGAAGAAACATCTTTTTGCACATTTTCAAAAAATCGTTATTAAGCAACAAAGTTATGTTTAAATTTCGTAATTTTTTATTATTGTTCATTAGTAAAAGCTGTAAATATAACAAATTCATAATAATTTTTGAACCAATAGCAAAAATTCCTAAATAATTTATTTACGTGCTATAATTTCTTGAATTATTACTCAATATTGGGTACACTTACTAATTTAAGATGATTCTCCGCGTAATTCAAATATTGTATTTTTAAATATCGTATATTTAAAGAGAAAGGGGGGAAAAGGGGAATGTCAAGAAAAAAGGGAAAACTAAGAAAAAACGGGAAGACTTTGCACCCTGATATTATTGCACTTAAAAATTAGATTTACAAAAAGCTGACTTTTTCCCACGTTAAATCAATGGGAAAACTCATGGTCTTTGCGCAACCCTTAAATATTAACCGATTTCGTTCAAATTTGGAGAAAATTTTTGTTTAGCATTCAAACAAAACTGGGATGTGAGAGCAAAAAAAAATCGAAAAGTGAAAAATAAGGCACACCCTAGTGCACATTTAACAGTCGAGTGGTCAACCTCTCGGGAGAATATAAATCTATTAATGTGTAGAAAGGGAAAAACGAAGTCGCAAAAACAGCTGGTTAGGGATATAAAGGCCGATAAAAAAAAGTGGCGAAGACCCTCCTCAGGATGCGTATTCTGAATGATTGCTTTTTCGATTTTACGATTTGAAGAAGATACTGTAACAGTAAGGGTACATCGTAAACTCTCCAACCACCCCCATTTCTCCTCCTCACTAGTATCGTCCCCAATCTACTGGTACTCATAAAATCGCTGATTCTCGCTCCTCGAGAATGCGGCATGAAGTCGTGCCAGGAGCCGTTACGTCTGGAGTGTAGTTCGAGTTTTCACGCCATTTCCTCATTTCCACATTCCTCTCTTGCCCGGAGACTTCCGTCTTACAATGCCTTCCCGCATACATCGGACCACCATTTGCATAAATTTCTCACCGATTTGCTCGCGGTGATTTGCCCCCAGAAATGTCGCGAAAAAATGTATGTGCGAAACTACCCCTGTGTCAATATTGTTTATGCTTGAATCAAGCGTCAATGTGCAAACTGTGAAAAAGAAACAGTTGAATGAAAAGAATCTTGATTCAATTTTATAGCTTTAGATGTAAAATTTACGATTCAGAAATCATTCAAGAAAATATGTACGGTAGAGGCCTGTGATTTAGAAAATAAGATACATAAAAAAATCTTTGAATGTTCATATCTTCCTGGGTGAATATTTGTATTTAAAAAATCAACGAAATTTAATCTTTTTTATTGCTTAAACGACTCGTAGTTCATTAAGCGTCGATCAAAGCAACGATAAAAAAGTAAACGGATTATTGAATGAATAAATACGAGTAGAAAATACCAGATTCGCTCTTTGATATATCGTGTGATTATCCTATTCCACTAAATCCTCTACTTTTCAGTGCTATTTAATTTCGAAGCAGGTGAACATATATTGCCATTTTAGGTAAATTGACCTTTATGGTTGCGAGAACGATGTTTTATATCGCGGATAATGGAAAGCAGGGAAGTGTGTTTCTTACGGTAGAATGTCTGAAAGCACAATAATGAAATTTTCGGAAGAAACGGGATTTCACTTACAGCATTATAAGCTACATTAATTAACGAAACCACAATGGACTTGTCAGATTCATCTAATGAACAATATAATGAAACTCAAGTATGAAAAGCGAATTAACGATTAGAAAATGGGAAGAATTCCGTCCTCAACTCATTCACTCAAACCCTTTTCCTCGTAATAATATGAACATTTAAATTTATTTTCTTCAGAAGAAATTCGAGTAAGGAATAATTTTTGTCCATAACTGTAGATTAAAGAGTGTTTTTAATATAATATTGCGAATTGAATGTTTTGCGGATATATTATTTTCATATTCAGTGAAGACTTGCCTATTTCAAGGGCCTCGAAACATGAAGATTTTAGAATTTCAAGGCTGGAGGGCCCCCCAACTTTACCGCGATTCGTCAGGTTATTTTTGTCAATAGACGTTCATTAGCTGCCCCAGCCTTGTATCGATGCGCGCGCTGTAAGCAACTTTTTCAACTGCGCATGTACCGAAAAGCGCGGTTCTATTTGAAATAAATCAATACTATCAATAATGATACAGAAAAATATTAAAAGCAAATTTTCACTTTAAAAAAAAAATAATTAAATTGAATCTAAGAAATATTTTATTTCTTTGAATAATTTATTATTAATGTAATATTACAAGTTTATACTTTGTAATTTTTAATAGACCAGCGCTTTCCTGCACATGCCCAGTTGAAAAAGTCGCGGTCCGTTACCATCACTGCATGCATGTCAGTATTTTTGAAGTTTTTTTTTGTTGATGTACGACGTGACAAATATAACATTACCTTCAAATAGTACAATTTTCCAACTAAAAATCAATGTAATAGAATCAAAAAACGACTAAAATATTTCGCGGAATAGTAAGTATTGCAGCGTGATGTCACGGTCATGCTATGATAGGTGGGAATGTTAGGAAGATGAGCATAGTTCTTGACATGGGACTGCAACTGCATGCGCCTTTTTGGAGAAAATATTCTAAATGTAAAAGTAAGTCATAAAGGTCTGAATAGTAATATTGTTCAAGTTAGTGTAGAATGCATTTTGGCAATTCTGTTTCATCCATTTATCGGTTGAAGATCTTTCAGTTTCACGAAATACTATCAACTATCCGAAATTCGAGATATTTTATTTTATTTCGTGACACTGAAAGGTCGTCAAGTGACAAAATAATGGAACATGTCGGAGAAAAGACTTTCTACACTTTACAAATATTACTATTCGTACATTTATGACTTACTTTTACGTTTAGAATATTTTCTCCAAAAAGTTGTTTGCATTCCCATGACGTCATGCTAAAATACTCAATTCAAACCAACGAAGGCTTCCCGCTTTTCGGGCCTCTTCTTAATTGGTCAGCCACTGACGTGGGCGAGACCGTACAGGGACCATGGTGGAAGGTGACGGAACTGCGCAATTTAAGATAACCAAGTATGGAGGACTTGAAATAGATTCGACTTGAAAAAGGCAGGACTTGACTGTAATTCGTTACTTGATATGCTGAAAAATACAATAGTTTGTGTCCTTTTACAGTTGATATTTATACCGTTGTTAATTAAGGAAGAATGGAGCTTACCACCGAAAACGAATTGATATAAAAAACGAGAAAAAGTGTATTGATTACTACGGAAATCGTTATCCTTATATCAAAGAGTAAAATGGTTAAAACTGATTCATTTGAAAAGCCAAACCACACATTTCTTACAGTGAGGAATTTTACATTGAAGCATTTAATCACCAATTCTATTTCAAATCACGCAGAGAGATCCAGCTCAGAGTGTCAGAATGATTTGATATTTTGATATATCATTCTATGGTGAAAATAACAGAACACAATCATTCGAAGATTACCTACGAATTCTCCAAAATTAACAGCATTTGTTTGAAAATGGAGTATTTTCCGAACAAGCGTAGGTATTTTCTTTTTTTGTTCAACGTGGGAATTCTTGCTCTTTCAATTGAACACAACAAAAAATTTTAATTTAAAATAGTAATCAAATGGCGGAAACTGTATAAGCTATAAGCAGAATCTGTAAACGAATTTTGACATTTGTTATATACAATTTTTGATTTTTGAGAAAGAGGTATTTTTTTAGAACTTGTTTCAATGTGCAAACTTTTATCTGAGCACTTGTTCGTACCTTTCGTTCTTTCCGAAAAAAAATTCGAAAACCAAATTTTTCAAAAATAATTTCTTTCAATGTGAAGCAGAAGTTTACCAAGAAAGAGACTCTAAAGACGTGCTGTAAATATTACCGTATATTTAAAAAGCAAACAATAAAATAAAAATATTACAAAGTGGCGTTTGCGAGAAAATCTCAATAAATATTTTCATTTTCAGGGATGCGCCGCATCACTGACAAGGGGTTTTCTCGGAGGTGGATCATTCTTTCATGTGCTGGAAATTCTGAACGGTCAAATGAACTAAATTTGTGATTAATTTTTTTCTAAACTAGAAATAGTCCAAAAATATTGGCGCATTAAATTGTAAGTAATGCAATTATAAAAGAAAACAACAATGCATATTTTTATTTATATTGGGAACAATATATCTAGATGAAATAGAGTTAGGAAAATATATTTCGTTCATTTGAATTATCTGAACTTCCGATACATGATTCTTTCAGGATGTTCCTTTCGTGGGTTGAGAGAATTAAGTAATAGCTCCAAAGTACTTTTTTTTTGTTAGAATAAAAAATATAAAAAGTTGTGCAGCTTTATTTGTGTCAAGTGCGGCGTTTTCTGGGACGCACCGTATCTTTGACAAGAACTTTTCTCAGAGGTGATGGTGGCTTCTTTCAGGATCTTCCTTTGATGGTTCAATAAAGCTAAGTAATAGCTAGAACGTTTTTGTGTCTCTCGTAAAATTCAAGTATTGGCACTAACGAGCTTATGCCCTGGGACCCGACATATATTTGAATAAAAAATCATTCGGACACCATGACATAGAGTTTTCTTTGAATTTTTCAAGATTTGAAATGGAATTGATGAAAAAACGTTTAGTTTTAATGGGCAAAAAATAACATAAATGAAAAAACATTAAAAACATCAAGCCAAAATAAATATATTCGACCAAAATAGGTAAACATTTTATTGGACTGGCAAAATATTTGCAATAGGAAATTTGTTTTAAGCCACTGATAATTAATTTTATGAAACATAACAAGCCAAACCTATATGAATATGCAAAAATTTTCACGTACAATTTGTTCAAAAGTAGATGAAGTTAAAGTTTTTTTTTTAATTGCTATAATTTCATGACAGTAATCTTAGACACTTTTCCAGCCACCTTTACACATTATTCCAACCCCTCAGTTATTTCTGGGCTGCCACTCTCTATAAACCAATTTAAAAAAATTATCGCCCAGTGACAAGTTTGGTCCAAATTTAAATTTCTCTGTAACGTTTCAATGAAAAGTTTGCAAACTGACATTGCTAGTTGCGACGACGAGTAATTGGCTGATTTAGGACGGCTGAAAGTCTTTCGCGTGAGTAACCGATAGCAGCGAATAACGGCGAAACTTTAATTACCACTGTGATTCACAGAATCCTCCATCCGAGTGCAGAGCGTGAAAATAGCTTCGGGCCGGTTCCGGGGACAAATAGGGTGATTTCGGTGAAGGGTGACACTTGAATCGGCCGCGAATTCAGGGGTAATGCGAGCTAATAAATGCATTCTCTTCAGAAATACTTTACATTTATTCGACCCACTCTATAAGAAGATTTCTACATGCTCGTAAAGCGAAAGTCAAGGTTTAGTGAAATATTCAAACTACCTCAGAAAACTTGTCTGAAGCTTCATGGCTATAATTGGACAAGTATGCTCTCAAAGAATCCCAACCATTTGAAATTCGCACCCAGTTCCCATGCTGTCTTCATCAATTCTAAAATTCTAGCAAATTTAAAGACGAAGAATATTCTTTAAACACAGAGAGGAAAGTACACATTGAATTAAAATAAAAACTTTGAAAAGAGACCAAATTTAAATGAAAATGAAATAAAACAGAAATCGACTAAATTCTATTATTTTAAATTAAATCGAGTGGACAACGAAATAAAAGAATTTTTCCCCAATTTTTTCTTCTTACATAATTTAGGAGGACAAAAAATGATATTCTCCATTATTCACACATGCACAAAACACGTTAGAATATATTCCAACTGCGATTCAAAAAAATGTTTTTCAAGTTTATTTTGGTAGTGTATTTTTTGCAATATAAATAAACAAAAAGTTTAGCACTGTTTATAGTTAGCAAACCATCATCAAAAAATGGCGTTCATTTGAACATTCAGAACGTCAAGCCCATTCGTTGCTGAAAGAGTATTCTCTTTAGAACTCCATGCACATTACGTATGCTGCAAGGTATGAAGCTCTTAAAGCTCGAATACCCAGACGACACACACAGTTATGTTAATCTCCGTTCTCACACAACCCCTTTCTGTGACACTATACGTCGTCCACATGCCTCGAGCTCAACAAAACCAAACCTCGGCAGTTGGCCCCATACATAGCACATACATGTAAGGATACTATTTCACACCATTCGCTTAACCTTTTCTTGTAAAAAACGACCGGAAGTTCGTTCTTAGTGGTGTCCATAGATTCGCGAGATCGACTTTAAGTTCGATCGACCAAGGAGAATTCGGCATAAAAAGCTAAACGCACTGGAACAGCCCGTGCGATACAGATAGGATCGCGTGCGGAAAGAGGTGAGGGGATGGTCAACACAAATTGGTTCATGAATATCAATTGCTACAGTGTAGAGCTTTTTCTGTAAGTACCGTGTGCACGCTCGGAAAATGCTAATTAACCACTGCAAACGTGTGCGGTCGAAAGAACACTTGCGGACGATTTTGACCTTTCTATTTTTAGAAAAGCGGCATTACGCAAGTTACACGCGAACGATAAACATTCTTTAATAGCTCTGGGTTAGTTTAAGGGTTGCTCTATATTGGTCCTGAAGAATATGTTCCATTGATCAGAAGAAAATTGATTGAAGTAGCAAAAAAAAAGATGTCCAGATTTCAAATTTGTTCAGGTATACACTGAGAAAAAAAGTTACGGTAAGAAAATAATTTTTTGGCGGTTTTTTTCGATTATCGTTTGTAACAAAACAATTTATTTGACTCAGACAAAAAATTTTGATATGAACAGTTGGATATTTGTACAAAAGTATTTGGTTGCTTGTACCAAATACGCAACCGCGCATGCGCATACGTCGATGCACCAATGTTTAATATGACTGATGATAGCTGATATGCCAGAGAAACAACGTATTGTTGTTTATATCTGTGACGTGGTGGTAGTGACTTTCCTGGATTTGACTTTAGAATTTAAACGGGCCAACAAAATAATTTGCTTGGCTCAACCAAACGGTTTTGTAGCTTTCATAGCAACCAACAAATTTGGTTGGGACTGCCAACATTTTTTTCGTCCAACCTAACATTTTTCTTAGTGCGGTGTTTAAAAGATATACTATAATTAAATATAATGCCTTAATTTTAGAAAAATATTTTTCTGCAGGTACATTTAAATTATAGAGAGAAATATCTGTCTCGGAAAAAATGATATCTGTACAAGTTACCTTTTTAAGAAAATTGAATCTTTAAAAATGATGTAAGTATTTTTATTTAAACTGTGAAATTCAAGATTACTTCGCTTGGTACAAAATATTTCTAGTCGGATTGCAAACTCGATTTTCATTCGCAAGATGCGGATTTCTTACCTAATTTCCCAAAGAATAACTGCAATTTTCATCTTATCACAACAGTATATGACAATGAATTCTACATACCTGAAACAGAAAGCAAAATTCAAAAAGATTACTATACAAATAAATAATATATATAAAGTATTTTAAAGAATCTTATAAAATAATTCATGTGTCAAATTTGGTCTGCAGGTTATGTGGCACACTTGTAAACATAAAGGTGTATTCATGTGCAAGAAACTTTTCTTATTAGGTCATCGGTCGATAATTGTAAATCGATCCCTAACTTACCAACCCAACTTTGCAAGCGGTTGGTATGTGAATGCGCCTTCATGTTGTTCTGATGCAAGTATCCAAAGGAACCCTTTTGGGTACCTACAGATTTCTATTGGAGTGCAAGTTCTAAAAGATACCAACTTTTATTTAAGCTGCAACTTCAGTGAACTCCCAGTTTTTTATGTGGACTATCGGTCCATTTCTAGCCCAAACATGGCCCGACTTTTGGTTGAAATATGGGAAATCTTTCTTAAATGAGTAACGCCAACTATTAACACAACTCAGGTCAAAACATGACCCAACCATCAGTTAAACCATGGAAATTCTTTCTTGGCCCGACTATCGGGTGAACTCTGATACATTTTTTTAAACGAGCAACACCAAATATCGGTCCAACTCTGGGCCACAGTTGGCGCAAAGGTCGGAACTGACCAAAAAATTACTGTATCCTAGGAAATGCATTTCTTTGTTGTTTTTTTTTAATCTTTGAACCGAAGATTTGTTTACTCCAATTCAGTAAATATTATTTAGAGCGAAAAAAGTCATGCTCAACTTAAAAAAATTATTTTTTAGCGATATTTCTTTAATAAAAGAAACATTTTTTTGCAATAAATGTGAAAATTATTAACACAATGAAATCATTTCTTAGAACATAAGAACCTAATTCCTTTGAATCTGTTTTTCACATCCTAAAAAATACGTATTTAAAATAAATAAAACAAATATTTATTCGAGCAAATGAAATAATTTGTTGAAATAAATAAATTTTCATTTCACTGAAATAAGTATTTTTAAATTTAACATTTTGGCATATTTGTTTCAATTGTACATTAATTTCACTGCAAAACACATTTGTATGAATGAAATGTACATGAAATCCGCTGAAAAAAACGTTCACTTAATTCATGAAAAAGATATGGATCATTCTAAATAAATATTTTCTTCAATAATAAATTTCTTATTTGCCACAAATTTTCACCATAGTTATAATAAAAAGATGTGATGATCAAGGTATGTCACCTGACAGAACTATGCTTTCACTGGTTCTCAACATCCGCACTCACTGTGTTTGAAATATTTTGAGAACTTTTATTTACCCCTTAAAAATAAAAATAAATATTACTATTCAAGTATTAAAAAACTTTAATTTCGTTCTCTTTTCGATACTTGGGTCGACATTAAGTAGGGGAGAGTGGGGTACGGTGTCGGTGCGGGGCATGGCGACTATTACAAATAACACCCGTATTTTTTGATATTTATATTAGTTTTTCACATAAAATAGTTTTCTCTATTTAGAAAAATAGTGATTTCATGCAATTTTTTTTTAATTCGTGTCAGAAGAGTAATTATGAAAAAACAGTTTTGGCGGAAACCGATGAAAAAGTCTTTGGCTGAAATTAAGCACTTACAACCTTTAATTTTAAAAGGTCTGGGCGCAAATGTGGGGGAAATGCAAAGACCGAGCGCGTAGCGCGAGGTAAACACATTATCGAGCGCGAAGCGCGAGAACCAACAGTCGCGCGCCCTATGCGCGCTAAAACTAGCGAGCGAAGCGAGCCGCGCGCGATGAGAATGTGCCCGCGCGGCGGGCAGATTTTTTTATTTTTAATTAGAAATTTTTTAATTTAAGGGGTTAAGAATTGAATATGTTAGACTGAAAAAATATTTGAATAGGATTTGAAATGACATAACTAAAAGCGTTTAATTACGAATCTTTTAATTTAAAGTTATAATAAAGGCCGTGGCTACGTGTACCTTTCAGTACAAATCGCAAGATTTTTCGGTACGAATAGGTGAGCTGGAAAAGGTGCTATTTGAGCCGAAATTTTTGTACGAATAGCCGGCTTTTGTCGGTACGTGTATCACTTTTTTAATTTTGGTGAGTTTCAGAATCGTCTTGTAAAAACAATTACTGTTAAATATTTAATACTGGATCTACAGTTTGATTTTGGAAATCATTAATTAATTTATATTTACAGTTGATCAAATTCAAACATTTTTTAACAAAAATGCATTTTAAAATTCTTTAAATTGAAAATGTGCGCTTAAAAAGGAAGACCTAAAATGATAAATTTTTTTAATAAAAGATTTTAGAATTACTGTAATATTGTTAAACTGAAAATTTCAAAGTTAAAATCGAACTTATTTTAAGTAGCATTATATCATTTGTGATGCTTCACGTGATTAGATATATTTTCCCCAAAAAAATTTGTGAAATACCCGGTCAAAAAATAAATTAAGTCATTTCCCGATTTTTTCCGGTCTCAGCAAATTCTCAGTTTCCCGGTTCAGCTTCCAACGTGAGAATTGCTTCAGTAAAATAATAATTAATATTGATACTTTACGATAGAAAAATAATGTATGTCTGAAAAAAACTGAGCGAAAACATTTTCTCACCACAAACCTGAGTTTCTAAATCAGTATCCGAATTAATTGAAAAGGCTAGATTTCAAGAAACGATAAATTTGTTAACTTTCTACGTGCACTGTGTATTTAATTGCTGACCGTAACAGCCAACTTTCTGCGAAAAGTTTCACTACACTAACTTGAAGAATCATAAATGAATGTGCAAAGTTTAAAAAGTTCAAAAGAAAAATAGTAGCAAAATAGTCTCATGCGATTTTTTAAACATTAAATAGAGAGGTTAATTATCATTGAAATCTAATATAAATAATATAAATACATCCCATGAAATCATGTGAAATCCTTTCGAATCTTTTAAAATTGCTGTGTCTAGATTCACCGAAATTCGGTGAGCGTAGACCAAACATTTTCAGTGTCCCTAGATACTTCGTTTTAAAATACCTCTGAAATCTGTTGAGATCCTAAAAAATTCCTGCAAAACTCGTGAGTCTTTTAAAAGCCCTTAAAATATTATTTCTTTTGAAATCCTACACATTTCTTGAATCTGCTGAAATCCCTTACAGCCCCTACAAAGTTCTCCAGAAATCCGTCGGAATACCTTAAAATCCTTTGAAATTTCCTAAAAATCCTACGAAATCCCAGAAATGTCGAGTAAAATTGTGCAATACCCTCAAAATTCCTTTAAAAAGTGATGAAATCTTTGAAATCCTCTGAAAATCAATCAAATCTGATAACGACCCTTGAAATCTTTGATGTTTTCTGAAATTCCTTGAAATATTTTCAAATACCCGAAAAGCTTTGAAATCCCTTGAAATTTTGTAAATAACGTAAAAATACGAAATCTTTTAAAATATACACTATATTCTTTATAATCCTTTGAAATGTTTAAAATCCTTTAAATCTTGTAACATTCATATTGAAATCTTTTGAAATCCCGAACAATATTATAATATCTTTTAAAATTTATTTTACAATGTTTAAATCTTTGAAATACTTTGAAACTCAATAAAATTCCTGAAGTAAATTAAAATCCAGTAAAACCACTTGGAATCTGTTGAAATGTTTTGAAACCTTTAAATATTTTGAAATCTTGTGAAATTTCGGGATTTTGAGATGACAGGACATTTGATCCAATCAGTGCATAAGTTTTAAAATATGATTAAAGACAAAGTGAAAAAATAGTTGCATTAGCGAGCGAGTTAAGGAAATAGCAACATCAAGGTGCCTTCTAAAATGCTAAAAACAATTCCCTGACAATTCCAAATAAGGCTTTATTTTTGTCAGAAAATGGCTCCCCTACAAATTTTGCCTTTTGATGTCCTTTTGATGTCCTTTTGATGAATTCCTAAACAATTCAAGTTGCTCAGAAATAGGCCCAATTAAAAAATGATTGCAAATAATGTTTACGAACTGCCAGCCGAAACACCTGAGCAATTTCGATTCATTAAGCGAGTTCAGATCGCTGTCAATTAATTTGATGACGACAGCTTGTGCACACGTTACGGAAGTCCGCACTTAACCCGAATACGCAGCTTCCGTGTGCGATCAGCTGGACTTTGATGAACGATGGTAGAACTGGCGAGCCAACCTAAATCCTGAATGGCCAGCCGATGATAGCCCAGACACGCAACCCCAGGGTAAATCGTACCATGGCGTCGCAGGGGCGCGTTGTTGTATTGATCGAATCGCCGGCGTCGCGACGCCTGCGAGGAAAAGGAACTTATGTGTACCTGGGTCCTTGAGGCAAAAGAATGCGAGGGGGGACTCAATGCACTAATTGGAAGAAGCTTTCTAATACTTTGTCAACTGCAATTGCAAACACTGATATTTTTCTCCGTATTCCATTTAACGCTCAATCAACAGGGTTCCTACCCGATCAGCGACTTTAAATTTCCAGGCATTTTCCGGTTTTCTTCCGGTCTATTGTTTTTTTTTCCCCTTTTTTGGTCAATTTTATAAATCAAGTTAAACATTAAGTAAGAGCTCAAAAGATTGTAATTCTTTCAAACGATTTGTAAAGATTTCTAAACATTTTAAAAGACTTTGAAGATGTCTTACTTGGAACAAGGAATTCTGAAAAAGAGTTATAAGTCTGAGTTGGAACAGAGAATTTGATAGGTAATTATAATTTGGAATTTAAATATGATTTTTGTTTAGATTCCCTCCTTCTAAATCAGAATTTGAAATGATTTTCCAAAATTTCTGTTCAATGTCAAAAATGGTCTGTCCTAAAGTCTAAATTATAATCCTTCCTGAAAATCTCCTTAAGGTGGGCTGCAAAGCTCCATTTTCAAAATTCCCTGACTCTTCCGAGATTTCCCTGAGCTGCGATATTCCTGTCTCCTATTCCAAAGTGAAAATTATAATTCTTTAGGGAAATTCCTTGTTCCAAAGTGGAAATTATAATTCTTTATGGAAATTCCCTGTTCCAAAATGAAAATTAAAGTTTTTTACGGAAACTATCTGTTCCAAAGTGAAAATTAAACTCCTTTACGAAAATTTCCTGTTCCAAGTCAGAATTATATTTATTTACGTTACAAATTTTGGCAAATTTTTATTTGAAAAAAAAAGAATTTTTAGAGAGAGAAGTTTAAAATCGTGACAAATTCTAACTTGGAACGGAAATTGTTTTTGGAAAATCCATTCTTCTAAATCAGAATTAAAAATTCTTTCAAAAAAAATCCCGTTCGATTAAAAAAATTCCCTGCTCGAAGTAAAATTATAATTATTTACGGAATCTCCTAGTCTTAAAGTAAAAATGATCAATCTTCACGAAATTTTCTGTGCTAAAGTGAACTTAAACTGAAAATTATAATTCTTTTAGAAAGCTCCCTGTCCCAAAGTCAAAATTATAATTCTTTACGGGAATTCCCTGACTCAATTGACAAAATTATATTTTTTTACAGAAATCCTCTGTCCCAGCTCAGAATTATATTTCTATTTAGAAAATGCACTGTTCTAACTCAAAATTAGGGTAATAAAATATATAAAAGCACTTTTGATTTGCATATTACTACATAGGAATGAAAAATCTCGGCCACTGAATCAAATTCCCGGTCATTTCCCGGTCAGGTAGAAACCCTGATAAAATTTCATTGTATTGGGAATGTATTTCAAGGTGTCCAATAACAAGGTTTTATCTCGGACAGTGAACTCGGGAAGCTTGAAAATCCCATACATATTTTATTCCGAACACAAGCGCCCTCACTGCGTCGGACCCTTGTTCTCGACCCTGAAATTAAATATGAGTCTAAAATCCGTCTGACTTAATATAGCAAAAACTGAATTTTTTATATTTTCTATGAGCAAAAAGGTATTTTTTGAAGTACATTTAACGAAGAAGAGTTTGAAACTCACGGTGACAAGGATATACCACAAACTGGTCAACATGAGCAAAAAAACTTGCAACAGGTAGTCAGTCACATATCGCTATCGTAGTGGTACAGGAACCAGTCTAACTTCTTGTCACATCTTGAAGATATAGACTTTCAACCCCCAAGAATATCGTACTTTTATCTTGTGATATCCTCTACTACAAAAAATCTCATGAAACTCTTAAAAAAGTGAACACAAACTAAAGGATTATTTCATAAATAATCAGAATAATTAAATTTTCTTTTATACTGTGGGGTATTTTAAAAATAAGAACAATCAGCTGAAAAGTGGTCAGTCCTTCCAATATTTTGTTTCATGATTTTAGGTCAGTAGTACACTATGATGTAAACTCGGATGTAAATCAGACGTTCGCCTTGATCGAGAAACTTGAAGTGTGTTAAACGTAATTTCCGGCATGTGTATAATTCTACTTTTGTAACAATCAGTGACTATTTACTGGGACTCGTCAGACTTACTCGTGCATAAACTGAAGCGTGCAAGTGGTTTTTTTCAAGGTCAAACCTTATTTGATTAAAAACAAGTACGTAATTTGTAATTTCTATCATAAAGTTTTTTTTTAATATTTAAATATACGATTGAGGTCTTGATTTAAAAACAAAGATACAACTTTGCGAGCATGGGGGATAAAATCTCGAGTGAGCGTGCGGCGTGGCCTACTTTTCACGAAAGTAAACTCATCTTCCCTCGTCTTTGATAGAAATGAAAGATCACCCTACTGAAATTTTTACACACTGGAAGTGGGTTGAGAACTAACCTAGAAAAGGAAAAGGCATCTTGCAAACATTGAGAAAAAAATCTCCTTTCGTCAATATTTGAGTTTTTAAAAGCTTGAAGATAAATTATTTTAAATAAATAGTGCGACACATTTTGCACAAGGGTCATTACCAAAAAGTTGAGAATATGGAATCAACAGATTTCCAACCAGAAAAATCTTTCGAACTCGACTAACAAGGGGAACGTAGTAGGTACACCCTTCGGAATTTTGTTTGGATCCATACTCCTACCAGTAATAGATCACACTTATAAAATGCTAAAGTAATACGATGCGCTTTTAAGCCAATATCGAGAAAAACAATTTTGTAGAAATCCCTGCACGTTATACGGACCGCGATGCTCGAGTTTTTCAACTCTCGGATGGATTAGGCGGTAGCGCTCCGAGTTTGTAACGAGAAAGTCGGGGTTCGATTCCTGCAGCCGGAATTTTGTGTTAATTTTATTTTCATTACAATCTTTTTTTACTGCAATTGGCTATCAAATTTATTGAAATAAAGCCAAAATAATCATTTTCAGGGTTGTTAAAGAAGTCGAATTTCAAAATTCCAGGACATTTTCAGGTTGAAAAATTTAAAAAATGTGTGAATATAAACATTAAAAAAAAATCATTATCATTATTTATCATATTTTAATAAATTCTAGTGATAGTTATAAAAAAAATATTGTTTTGAATTTTTAAAATTATGTGTTGAGTAAAATCATTATTTGAAATTTGTTAACTTTTCTGCACCAAGTTCGATACCAGGGTAGAATCTAGGGAAATAAGTCTAAAAATGACATAACAATTTCTTATAATGCCATAGACTCTTACCTTTAAAATTAGCCAAAGAACTATGAAAAATGTTTATTATTCCCAGAGTTATTCCAATTTTTCGAAAAAATTGAAATTTGATGTCTTTTTGCAATATCTTTTTATTAAATTCAGATTGTGCCTTCAACTTGCACTTATTGGACGCAGAATTTTATCAACTTTCGTGATAATTACAAGGAAAAAATTCTATGGACCGAATCCATTTCAAATCAGGCAGGTTCTACGCTTGAAGTTGCAGAATCTCTCTCTCTCTCGGGGACAAAATATGTTGTTTTTTTTTAGAGGAAATTGGACGATAGGTATTTTTGCCATTTGTGAAAAAAATTGTTACGTAGTTATGCGTATTCTGGTAGAGTTTATCGTCTTCTTTCGAAATCCTCGAGAAGATTCAGAAAATGCTCAAAATTAACAAAATGGCGGCGGTCTTTCTGAAAATATTAAAAGTCGACTTTCTCAAAAAACCAACACTTACGTTTTTTGCCAATTTTTGTTGTAAATGTGTAATATCATGAGGAAAAATGCTTTGTGAGTTTTATGCGGGCTAAATAACTTTTGTGGCCAGGAGAATTTTTTTCATAAAATCGAATTTTCGCATTTTTCTTGCAAACAAAAACAGATACGAAAAAATGTGAAGAAAATAATTGGCACAGTTAAAAAAGTTCCTTCACACATTTATGATATCTTGTACAGCCAACTACTATTGTGAATCTAAATTTGCATAGAAACATTAAACTATCACAGAATGATAGAAAAAATTAATAAAGGCATTTTCGAATTGTAATTGTTCATCTACACATAAAATTTGAAAAACAAGAACAAGAAACATATGGGCAATTTCTGTGGAAGGGGGCAAACCCCACATTTTTTATAAAAAAAAAATTTTACAAATTTTTATTTATATAAAAAAGATATTCTATAAGTTTTATGCGGGCTAAACCAGTTTTGTGGCCAAGAGAATTTTTTTCTTTATGAAAATCGATTTTTTTTTTCTCGGAAACGATGCAAGATATCGTAAATTAGTAGAACTTTTTGTAGAACTTTTTTGACTGTACAAACTCTTTTTTATACATTTTTTCGTATCTATTGTTTGCAAGGAAAATGCGCAAATTCGATTGCATGAAAAAACATTCTCCTGGTTACAAAAGTTATTTAGCCCGCATAAATCTCATAAAGTATTTTCCTTATGATAGTACAAATTTACGAAAAAAATTGGAAAAAATATAAGTGTGGGTGTTTTGAGAAAATCGACTTTTAATATTTTCAGAAAAATCGGCGATAAAAAACTTAAGCGGCAAGAGGTCTCTCCACGCTGAGCGCCAGAAAGTTATAACCGGTTTTTCGATCCGGGACCTCCATTTCCACCAGTACTACTGTACATAAAATTACTAATCAATGCAAGTTTTAAAAGGCTTTCTCACTAGTACTTCATTTTATCAATCTGAACTTGTAACATAAGCAAAAAAGTACTAAATTAATTATTAAAACTTCAAAAAGAAGTCATAAATTCCAGGACTTTTTCAGGTTTTCCAGCTTTTGTAACAACTCTGATTTTTAACCATTTTCATATTCTCATTTTTTCATTGAATTAAACATTTATATTTCGTTTATTATTATTTGTAAATGACATAAAAATAAATAATACAAATAGCATAAGAATAAAATAAATATTCAAATATAAAGCGATTGTAAAATAAAATGATATAAAAGTAGAATATAAATAAAAGACATTTTCTATTATTAATATATTCATATTTTAAAATTAGAATAATAAATTATGAGTTTTACAAAAAATTGTATAAAAAATCATAATTTTTCAAGAGGTCGCGGCACTGAAGTATCCTTGAAATATTGGCTTCAGAAGTGATGAAGTTTGAAAAACCCAATTTATCATATGAAAAAAACGGTATGAAATAAATATATTGGCTTGATTAAAATAAATGTAATAGTCAATCGAATCCGGATTTTTCGGTTAGAAAGTCGAAGCGCTACCGCCTGGTCTAACCGGAAGGTGAAAAACTCTTGCATCGCGGTCCATGTAACGTGCGTGGATTCTTCAAAAGCCGTTTTTCTCAAGAATGGTTGAAAAGCGCATTTTATTACTTGAGCATTTCAGAAGTTGGGCAATGACCTATTACTGGAGGAGTATGAATTCAAATAAAATTCAGAAGGGTGCCGGTTCCACTTGTAAATTATTTTTTGTTCGACAAACCTTTTGTCAATGAACTTCACATTTTGCACGAAAATGGAAAAAGAAACTTCATGATATCGGAGAAATTCTTTGACTATGAGAGTTCGTTGACCTTAAGAAATGCTGGTTGGAAGTTCGTGTTCTTCTTCGTAGGTTTATTTTGAGCCGTGGTTTGAAATGCACAAAAAAAAAGCAGAAGTATCAGTCCCGTCGGCTGGGTGCATATCTAGGCCTCCACATGCTACTTTAAACCTCAATTGTGCCAGCTCGGAATTTCAGAATGAAACTTTGAATAAAAGAGAACATAATAAAACGGTTCTTCTTATTGTTCAGATTGACTCACCTTTTGTGATTTAGGCTGCTAATTTCCAGCACCCTGAAACAAGAAAAAGATCAAATATTACGAGATGAACGTAAATAAATAAAATTTTGTAAAAACGCGGAACTAACAGATAATTACAAGTTTCTCTAAATGGTAATTTAATTTCCAATAATTAAGACTTTGAAACCGCAGACAGATAAATTATAGTGATAAAATTTATTCAGGGGGGAAGGAGGATGATGACAGTGCCGATAGCCTTTCATATTTTCGTTTTTTGCCCAATCGTGTGGGAGGTAAATATAATTGAACGCGGTCCTACTCTTGGAGAATAATTACGTAAGTCTAACACAGACCCTTAGCCGATGCACGCAATGGGAACTAAAAATTTTATGTATGCAACGGAAATCGAGGAGTGCCTAATTACAGATAATCCGTTCAGGGTTTCCGTTGGTCAAAAGTGCAAGGGATTTGCGACACGCAATCGGAACTATAAAAAGGGATTATTTATTTTTACACCTTTGTTAAAAAACCTATTTCACCTTGTCGAACAATTTTAACAAGATTTCAATTTAAATCTATTCTATTATAATAGGGAGGCCGCAAAACTTCACTTTCAAAATTCCCTAACTTTTCCCTGACCAGTTTTTCATTTGCCCTGACAATTAATATTAAAAGACCAGAATTTTAACCTTGTAATATTTTTAACATAAAAAATTGTATAAAGGAAATAAGAAAAAATTCAAATTTGAGTAAAAACATTTGAAACTTACTTATTTATTTCAACAACAAAAAAAACTTTTCTACCATAAAAGATGAATGTTCAATCCAAAAGAACGAATTTTCAACAAAATAGTTGAATTTTGAACCAAATTTTTGGATTTTCAACCTACGAAGATGAACTTTCAACCAAATAATCGAATTTTCAAACAAAATGATTGAATATCTTTTTTGGTTTCACCAACCAAAATCAGTTGCATTTTCAACCAAATAATTGCATTTTTAGAAGATAGTTGAATTTTTAACAAGAAAAGATGAATTTTCAATCCAAAAGAACGATTTTTCTACCCAAATATAAGAATATTCAATAAAACAGTTGAGTTTCCAATCCAAAAAAATGAATTTTTAACAAAATACTTGAAATTTCAAACAAAAACTGTTGCATTTTCAACCAAATAGTCAAATTTTTAAGCAAAAAATATTAAACTTCAACCAAAAATTGTTGAATTTTCAACAAAAAGATGAATTATCAACGAAAAATATTATACTTTATGTTTAGTGAAAAAATAAAAAAACTACTTTTCATCAAATAGAAAAATTTTCAACCAAAGAGTTTAATGAAAAAAATATAATTAAATTTTTAACAAAATAGTCGAATTTTTAATCTACCAAAATAAAATCTCTACCATACAAAAGGATTTTTAACAAAATACACGAATTAAAAACAGTCTAATTCAAACTAAAAAAGTAAAATTTTCAACCAAAAATGGAATAGATACATTTTCAGTAAAAAATATTAATATTCAAGAAAATAGTCAATTTATCAATCAGAGAAGAATTTTCAAGTACAATTATGAATCTTCAACATTAAACAAATGAATTTTTGACAAAGTAGTTTAACTTTCAAAACGGAAGTTCATTTTTCCAAACAAAAAGACGAATTTTTAACAAATAAAGATTTTTCAGTCAAGACAGAAAGAAAATTCATCCGAATTGTTACGCTTTCAATCCAGAAGACGAATTTTAAATAAAACAGTCGAATTTTTATCCCAAAAATATGAATTTTAAGCAAAAAACTTTAAATACAACAAAAAAGTTAATTTTCAACTAAACAGTTGTATTTTAAATTAAAATGATGAATGTTAAAAAAAAAACATTATTTTTTAGCAAAGTGGTTCAACCTTCAACCAAGTAATTGAATTTTCAACCAGAAAAGATGTATCCTCAACGAAAAAGATAACACGCAAACAAAAATTCTACTAAACTTACAGAATTTTCAGTTAAAATAGGAACAGCCTATAGATTTTTTGTAACGATTACAGAATTTTCTGCAGAGTTTACAGAATGTTCAGTTATTTGATAAATTGACGGATATTTTCTGCACTATTTACTGAACTTTTCTGTCCATTTGACATCTTTAAATTGTAAAATCTAATGAAAAAAATAGCCAAACAGTTCCATTTTTAACCAAAAAAGATTAAATCTCTACCGAAAGAGATGAAATTACTACCAAAAGATATGAATTTCTAAACCGAAAAGGCAAATTTTAATAAAAGTAGTTAAATTTTCAACCAAAAAGGATGACTTTTTAACAAAATTGTTTAATTTGAAATAAAATAATAACATTTTAAACTAAAAATCTCATCGTCAGGAAGAAGCAACTGAAAACAAAAGAAATAAAAATACAAGGCAAATAATGTACTGAAAAGAATATTATACCAGAGTGTCCGCAAACTTCATTTTCAAAATTCCCGAACTTTTCCCTGACCATTAATATTCAAAGACCAGAATTATAAAACTTGTAAAATGTTTAACCTAGTATCTTTTTTAAGCGGAATAAAACAATAAAAAATGTATTACCCTTGACGTTTACTTAAAGGGCCTCTTATAGAAATTCCCTGACTTTAGCCAGATTTTTTTTTAAATCCCTGACTTTCCCTGACCAATATAACATTCCGATTCTCCCCTGATTTCCAGGTATTCCCTGACTTGCCAACTTGTTACTGTTCTAATTATATATTATTCCATTCCAGTTTCCTTTTCAATATTTTCTTGGTAGTCCTTTTGCGGATGCTTTAATTTAGCAAGTGGATGTTTTCAGAGAAAGGAATTACAGGACGTCGATGCCCCTGATGCACTTGCCAAGAGAGTGCGCGTTTAACATCTGTGAAACTTGACCCTTCTCCAAGCCAAGAAAAACTCGGTTGCAAAAAAGCTGAGCAACAGCTGCCAATGATTTCACGGATAAGGGTAATCACGATTTGCCTCCCTATAGCCTATATGACTGACATTGTGCGAGTATAATTTACACTGAGATTAATTTTCACGCTCTTCTTATGCCACCATCTATAAAATTGATACATATTTAAAGCAAAAACTGCAACAAAAAATTCGAATCACTAAGTAAATTACAATGAAATGTACCGTGATATAAACGCAATTTCCTGGAGCTGATGAAGTTTGCAGACTTCACAGCCTAAAATCATCTCCAAACTGGGGAAACAGAGTGATTTTTCACGAAAATAGGGAAACCGAATAGAGACACTAAACACATGATTTGTTCCAATCTGCAGGGTTAGCTTATGAATATTTTCAGAATTCTTTTAACTGAGTTAATAATTTTACCTCAGTTTATTGAAAGAAATCTATTTTTTATTTAAAATGTTTGAAAGAAGAATGCATGAAATATTAGCAAATACATTAAATTTTTGATTGTTTCTTTTCCTAATTGGAAAATGTAATAATCTAAATAGATTAGTTCATAATGAACCATAAAGGAATAAATTCTTTTAAATAAAATTAATGTATAGGTACCATATTAAATTCAATATATTGCATTTTCAACAAAATAGTTGAATTTTTAATCGGTAAAGATTATATTTCTACCAATGAAGATACATTTTCAAAGAAAGAGTTGAGTTTTCAAACATAAAAGATAAATTTTTTAACGAAAATTGTTGAATCTTCAAGCCAAAAATACGATTTTTTTTACAAGTCCCTTTAATTTGCAACCAAGAACTTTTCTACCAAAAAATGTGCATTATCAATCCAAAAGGACGGATTCTCTATCCAGAAAGATGAATTTTCGACCAAAAAAGATGACTTTTAAACAAAATAGTTGAATTTTGAACAAAAAAGGTATATTTTCATACTAAAAGATGAATTTCCAACCAAGCAGTTGAATTTTCAACCAAAAAAATTAATTATCAAAGGAATAGTTGCATTTATAACCAAATAGTTAAATTTTTAAGCAAAAGGTTCGAATTTTCAACCAAATAATTAAACTTTCAACAAAATAGTTGAATTTTTAACCAGTTGATTTTTCAACCACAAAATATGAATTTCCACCATAAAAGTTATAGTTAAATCTTCTACTAAAAAAGATGTATTCTCAATGAAAAATGTTATCGATGATATCTCAACTGAAAAAGATTTTAATTTTTAATCAAAAATAGTTGAATTCAACCAAAGAAATATGAATCCTTAACCAAAACAGAATTATTTTCAACCAATTTGTTGCATTTTTAACCAAAAAAGATGAAATTTCTATGACAAGAGATGAATTTTTAACACAAAAAGACGAATTCTAATGGAAAAGTTAAAATTTTAACAATAAAAGGTTTTGCACTTAAAAATGAAACAATTTCAACTAAATTGTTGAATTTTAAAGCCAAAAAAAAAAAAATCCATACAAAATAATTGAATGTTCAACCAAAAAGTTTTTTTAAAAGCAAATAGTGGAATCTTCTACCAAAATAATAGAATTTTCCAACCACAAACAAAAATTTTCAACCAAATTTTTTCATTTTTAAGCCAAAAAGGAGAATTTTCTACAAAACAGTTGAATTTTCAATAAAAAGGTTGATTGTAAAGAAAATAAATGAATTTTTAACCAAAAATAAATGAATCTTCGACTAATAAAATAAATTTTTAACGAAATAGTTTAACTTTCTACCAAACAGTGGAATATTTAATTAAAATGATTCATTTTTTTAGCAAAAAAAAAAAAAAAAAATTTCAACTGCAAACGAGCAATTTTTAACAATTTTAAGTCAAGAAAATTAATTAAAAAAAAACGAATTTTGAACCAAATAGTTAAACCTTCAATAAATAAAATTAATTTTTAACAAAACAGTTCAGCTTTCAACAAAGAAATCGAATTTTCGACTACGGGATTCTATTTATTCCGTTTGCATTTAAGCGAAAAAACGAGAGGAAGAGGAAGTTTTTTGAGAATCAGGAAAAAAAAAGAAGAATTCTTTAAAAAGGGAAAAAGAGGGCAATATGGGAAAGAGTGTGAAGTCTGCAAGCGTAATTTGCTGGAGCTGATGAAGTTTTCACAGGCTCAATTTGGTATAAAAGGCTAGAGAGTCGCAAATTTGGAAGCAGTAATTTGAGTGGCGTTCCCCTTCCGAATAAGCTGGACAGTTTAATCTATCAGGTTGCCCGCCACAACCTGATATCAGCCTCAGGGACAAACGACTAGACAGGCAACAGGCAGCAGCCACAGATATGGAAGTTTGTGTATGGAATGCTCGTGGCGATCGTCCATTAGCTTATTTGGAAGCTGACGATTGTCTGCGAACAACAATGTCCATTTATTCATCAATTGTGTCTATAGAGTCGACGCAAAACTCGTTTTTCAAAACGTGTCTGACGAGACTAGACTTAGCGCATTCCAGGACGCCTAAAATTCTCACTACCTGCCGGGACAATCGACGATCGTTTATTCTTCTCCCTTTGTGGTTACGAATACGAAGATATTGAAACTCACGCTTTACTGATTCAATCGCTTCGAGTTGCCGACTCCAAGAGAAAAAAACGTTAATCAAGATTAAGATGGAGTGAGCAAAGGTATATCAAAGGTAGACTTTCTGGCGAGAAAGTTGCTGATTTTCAAATTAAACCCACGAAGAACTTTGATCATAATAACCCGCGGGCCTTAAAATTACGAAAAAAATAAAAATTCTGAAAATCTTGGAAATCTGATTAAAATCCCTTAAATCTTATAAAATTCCTTGATACCTCTTGCAATATTATGAAATCAATTAAAATCATTGAAATCCTAGGAAATTTGATAACAACTGTTAAAATACCTTGGAATCTTTTATAATGTCCTAGATTAGAAGATCCTAGAACACTATAGGACCTATACAATTTTTCTAAATCTTCCAAAATTCTTTAAAGCCTAATGCAATTTTGTTAAATACCTTATATCCTTGAAATCCTTGACGATTTCTTGAAATTTGTAAAATCTCTGGAAAATTCTTTGGAATCTTTTAAAATACCCTAAAATATTTTAAAGCCTTTGAAATCTTTAGAATTTCTTACAGCTCTTGAAAAATCGTTGGAATTTATTAAATAAACTGAAACATTTCAAGTCCTTTGAAAAATCTTTTGAAATTTTTTAAAACTCTTGAAAGTTTCTTGGAATCTTTTAAAATGCCCTAAAACATTATAGGCCCTATAAAATCCTTCTTAATCTTCTGAATTTCTTAAAAAATACATGCAATTATTTTAGATACCTTAAAATCATTCAAATTATTGCAGGGACCCGACCGAAACTTTCATTCCATTTCGGTATTAATAGAAAAAAATTATTTGTTACGAAACTTCGATCTGCTATCTCTATATTCGGACGAAAGTAGATGATATCTGAAATTACAATTATTATTGGATAAAAATTATTTTGTTTAACTGGCAGTAACAAAATGGAACGAAAGTTTCGGTCGGGTCCCTGAATTATTGCAAATTCCTTGAAATTTGTAAAAAATCTCTCGAAAATCCCTTGGAATCTTTTTAAATATCCTAAAATATTTCAAATCCTTCGAAATCTTTTGACATTTTTTAAAGCTCTTTAAAATTCTTTGGAATCTTTTAAAATCCCTAAAATATTTTAAAATCCTTTAAAATATTTCAAAAATTAATTAAATTATTGAAAATTCCTTGGAATCTTTTAAAATATTTTAAATTCTTGAATCGTTTCCAACTCTTTATATCTATTGAAATTTCCTTGGAATCTTTTAAAACATTCTGAAGTCTTTCGAAATTTTTTCAAATCTCTTAGAAATTCCTTGCAATCTTTTAAAATGCCATAAAATCTTCTAAATTCCTTGAATCCCTTTGATTTCTTGAAATATATTGAAAATATTCTAAAATATTTCCAATCTTTGGAATAACCTTGAACTATTTGAAAATCTCTTTAAATCTTTGCAATCCTTCAATTCTTGCCAATCAATTCTTTGAAACACATCAAAATATTATAAAATCCTTGAAATCCCTCGAAATCTATTGAAAAGGCCTCGGAATGTTTTAAAATATCCTAAAATCTTTGAAGTGGTTTCCAATCTTGGAAATGTCTTATAATCAATGATTTTGAACTAAACTTTCGTTCCATTGTATTAATGATGGATAGAACGATTTTTTACAATCTCTATATTTGTAAAAATGAGATAATATTTGAAATTACATTATGATTGGATCGAAATTATTTTGTTTAACTAGTAGTGACAAAATGGGACGAAATTTTCATTCAGGTCCCTGTTTGAAATATTTAAAAACGTCTTCCAATTTTTGAAATAATTAGAAAATCTTTAACTCTTGCGAGTAAATTCTTTAAAATCCACCAAAATATTATAAAATCCTGTGAAATTTGATAATATTAATTGAAATATCTTAACATCGACTAAAAACTTCTTATAATCTTTTAAAATAACCCAAAATCTTTACAATTCTTTGGAAATATAAATAAATAAATAATAAAAAATAAATCTTTGGAAGTACCTTGAAATATTTGAAAAATTCTTCAAATAATTGAAATTGTTTAAAAATCCTTAATTCTTGTGAATACATTCTTTGAAATCCATAAAAATATTATTAAATCTCGTGAAATTTAATGAAATCTGATGATCTTCCTTAAAATTCCTTAAAATTGATTGAAAATTCCTTCTATCCTCATGATAAAATCAGCATAGGGGAATACACCTGCAACGTCCATTAAGAATGAGTGCGTGACAACAAATATTGGGTCCACCCGGTATATAAAATTTGGTGGGTAGGTGCGCACAGAATTGTGGTCCTCACGTCTAGTCTAGTAAGTATGTTTTATCGATTTTGCCCTTGTGTACATATATTCTCGAACAGTGACCCCACAAACGCGAGCCATTCGTCTACCCCACTGAACTTTAATACGAACACGCCTTAATTTAAGAGAGCTATTCTAAAAGCAAATGTCATCTTAATCAGTCAAGAATTATCTCATAAAAATGTTCAGGGTCCAATTTATATGTCTAAAATCTATCTTTTAATTTGTCAATACATAGTTATAAAAAGATTAACGATAAATAATCTAACTGAACTGAACCAAAGTTTATTTTTTACAGTCAAAAAACACATTTTTTGTATGTGCATGAAAATCTAATTGAATCAAACAAATTATGGTTGAAGGGATCACAACGGATCAGTAGTTCAATTTTAGGTAAAAAAGGCGATTTCATGTATTATTAAAAACTTTTTATATCATATGGGTAACTCGTTAATATTGAACGAAAGTGCCCTCTAACACTGGCACCTTTTCTTTACCAAGCTTTCTAATCGTTTTTGAGTTAAACATTTTTTTAACTAGATTTAAAAAAATCTGTTAAACGCTTCAGCACTTTCTACTGACAAAAATATATTAGTATCTGATTTCTTATTCTCAAAATTTGTTTTCTAGTATATTCTTTCCAGTACAGAACCCCTCGCAGAACCCTGAGTTGTCCATAGTATTTTTCTTATTGTAAGTAAGCTACAAAGAAACAATTTGAAAACACACCAAAATGACTATTTGAAAACACACCAAAATTACTATTTGAAAAACCTATTTTTCTGTGTTTCTTTTCTTACACTTTAAAATTTATTTGCTATGTACTTTTAGAAGTTGAAAGAACTCAAATGTTCAAAACATTTTTTTATTTCAGCTAAAAAAAGATTATTATAGTGTAAAAGAACAGATATTAAAAACAATATTTTTCATTAAAATAATAAAATAATGAAGATAACAGGTTTTTTAAAATACGCAGATTTACGAACTTTATTACATATTGAGATGGCTCCAATCTAGAAATTATTTCTTAAAATCTTTTTTGAAATTTTTTCAAACACAGACATTCATTAATAGAACTCATTAAGAAAATCCACCTATTTTTTATTGAAACTTCATTCTTTTTGATTGAAAATTCTACTATTATATTCCTGGTTGAGAATTCATCTTTTATGTTTAACAATTTCGTTACTTTGTTGAAATTTTACTTATTTTGTTGAAAATTCAACAATTGTTTGCAAAATTATCCTTTTTGGTAGAAAATTCAACTATATGGTTGAAAAATAGAAAAATTTTGAAATATAAAAAACTTTTTACTTTTCTATTGAAACATAAATAAGGAAATATAACCTCAACAATCTTCGCTTTATTCAGATTTATAAAAATCTTCTTAATGCGTTTATAAAATATGTGTACATCTTGAAAAGGGACTGAAAATCAGTCCAAAACGCGTTGCTGATTATTAAAGTATAACATCCATACTCTGGTAAAGGCTTAGAAAATTTTTACATTATTATTAACCAGTCTAAAAAAACTTTTATATAATTAAATTCTTGGCGGTTGAAAATTCAACTGCTTGGTTAGAAGTTGAACTATTTTCTTAAAAATGTATTATTTTAAACTTGAAAATTCATAATTTTAGTTGAAAATGAGTCTTTTTTGGTAAAAAAATTAATGTTCTCGGTTGAAAATGCATCTTTCTGGTTGAAAAATCGACTATTTGGTTAAAAAAATTCTGTTGTTGAAAATGCAATACTTTTGTATGGAATTTTAGGAATTTAAATTTTGAAAAAAAAATTGGGAGATTGGGTTAAAACTCTCGCTTTTTTTTTTCAAATTTAAGAGGGGAAAAAGGGCATTAGGGAAAAGAGGGTCGGACTGTAATCCCGGTGGTTGATTCAACTTCATATTTAATTGAACCAAATAGATAAAAATATTACGCTTTCGATATAATGACCATAATCTATGACTGAACCTACCAAAATTTGGTTGATCGAACCAAATCGTTTCCTGAGTGCATAAGTCAATGTGATCGGCGATTGGAAACTAATTTATGTTAGACTTCCGAACGAGGGGATAGTATTAAGATTAACTGGCACGTCAGTAATTTATGAACTCACAAGTCCCGTTAACCAGCCAGAACAAAAGAGGTTTCTATACACGCACAGCTCTATATAATATTTCATAGTGAACAGTGTGAAAAAGAGCCTGGGAATATCTTCAGATGTATGAATGAGAGCAGAGAACAATAGTTCTTTCGGTTTTTAGAGTATTGTGATTACGGCAATGGCCAAGTTTATGACTCTAATAACGCCCTATTGCATCGTAAAGATTTTTTTTAACTATACCTCTATATAACTACTATATATATATATATATACACGTACTATACCTCTAATCTCTGAGTTCTCTTTTGTAACCTGATTTGCACCCCGGAGCGATACACTTCGGCATAATTAATGTGATAAACAAACATAAAAACACCAGTAGAAAACGCCACCGGGCCATTTTTATAATACTTGCACAAAGAAACCGTTTTATTGTTACATTATTAAGAGTTGCAACGACTCTACATGACGAAAGCCATATAACCGTGAAAACAACACGAAAAAAGATACAGTGACAGTTCACGGACGTCCCATGTGCTACGTTACGTCATTGAAATTTGATTCTCACATCAGTCCTGCTTTCATCCAAAAAATATATCCTAAAACGTCGTTTAGTGGCATCAAAATAAAGTGGCATTAGAATGGAGCCACCCGAGACTATATTTTTGGAGGATTATTTCAATACTGAAAACTAGCCTTGAAATGAGACTTTTTTTACAGTGTTTCAAATAATTTGTTCTAAAACTCAGAAAACTCATCAATGTAAACAATTACCGAAATTTTTTTAAGGCTAACAGTCTGGCTCTTAATTTACAACGTTGCCCCTTCTTGGGTATTATACTAATAAAAAATTGTCTCCCCGAGAGAATTTTTCAATTATGATTTAATGTTGTTAGATGCTTCAATCTCATGAAAATGACACCTGAAGCATGTAGTGGACCAGCCCAAAGTAAATACTTGTTTACATAATAGATTGCGCAAGCCCACCGAGAATAAAAACAATAAACAAACGATAATTCACACACAAAATTCCTATATTATAAAATATATTCTAAAATAACCAGAAAGAAATCGAGAAGAAATAATAAGTTGATAGCTATCTCTTTGAAATCCGACATTAAATCAGGTCATTCAATTTATGAATCGTGTATTGGTATCATCGTGAATAATTGAATCATTTCCAGATAATCGCATTAGTGAAATTCGTTAGAGAACATATAGTTTGAGAGTCGAGTTCTCTCAAAAGTCACTGCACTTTAATTAGAATCCGATGACAATGGAGTTGAATGAATTTTGTGGTGCGATTTTTTATATGTTGGGCGTGTTGAAAAAGGATCCAAATTGAGATGCGCGAAAGTGGTAAAATTGTGGTTAAACTTACCCCCAGATAATTGATTCAAAGCGAAATTTGCATTCACATTTCTGTTTAGGAATGAGGATGTATAGGCGACACTGAATACAACACGTGAAACTTTCCAAATACCGAATACCGAAATCGAACGAAAGTCATACCAGCTGTAGACCGAGGACTCATTGATCCAGTCGGATGCTGCGCATTCGCATCCTACCCCACTTGGATGTGCACTGCTTGAACATTGGACTAAGATGCGTCTTCGAATTATATTGAAAACTTTGGAAAAAGAGAAATGATTCCAAGAAATTGATAAAAATTGTATGAGGGACATTCCAAAACTACGATTTATGACGTAGCACAGTGGGGTGAAATCAAAAAGCGAGCTTCAACATGACATTTAGAACGCAATTATGCACCGATTTTAGATTTTTCTTCAAAAAATTCAGGACTACATTTTTCAAAAAATGATAAAAAAAGGTTTTTTTTCTTTTGTTTGTTGATTTAATTTATATGTTAATACAAACAGTGAAAAAAGTCGATTTTTTAAATTTAATTTTTTATCTCCTAGACTACATTTTTCTCATACTTTCCGTCACTTGAATTCGATGCACAGAAGTATTAGAATGAAAAAATTGCTAACTTTTGAAGTTAATTGTTATAAATAAATTGTATTAACGAATAATTGACATTAGGGGTTATCCGTTTTCAAAGTATATTTCTGCTCTGAAATTGCTTGCTTTTATCCTGGCAATTAAAATCTAAGATTGAATGTTATTAATAATTTCTATACACAAATTATATGAACAAATGCACATAGCAGACATTTATAGGAAGAATCAAATCGTTTTTACATTCTCATCCTAATGAGAAGGTATTGGTTTTATGGAAAATTTGACTTAGTCAAATTAGGCACGATAAGTTTCGAAAAAATGATCAGATTGGATCAAGCTTTGGAACACTTTTTTAAGATCTGAAAGAAAAGGACTAGTTTGTTAGCCAGATATTTTGGATGAAAATTCAAAAATTTCGAGCATTTAAAAAAATTATACAGCATTTTTTTCAAGATTTGAGAATTCTATGTACGGCTATTTGTAGTACTCGGAAATTCGAACAATTTATCTCTACGACTCTTTTTAATCAAAAGAAAATTATCAGAGTTATAGGATTTCCAAAATTAAAAAAAAAAGAACGTAAAAGAAAATTTGTGCCCAAATAACGTACGATATGAAAAAAAATTCAAGAGAAGAAAAACGTTGCTTTTTGAAATCCCTAGAAAATTATCATAACAAATTCTTGAATTTTCTTGAAAAATCGAAAATTCAATACTACAAATTTGTTATTCATCATTTTTTATAGGACGCGTAGTTTTTCTTTTATACGTAAAAATTAATATTAAACATAAAAAAATTGGATTTTTGAAAAAAGGACAAGTGCTGCGAAAAAAATAAATAAACAAAAGTTCTTCACCCAAAAAAGAGCTACACATTTTTCACGAATATTTTTGTGATAGAATGCGTAGAATTTGTTCTAATCGTGAAAAATAACATTGAAATAAAGAAATTAAACTTTTGGAGAGACAATTCGAAGTATGAAAAAAATTAATAAACAAAAGTTGTACACTCAAAAAAGATCTATAAATTTCTTTTTGATCATTTTTTGCTAGAACGCGTATTTTTTGTTTGAATAGTGAAAAATAAAAATAAAATATTTTATTTTTGGACAAACGACACAAACTATGAAAAAATTATTAGACAAAAGTTGCTCAACCAAAAAGGAGCTACAAATATGTTATCAATCATTTTTTGATAGGATGCGTAGTTTTTATTTAAATCATAAAAAATAAAATTGAAAATAAACAAAATAAGTTTTTGGAAAAACGGCATAATATCCCCTAATAATATCCCCTAATGTAATTCAATATCCCCTCATGTCAACTATTTGTTGCTAAAATTGATTTATAACAGTCAACATCATAAGTTGACAATTTTTTTTCTATCTTATACCTCCGTGCATTGAATTCAAGTGCCGTTAAGTATGAGAAAATTTTTTGTCTAGAGATAAAAAATGAAATTAAAAAAATCAAAAGATTTAATTCTGAAATTTTGAAGAAAAAAATCTGAAATCGGTGCATAATTGCGTTCTAAATGTCATTTTGAACCTCGTTTTTTTATTTCTCCCTTTGTGCGTAGGGGTGGGAGAGTTTAAATCAAAATTTAACATCACACATGCAAAATATAAATTCAATAGAATAAGATTAAAATATTATGATTAAGACGATAATAATATAATTGATTTTTTTTTGTCATAATGAAAACAAAAAGGATATTGTGATGTGGTAAAAACACATTTCACTCTTTAACCCCTTTTAAAAGAGTTCCTCCTTTTTGCCCTGTTTTCAGAAAAATTCTCCCCCCTTTTTTTGCTTAAATGCGAACTGAATGAACAAAACCGAATAAGAAAATCCATCTATTTCATTGGTTGAAAATTAATCGTTTTCAGTTGCAAATTCGCCAATCAAATTAAGAAATTGAGAATGCATCGTTTTCGGTTGAACAATTCCATTATTGGTAGGAAATTGATCGTTTTTAGTTGAAAATTCAACCGTTTTGTTAAAAATTTATTTATTTTGTCGTAAATTCGTCTTTCTCGTCAAAAAATTATTCTTCTGAATAAAAATTTCAATTACTTGGTTGAAAGTTGAACTAGTCGGTATATTTCTGTTATAATATTTAAAGATCCATCTCTTTGGTTCAAAATTGGAATATTTTGTTAAAAATTCGTTGTTTTTTGAATGAAAAAATATTTTTGAACTGCATATTTAACTATTCCATTTTTAGTGGGAAATTAATCATTTTCATTTCAATATTCAACTATTCGGTTGAAAAATCAACTGTTTTGTAGAAAATTCGTCTTTTTGGTTTAAAAGTTCAACTGTTTTGTTGAAAATTCATCTTTTTGGGTGGAAAATTCTATTCTTTTTGTAGATAATTCAGCTATTTGGTTGGAAATTAAGGTTTTGGTAGAAAATTCACAAATTCGGGCGAAAAATTTAACTTTCTTGGTTGAAACAGCAGCTATGAGAATAATTCTCTTTGTTATTGAAACTTCAACTACTCGGTTGAAAGTTAAACTTCCTTATTTAGAATAATTTTTGTTGGTCAAAGTTTAATCATTTTAGTTGACGGTTCAACTATTTTGTTGAAAATGTAATTATTTTGTTAAAAATGTAACTATTTTGCAGCAAATGCATCCCTTTTGCTTAAAATTCAACTATTTAGCTGTAAATGCAACTGTTTGGTTGATAATTAATTTTTTTTTAAATTTAACTATTTGGTTAAAAATTCATCTTTGTAGGTCGAAAATATAACTATGTTATTACAAATTTAATAATTTTGTTAAAAATTGAACTAATCTGTCGATTATTTGTTTTTTTTTTGTAAAAAATTCATCCTTTTGGATTGAAAATTCAACTTATTTCTTCAAAATTCGTCTCTTTGACTTAAGAATTTAAATATTTTCTAGAAAATGCAACGGCTTGTGGTTAAAGTTTATTCTTTTTTGTTTGAAAATTCGAGTATTTGGTTGAAAATTCGTCTTTGTAGTTTGAAAATTAAAGTAATATGTTAAAAATTCATATCTTTTGCTTGAAAATTCAACTATTTTGTTGTAAATGCATGTGTGTAGTCTTAAATTAATTTAATTGTTCAACTTTCAACCAAGTAGTGAATTTTCATAAAAAATGATAGAATTTTCAACCAAAAAAGACAAATTTTCAACAAAACAGTTGAATTTTTAAGCAAAAAAGACGAATCTTTAAACAAATTGTTTTGTTTCAACAAAATAGTTAAATTTTCAACTAAACACATGGGTATTCAAATCGATTTGCACTTCTTGGATTCTGAACGAAAATGTGTCTTGCAATTATATCATGTTATATTTTATCTTAAATCATTTATTTTAATTTTTTAAAATATTTTTCATTATTATTTCATTACTGATTTATTATTTAAATCATTTTTAAATATTTCAAGTGTTTGAAGAAATTACCTAGTACAATTTCCGGGAGAGTTTTAATTTTTCAAGGGATTTCACAAGATTTTGAGGGAATTTAAGGAATTTTTAAGAGATACCGAATGATTTCGATGACTATAATAGGTTAAAAAGTTGTTCATTGTAATACAACACATTCATTGACATTTTGATGGGCTCTCTGATTTTCGGTAAGAGAGAAATGTAAGTTTGAAAAATGTTGAAAGTTTTAATTTTTGTCTTTTGTTAGAGAAAGATCTCCCTCTATGAGGAAGCAAATTTATTTGATACCTATGAGCAGCAAAAATCAGACTTTCAGGAACCCTTATAGTTCCGGTCTCGTGTTCGTCCGTCCTTCTCTCCATCATACGGCCCAATATGGACATTGGGCCCAAAACTGACATAGTACAAAAAATTGGCATAGTACTCAGTATGGACATCGGGCTCAAAACTGACATGTGGCCCAAAACTGACATAGGGCTCACAATTGACATGAGGCATAAAATTGACATAAGGCCCAAATTGACCTAGTAATTAACATGGGGGCTAAAATTGGCATGGGGCCCAAAATTGAGATAGTAAGAAAAATTGACATGGGACCCGAAATTGACATATGGCCCAACATTGATATGGGGCCCAAAATTTACATAGGGTCCAAAATTGACATAGCACGAAAAATTGACATAGGACCCAAAGTTGGCACGGGGCCCAAAATTGACATAGGGCCCAAAATTGACATAGTACACAAAATTGACATAGGGCCCGCAATGGACCTAGTAACCAAATTGACATGGGGCCCAACAATTACATGGGACCCAAAATTGACATAGGACCCGAAATTGACATAGAAAATATTGTGGACATAGGTCCCACATTTTTTTATAAATTTAAATTAAAGCTTCAAGTACAATTTAACAAAATGTTTTTTTTTCAAAGATTCTATTAAGACCTAATTAACATCTTAATAGGCTACGAAACGCTTTTTTGTAGGCGCCCAGAGCCTATTTTGACTGCTTTTTTTTTAATTTGAACTAATTGATATTTATAATATATTATTAATTACATGTAATTTAAAAAACAAGTCAAGCAACCACAGCAAGGTCCCACTAGGGGCAACTACCATGTGCGCTGTTCTACTGGAAGCTAGTGTCATTTTAATAGATGGTAGTTGCTCCTAGTGTGACCCTGTGGTGGTTACTTAACCTGTTTTTTAATTATATTATATATGGTTTTATCTTCTTCAAGACATAAAATTAACATTTTTTAGGAAAAGAACTGTTAGTTTAAAAAATGTATTTTATATTATGAGAAAAGGTGTTTCTATATGAAGGAATAGTTTAGCGAGGACGAAACTCAGAGGATATCTCGCTCATACTACTACGAATCTGAAAAAATTAAATCTGGACCTTTTGAGAAAATTCCATTTTTAGTTTTTTTTTTCGAAAAACGTATGCCAAATTAGTAATTCAAAAAACTTTAAGATTCTTCAAGGAATTTGAAATAGTGTAGACTGAACTATACAAGTTTCCGCAAAGTAAATTAAATTATGTCAATTTGTTCTCAAGATACTACTTTTTAAAGAAAATTTTCGTTAATTTTTACATAATGCACCTGGATAAATATTCAAGTAGCCCTAAGTTAATGAAGAAAATAAGGATCGGAAGATCGATTAGACTATATCATTTTTAGATTTTATTCCCATAAAAATAAATTCTAAAATAAAATCTCATTCGGCTACCACTATCTGTAGCCAATTATATTAATAGGGAATGAGAATACTCTACACAATTCAATTTAATAATTGTATCTATGAGAACTTATTATTGCAATGAAAGCTTGAATTCTATTCAGAATTGTTATGAAATAAGACGAAACCGCCTGTGGTATTTTTTTTTTAATAAGATTAAAAATGAATTTCTGGAAATATTAGAAAAGCTTTTGAACATTCTTTTTACATAGCTTCAGGTCTTATCCGTTCTTTCATAACCAGCCAGAGACCAGGACAATAGCATCTTTTATTTTCTTTTGTGTTTTTAAAATTTATATCTCTCTGTTATGCCCTACATTGGCTGTATACTTTATTTTTATAACCCTGTTATTGGTCATTTCATACCGCCAGTTGACGCCAATAAATCATATCAATATCTTTATTGTTTTTTGAGAAATACTATATTACCTATTTGATTAGTATTTTGAACATTTTAAACCATTTTTTTGAAATTGTGTTCAACCAGGGATGTGAATTCCTGTATGTCGTCGTTCCAGTTTCTAATTTTGGTAAGCTTTATTTAATTTGAATAGATTTTCGTGAAAGTCAGTACGAAGGGGGGTTTCAAGTCAAATAACACGACTTTGAGGCACAAATTTAAAAAATCTGAGAAGCAACTTAAATTTTGAAATTTTGATTAAATTAACGAGTTTTCATACAAGTGTAAGAGAAGATTTTGTGAGTCACAGTATACGAATTTAATGTAAAAATTAAAAAATTTCAAAAGTAGACTAAAATTTGAAAACTGTTATTAAATTGGCAGATCTCCATGAAATTTGACTACGAGGGGGTTTTATAGAGTCTAAGAACACCGAAACTTGACTCAAAATTGTGAAAATTGTATTAAATTGTAGATTTCCGTGAATTCCATAACATAGTAGTTTTTTGAGTTACAAAATAAGAATTTTTACCCAACATTTGTATTCTGAAATTCGAAAAAACCCTTCGTTCTGCCTTTCATAGAAATCTACCAATTTAGTCAAATTTCCCAAATTTACGTCACATTGTTTAATGTTTGCCTTACATTCGTCTTCTGTTACTCAAAAAGCCTTCTCGTACTGACTTTCACAGAAATTTACCAATCAAATGCAATTTACAAAATTTGTGTTAACTTTTTTAATTTTTACCTTAAATTCGTATTTTATTACTTAAAATCCCACCTCCTATTAACTTTCATGAAGATCTTTCAATTGAATAACATTTTCCCAATTTTACATCAAATTTGTAAAAACAAGAATTCAAAACTTTGTGTTTTAAAGGTATAGAGTTTGGAACATTTTTCTGGAATAGTTCAGTCTTGAAGATTTACAGTGGATAATTCTGACAGTTTCACGATTTGCTATTTAAAATTCTTCAGTTTAGAAGCTTTACACTTGAAAACTCTTGAATTTTAAAGATGTATAAATAAAAATTCTCAAATTTCAGTGATGTTGAAAAGCAAAAGTCAAGTTTTCAATTATAAATCTTCCAAATTAAAGAAATTTCGAATGTAAATCATCAAAAATACAGAATATTAAATTGTAAAACTTAAAACTTGCACAATTTTTAATTGTAAATTTTCAAAATTAAAAGATCATCAATGTGAGAGTTACAAGTAATAATTCTTCAAAATTAACCATATTCAATTTTAAATATGTATAAATAAAAATGTTCAAATTTGGATGATTTTCAAGATCAGAATTTAATTTTTCAATTCATTAAAATTGAAGACATTTCGCATGCAAATTATAAAAAATACAGAATTTTAAATTGAAAAGCTTAAATCTTGCATTTTTCCAATTGTAAATTTTCAAAATTAAAAACCTAGATTTTTAACATTTGCAATTCCAAGTTCTACAATTTTGAAGAGTTAAAATTGGAAATTTTTCAAGTGTAAAGATGTATATGTAGAAATTCTTCAATTTTGATGATTTTGAAGATCAAAAGTCAAGACAGCTTTTGATTCTAAATCTCCCAAATTGAAGAAATTTCAAATATGAACTCATCAAAATTCTCAAATTTTTATTGCAGAACTTAAAATTTGCATTATTTTAAAATTTAAAAACTCTTTTATCGTAAAGATTTACAATTCAAAGTTCTACAATTTTGAAGAGCTACAAAATAAAATCCTTGCATTTTTCAAATACAGAATTGTAAATTACTTCATTTTCGAGATTTATATTTAAAACATATGTAATTTTGAACGATTTTTTGGCAGAGTTTAATTGTAAAGATTCACAATTGAAAATTCTTCAATTTCAACGATTTCCGATTTAAAAATTCTTTAATTTTGAATATTTGCAATTGAAAACACTTCAGTAATAAATGTTTATAATAGAAAATGATGCAATTTTAAATTATTTCTTCCAATAATTCAATTTTAAAGATTAAAAATTGAAATTTATTCAATTCATTTTTTTTTTGAAATTCTTATAATTATTTACAGGAACTTCAAGTTACTTGAATTAGTGTTCACTGCATCTAATTTTAAATGTTAAAGAAGTAAAATAAAAATGATTGATATGTAGTCATTCCAACACAATCAGAACTTGATATTCCGATTAAAAAAAAAGAATTTCGAGTCAATAGCAATAATTTGAAGTAAAAAAACAAATTTTATAAGATGTTATATTGACCATAGTAAGAAGACTAAATCTGTAAAGTACAAATGTGATTGTATTGTCGTCAATCAACAATTTGAAAAAATTGTTAAAAAATTGATATTTCAGTGTTTCTAAACAGCAAGATTCAAGTAAAAAAAAATACATATAAGGACATCATGCCCTGTATCAATCCTATGCCCTATATCAATTTTGGGCCCTATGCCGAATTTGAGCCCTATTTTTATTTTGGGCGCTTTGTCTATTTTGAGCCCTATATTAATTTTGGCCCATGTTTTGTAATTGACATTGCAAAATCCTCTGTAATCTTCCTTTCAGGTAAATTGAGATATTTCTTTATTTGAATTTCGCCTGTTTGGATTCGAGGCGAACAATTTGTACGAATTAAATATTTTAACATATAGGTGCGTCATTAACGGAAAAAGGGTTATTCTTGTCACACATTTTGGTAATCAAAGTAATGAATTATAATAGTTATAATATAATAGTATAATAATAGATAACCTGAATGTTGTAGACACGTGAACATTTCATTTTTTTTTAAATCGATATTTTTATTATATATAAAATGAATTCAGAAGCTAAATCAGAAGGAATATTTATTATCGTCGGAGTTGGTAACGATCGATCAGATGTAGATAACTTTCACGAACTGTGAAACTGGAAATCAACAATATCGATTGCAGGTAACTCCATAAATAACAGAAATTCTTAACGTCATTTCAGACTAGATGGAGTTTGAAAATTTATAAATTATAAATTTCTGAAAACAGATCTTTCTTCTTCGCTCTGGTGGGAATCGAACCTCACGTCTTCCGAATGCCGGTCGGGTGCATTAACCACTAAGCTACTAGAGAGATCAAATGCAGATACTTTTTTCAGATATATGTACGCTTTTCATAGCAAGAAGTTATGTTTCGAATACAAGTTAAATTAGAAGGAATCTGTATTATCATGGAAGTTGGTAACGATCGATCATATGTAGATAAATTTCACGAACTATGAAACTTTAAATCAACAATATCGATCTGAAGTAACTCCTTAAATAACTTAATAATAACTTAATTACCTTGTATTCGAAACATAACTCCTTGCTGTGAAAACCGTAAATCTGAAAAAAGTATCTGCCTTCGATCTCTCTAGTAGCTTAGTGGTTAAAGCACGTGACCGGCAATCGGAAGACGTGAGGTTCGATTCCCATCGAAGCGAAGAAGGAAGATTTTTTTTCAGAAATTAAAAATGTTTAATTTAGAAATTTTGAAATTATCCATCTAATCTGAAATGACATTAAGAATTTCTGTTATTTATGGAGTTACCTTCGATCGATATTGTTGATTTCCTGTTTCACAGTTCGTGAAAGTTATCTACATCTGATCCATCATTACCAACTCCGACGATAATAAAGATTCCTTCTGATTTAACTTCTGAATTTATTTTATATATAATAAAAATACCGATTTTAAAAAAATATAAAAAGTTCACGTGTCTACAACATTCAGGTTGTCTATTATTATACTATTATATTATAACTATTATGATTTATTACTGTTATATTATTATTTTATCATTATTATCATTATATTACCTTAGATTGATATTGTTGATTTCCAGTTTCACAGTTTGTGAAAGTTATCTACATATGATCGATCGTTACCAACTCAAATGATAATACAGATTCCTCCTAATTTAACTTATATTCGAAAGATAACTCCTTGCAATGAAAAGCGTATATCTGAAAAAAGTATCTGCCTTCGATCTCTCTAGTAGCTTAGTGGTGAAAGCACCCGACCGGCAATCGGAAGACGTGAGTTTCGATTCCCACCGAAGCGAAGAAGAAAGATTTTTTTCAGAAATTAAAAATTGTTTATTTTAGAAATTCAGAAATTATCCCAATGAAACCTTTTGATTAGACCCAAATTTAAAAACTTAGATAATATTCAAAGTTATGATGGTTTTTGTTTCAAAGACCTCTAAGTTAAAATTATGATTTTTAGTAGATATCAAAAAGATTCATAAATTATCTTAATGACCGGTGGCCCATCTAGGCGCGTAGCACTCTTATGAGAAAGTGCCTTCACATCACAAAGTTCACATATGAACTGAGAGATCGATTGAAGAGTTAGTGAAACTAAATATGAACCAAGGAAGCTTTATCTGTCTCTGAAACATTAAAATTACCAAAATAATTCCAAACTTTTCTTTGAAATGAATGATATTTTATATGAGTGTGGTAACACATGTTATTTTGACCGGCTTTTCTGGCGTCGTGAACATGTGAAATACCTCATTATTTGTCGAAAATCTGAATTATTTATTGTCATAATATAAATACTTTTTGAAACAGGCAAACAAAGATTCCAGGAAAACAGATTTTAGCCAAATCATGATAATTTCTTGATTCATTTTCAACTGTGTTTTTATCAATTGATCTTGCTTTATATAAATAAATATTCCAGATTCGAAGTATTAATAGAATATGAAAATTCCGATTATATTTAGGTAAAATCGCTTAAAACTGATACTTGAATTGTTTTTCAATATGGGTTTATAAAATTCAATCATGAGGATATAATCAATATTTAAGAGATCAGTAACAGGGTTAGTTTATACAGGAAACTTTAACAGAAATGTGTAGCATTATTTGTTAAGGTTTACGGTCTGCTAAAACATGCTGTTAAAAAGCCGTTTGTATTTTAGGAATATGTGGAAAATGCGCTTTACTGATTACGCAAAGATGACAATTAAAGATTTTCATTGTAAACCAATCAAGAACAATTAACTATTATATGATTGAAACAAATCAATACAGAAATATGAACTAATAAATTAATATAGATATTGTTTTTGTCACAAGTTGTTGTAATCGAAATAATAATTCGTATTAGTTTATGTTTCCTTGATTACCTAAATGTTGTGGACACGGGAACGTTTTATATTTTTTGCAAAATCGAAATTTTTAGTATAATTCAAATAAATTTAGAAACTATCCCAATGAAATCTTTCGATTCCTTAATGGAAATGCATATTTTCTTCGCAGAGTTTTATTTATTGAATATGATTTTCTATTATCCCAGTCAAATTCTAAGATAAAAATTAAAACAGCTTTTTGGGTTCTTTCCCGAAAAACTAGCTTTTTGTGATTAATTAATTAATTAATAAGGTCCGTGTCTTTTAGGAATACTTTTTCATTATTATGTATGAATATTTTTGGGATGAAAGACAACCATAATTAAGTGGAAGAACCTATCATTTTCTTTTAGATAAATTTTCTCATTTAGCAATAATCAAATATAAAAAATGTCTTTTCTCAAAAAGGGGTCGACCGATTGCTTTTTTTTATCTTAAAGCTCTTTATATCAAGTGAAATTTACTACGTTATCAAAATTTTTGTTCTAAAAACTCGTATTCACACAAAATGGGATGTCGAAGGGGAAAGTTAGTGAAAGAAAATATGAATCAAGAAAGCCGTATCTGGTTATGAATATTTAAAATTACATAAAGAATATCCATTTCATATTAGATTTTCCCCAGATTTTATGGCGTTGGAAACATATTTTGACAAAATGTTTCAAAAATTCTGAGTAGTTTTTCATAAAGTAAACATTGCTATTAAAATAGGAAAACAAAGATTCGAGCGAAACAGGTTTTAAATCATTCACAGTTTTGAATCATGATAATTTTGTTCTATATTCCCAAATCTTCTCTTATGATTTAAATTCAATTCAAAATTCTAGTTTAAGATTCTACAATTGTCACCTTATTGGCTTTTTCTGTGTTCGCAGTGTCCCACTCATAAGATTTTTAGGAATAATCAATTGTCACCTTGCATAACTAATTAAAATATTTAATAAAGAATGTAACTACGTCAAATTCAGGAAATAACAAAATTCAACTAACAGACTCTTTTTAAACTTATACACATCTTAAGAGAAATTTAACTGCCAATATTTGTTTGCTATTTTTATTTGCGAAGAAATGAAAGAAGAAATATGGCTTGGTTTAAAGTACTTAAAATAGTTCAAAAATACAAAAAATAGCAAATAAATGTTTCTGAACTGAAGGAATCAGTCGATAAGGCGAATTTTTATTTTTGTGAGTTTAACGTGGAATCACGGTTGTCCTGCTGAGGAAAGTTGCTGACGACATTTTTGATGAAAAATGTGTTTCTTTATATCGTTGGATCGGCAATGATAAACCGAATTTATATAAACTTATTATAATTAAAAATCGTTTATATTCAAATAATTAGGATTGAAACCCGCAGATAGCAAATTCCTTAAACGGGATTTTTTTTCGCATACCTAGAGTCTTGCAACATAATTAATTGTTCATTATTAATTTTTATCTTCATAGACCGTCTTCAGAGATAAGTTACAGCGGAATCCGAAGAAATTACATGACATATTTGATAAACAAATATATGGCATCATGGAAAGATATAACTTAGGGTTTTTGGTCAGTTGGCGAAAATAATATGCATACCCTAAATATTTGTTGAAATAACAAAATAAAAATTTCTCTAATTGATTTGTTCTTATTTCTTCCTAGGATGCTCATGAAGCTGTCATTAAATGTAGTAACCCTGAAATTGTCCGATTCATGAATAATATTTGTAATTTTTAAATATTTGTTTAAGATGTGTGCAAAATTAGAGCGGTTTCACTCAGAAAAATGTTTGTTTGAATGAAACAAAAATTTGTTTGACCCTACATCAAAGATAGAATTTGTTCGATTCAAATGAAATTTGTTTGAGTTAAACAATGGCATGTTTGAATCAAATAAATTTGATTTAAATCAAACAAATATTTGTTTAAATCAATCAAATATTTGTTTGACCTTATATAAAAAAAGCATTTATTTGATTGAAACAAACATTTTTCTGAGTGTTGCTCGCAATCAACTCTACAATCCGCATTCAGAATGCAAACCCGCATCAGAACCGTAGAACCCGATAACTCACATTCAACCCGCAAAAGCCGAATTCAACCTGCGAACCCGCATTTAACTTAAAAGCCTACAACGCTTTGTAAATGTAAGATTGAACGAACTAAAAGGCTTTTTAGTCATATTAGAAGGTTCAAACTGTTCGCAAAAAGCATCTACTAATTTTGTTCCCCTTTCAAGCTTTAGTGCGGGTGTGTGGGTTCAATGCGAGTTAGTTCAGGGTTCGTGGACCAACACGCATAACCGATCAGACTACGCGGGTCAGTTTTTTCTTGGTTCGTACATACCCCTAATCAATATTTAGGGTCAGTAAGAGGGTTAATTTATAAAGAAAATGTTAACAATAATATAAAAAATTCTGATATGGATGGACAAACAGTACTTGGTTGTTTTTAAAAATAAGGCTAAATAATGCATTTTCCGTACGGCTCACCCCTACTCAATAAAAAAACTGTTTCAGTAACGATCCGAAGGTTTTGTATTTGCCTTTTAAACTGATTACTGTGAAGCGTAGAAAAATACAGAGAACCTTGGAAAAAATCTGCTTCCTATTTAAATAAAAACTTTTTAGCAAATAAACATTTCTCGGGAAAGGGAAAGGGATAGGGAAATTGAGGAGTGGGAAGACACCTATGCTGGAAGTTTTTTTTAGTCCCAGTTTCCGCAGGGATGGCTCAAATTCACTCAGAAAACGATTTGACTATATCAACAAAATGTTTGTTCGTTTAATCATAGAATATGGTTATTATATGGACAAAAAAATATTTGCTTGAACTAGCAACATTATTTGGATGTCTTGGCCAAATTTTTGGTAGACGGAGTATTTGGTTGATTGAGCCAAACAATTCGGTTGGGTCAGTCAAATCAAATGTGCTGGAAGCTTTTCTTTTAGTCCGATTTTCTTGAGAAACGGTTAAAATAATAATTAGAGCTGACTTCTTATTTAACAGATGTTTCTTTTGTTTACAGCTTGCGAAAAAGTTCGTGCTAGTTTTAACACATGCATTGCAAATTTTCTTCATAGGCGCAAGCGGCTGCAGAAAGAGGAACTCAACAGGACCTTTAAAAAGGTTAAAAAAACTATAAAATACAACCATGATTGTATTGACATCATTACAAAATTTCAAAAATTACATTGATTAAATTGACCTTCTAATGTTCATCTTTCCAACAATTTTACCTGTATTATTTCTGTAAAGCAGAATTCTTACTCTGAAAAATTCGCCTTTTTATTAATTTTTCAACATTGTATGGACTGCTCTTACATACACTAAAAAAACGTTCTATATATGGTGTGTTGAATAATTGGAACATATCATCTACTTGATTCTTTGTTAAAAATCTTACTTAATTTGTCATTCATCAACATTAATTTCAGAACAGAAAAATGTATACTTCAGAAAAACAAACTTCTGTTTATCGAACATTATTTTTGGCGTGGCTTAAAATCATGATAATTTGATAATTCTGTCTCACGTTTTCTCTTATGAATTTTTCTTAAGTCAGTTGAATAAACATTCCACGTAGTTTGTATTTAGTATAAAAAGGAAAGTTTATAGATCCAAATGAAAAGCTTCTGGTTCATCTTTGTTACGAAGTGCAAATTGAATAACTTAATCAATCATGAATTGTGCGATATTCTGCTTATTGGCTTTCTGTACCTTACACGTAAGTCGCACAAAAATTAAAAAAAATTGAATATCAATTATTGCAAAATATATCAGTGAATTTATAATAATATTTTTTATCTCTACGGATTGTTCTCGCAGATCAGTTGAAGATGGATTTGGACAAATTACGTGACGAAACTGTTGCTCAAGTGAATCTCATCACAAATGTAATAAAACCTGCTATTAGGGTCAGATGGGGTGAATAATTTTTAATTTTTTAATACCTGCTCCATTAAAAAATTTTAAATTTCTTATAATCGTTTTGTTCTTCTCTCTCATTAGACTGAAGTTGATGCTGCAGAGAAAGAAGGAATAAATACTGGAGAATTTCCGTTTAATCGAGGACATGGTTGTTTAGAAATTTCGGATCGATTATACAACTTATTTATTCAGATTAGAATGTAGAAAATTGACTATTGTTTAAATAAGGCCGATGAAACTAAGGATATTAAGGTAAATAACAAATAATATTTATAGTCTATTTCAATAGTTAGTGAAAATCAAGTACGAATCAAGGAAGCTTTATGTGGTCCTAAATATTTGAAATTACACAAAAAAATGTCCATTATGGCATTTTCACCAGATTTTCTTGCGTCGTAAGCATGTGATGTTTATGTCGCGGATTCAAATCATGATAATTCGATCATTCTTTCCCAACTATTTTATTATGAATTGTTTTCGCGTCACCTAAATAACTATTCCACATCATATGTATTTAGTATGAAAAGAGAACTTTATCAAGTACATTTAACAATAACGAGCATAAAATCAATACTTAAGAGATCAGGAGAAGGTTAATTTATACAGGATATGTTACCATGAATGCAGAATATTATTTATTTATTTGTTTGCACTTTGCTAAAAGCTGCTGTGAAAAAGCCGTCGTTGATGACAATAAAAGAATTTCAAGACATTGCATTAAAGAAAAATTAATCAGATAAGTGAAACAAATTAATAAAAGTAAATAAATAAAATTAATTTGGTATTTAAAGTACAATTGTGGTTCTATTGATATCTATAAACAATGCGCAACAATGTAATAATTAAATTGATTAAGTAAACCTTCATATATCCAGCTAGTCAAAAATTTGTCCCGTAGTATGTCTGAAGAGCAAAATTTTTTCTTCAGAAAATTTCTAGATAAAACTACGAAAAAGGTCGATCCTCTTCGATTTTGTATAAACAAACGTATTTTATGCATATTTCACGCTTGACATGAATTTGGCAAAAAAAGTGTCGCCCTCTTATCGTTTTCGAGATATCCAGCTTTTTTACTCTATATTGTTTTAATCATCTTTCATTTGCTTGAAACTCACTTATCGACATTTTCGATAGAGAAAATTCTCGATATCTCAGAAATGGTGGAAGAACTATACATTTTTCGGTCAGCTTCAACTTCAGCGTGAAAAAATACATCAAATAATTGAGTTTTAATCAAATCGAAAATGTTCGAGTTTCAAAAAAGAATCGAAGGGAATTGACGAACTTTTCTTTAGTTTTACTAAGTTCTATAAGAGTATTTTTTACTCTTTATTTTCGATCTCTTCCATCTTTTCCTCATTTTTATATAATGTTATTGTGATTATTTTTGAATTTCTAAGTAGCCTCTTTCGATCATCAATTTTGAATTTTGTATTATTTGTAAAATTTTATATCTGCAATTCCAAGATTTCCTGTAATTTAATTTCCATGCAAATTTAGGTATTTCTCTATTTCAAGATCCAACTTTAACTTTATCTAGACATCAAATCATGATAATTTCGTAATTATTCCGCAACTTCTCTCTTATGAGTTGTTCTCGTGTCAGCTAAATAAACATTGCACATAATAAGTACCTAGTCTAATTCTGCTGTGAATTTGATCTCGGGTGTTTCCACATTGTAGTTACAGTTTTATAGTGCTCATTTGAATAGAAATTAGCTTCATAATTATAATTAATTAGCAAATTTATTTGCTTCCTTAATCCTCATAGAGGAAGTCTAAAAGAAAATATAATTAGGTCAATCAAAATGTCTCCAATCAAGAAACCTTTTCTATTTCTATTTTCTAAAAAATATAATAATCTACGTCAAACATAATATGTCATCTTTTACAATCCAGTTCAATAAGTGACCTAGTTCATTACTTGTAATATCTAATAAAAGGTGTATCACCACGATAAAATCACAAAACATAAAAATGCAGCTAACTCACTCTTTTTGAATTTACTCAGTTTATTATAGGTACGCTTTAGGAGATATTTAACTGAGAAGTTTTCTGCTTTTTTGGAAATTTTTTATCACACTATTTACAAAGCAATACAAAATTAATTAGGCTTCGATCTAATTTTTTTATGAATAAGTACAAATAACAAAAATGCATAAATAAAAAGTCGATGAGGTGAATGTTGATTTTTGTCAGTTCAATATGTGTTTTTTATAATATATATATAGTGGCTAGGATACCTGGCTCTCACCCAGGAGGCTCGGGTTCGATTCCCGGTACCGGAACCATTCGGTTCGGTTTTGATTCCTCAGGAATCGAGCCGAAGGGCCTATGACAAAGCCACCGAACGCGTCCTCGGGTTGCTATATATATATATATATATATATATAATAGTTATTCATATGGGCACCGGCGTGATTTTACCAGGAGCGGGTGGAATTCTAAAAGATTGTACCCTCTTCCGGTGAAATCGCCACAACGTTTCAGCTGTAACCACGTCTCACGACCTTCAGATGGGAGTTCATAGTCTGCGATGGACTCAATACGACGATCAGACACACGGATGCTTTTCAGGCTATTAAACAGTGAAAGTTCGGTACCTCTACGAGCACGGATGATCACGACGACTAGTTTAATTTTGTTGGAGCGGGTTGTACAAAAATGGCAAAATCTGTGAAGCACTTAAATCTTAACAGGAACCTTTGACAATTCGGTTTCAAAAATGCACTTTGAAAATTTTCTAGACCCTAGACTTCGGTTTCGGTTTCGATTCCTCAGTAATCGAACCGAAGGGTCTATGAAAAAGCCACCGAAAGCGTCCTCGTGTTGCGGATAGAAGATCCCTGTACCACGGGTTCATTCTGAATATGGTTACAATAATTCAAAAATAGTCGCGGACAATTGTCCAGGGGTGGTCCTGACGGAAATGACCCCCAAGCCGAGGCATTACAAGCGTGCCGAAAGCTTAATGCACCTGGGTGAGGTGTCTCGAATGGTCACTCTGGGATACTGAGCTACCTCTCGGAGTATGTAGCCCTACCATTGCATGCGGGGCTCTACAAGGATGGACGCACCCCTTTCTCAAGCTACTCGTGGGAACAACAATGATTGCACCAAACATAGTTGTAGTAATTGCTGTTTAAAACAATCGAACGCGCAGGTATCCCGACAATGGGTCGGACAACAATGCCGACTACCCTAGAGTTGAGGGAGCCGATCAAGACGGAGTCAATGCGATGGACCGGCGAAATCTCAATACTTTTGAGTGGACAAATCGACTCAATGACGACCTGCAAGTGTGTTTTTTTTTCTCGCATCAACATCTGCGAAACCATGCCGAGGAATTTCGGAAGAGGGATTATATAAGCGCAACTTTTACTCAACCTCAGCCAGAAAAATCCGGAAAGCCCGAAGATCTGGCCTCACTGGATGCCGACCTTCGTGGAGATTTTTCCGAAGAATTCGACCTCTGGACTATCAATTGTAGTGTGTATAGTGCAGCGAGAGTTTTGGCGGATGCAAACCGTAAAACAAAACCAGCGACTGATCATAAGACCAAAAGACGAATGCGTCAACTCAGCACGAAGATAGGCTAGGCAAGACTGTACGCAGCCCGTATTCAGTGTGTGATTGACAACATAACATCTTGCAGGAATTTCACCACCAAGGTTTGACAGTTCGCGCGTGAACTGCGGATCCGTTATCACACTTAAAAAGTCAAAGCTGCTGACCACCAGGCAGCATATTGTCGACAGAATACGGGTATTATCTGACGCTAGGAGAAGTCTAGAGCGGAGGGATAGGTGGGTCAGAAGGATTTCGGAGTGAAGTCTACGAAGTCCACCATCCACTGAAAGAAGGCTTAAAGCACAGAAATAGCTTTATGGAGCTCTCCAATGCCCTCATAACACCAGAGAAAGAATGCTCACCTATCACTACAGAGTAAGCGAAAATGTATTAAGGTGCATGAAGAACTATTCCGCTCTTGGACCAGATGGTATCAGGACCTTCTGGTGGATGAAGTTTCCTTTAAACAACCAGCATTTGGCCCGTATTTTCACCTCAAATCTAAAGTCGGAAGAGCCTATTCCAGAGTAGTTGGTGGAAGGACGAACAGTGCTCTTGCCGAAGATGGACAACTTATCTGACCCGGAGAATTAGAGGCCGAGCACTTGTCTGAACACACTGTTTAAGATATTCAATGCAATCCTAAATGATAGGATCATTCGGACAATCGGACCTGTGCGGCAAGAAATGTACAAACAACGTGGCTCAAAGGAAGGCGTATCATGATGTCCGGAGAACCTGCTCATCGATAGATGTGTCTGCAAAGACGCAGCATCCTACCAGCGCTTCCCATCGATTGCCTGGATTGATTGCCGGAAAGCTTTTAATTCAACCTCCCATACACTTATCATCTGGCGGTTGGAAAGAATTCCGGAGGGTACTCCTGCGGCAAACCTGGAAGTCGAAAGCATAAGCTCATTTATGTATTTGACATGGATGATCTTAAAATATATGCTTAAAATAAAGAGCAACTACACCCAGTTCTGGAGATTGTCGAAGAATCCAGTCGGGAGATTGGAATGAAGTTTGGGTTAGAAAAGTACCCCAAGGTTTATTTGCAACCTGGAAAATTCAATGGTATCACCAGGAACATTGAGCTCGTCGACAGAAGCGCTATACAAGACCTTGGCGCTGAACAGACGTATACATACCTGGGCATGCGACAGAGCTGCTTTCAGGACGTGACATCTATAAAGGATACTCTCCGAAGCAGATACAAACATCTCATCCGACGGATTTGGTCTTCCGAACTGTCGGCGAGGAACAAAGTATCTGTAACAAACATGCTTTCTGTCCCGGTAGTACTCGATTCATTTGCAGTGATTTCATGACCGCAGGAGGAGCTCATATCTCTCAATATCGGGTCACGAAAGGTTATGCAAATGTGGTCGCGGAATATTGAATCTTGAATTTCTTCACACAAGGATAATTTTGGGTGCAGAGGCTGCTGAAACTCTCAACCTTGATTTCAATATCAGGGGTGAGCAAGATGCATAAATTTCTATCCATCTCGAGTAGTCACTTCTGAAGGCCCGTATTAAGAAAGCACTGGAGGAAAACATCCGCGAACTACTCCTCGACAAGAGGATGCACAGCATTTTCCACTGTCACGTGAAGCATCAGTCGATTTCGTTAGAGATGACGTTCACTTACTTTAATTCACCCGGATTGAAGTCGGGCACAGGGGGTTTCATTTTGGCGTGCCAAGTCAGTGTCATTTCCACTTTAGCATACCGTCGCCACATTTTGAGCCATGACATTCCCGGTGATAGCTGCAGAGCGTGTCATGCACACCCCGAGCATCTAGGACACATACTATCTATTTGTCCAACTTATGCGGGAACGACCGAAATCCAAGGGCAAAACCGGGCAATAAGAGTGCTTTTTTACCATCTCTGTCACTCTTGCGGCATTAGCCCTAATACCGCTCCGCCAAACTCATAGAGTCAATTGTCGAAAATGATTAGTGCCGCATATACTGGAACTTTATATTCTCGATAATTGTTTCTGTAGCGTGTTAATCTGAAGAACTGCACCCGCTCCCAGCGAATTCGCGGTAAAATTTTAGCTGTAATCACGTATAACGACGGTGAAATAGATTTCTACAGTCTGCGATGGATTCAATACGATGATCTGTCAAAAGTCTCGTGTTCCCTGAGGACATGAAGCGACCTAAGGACGACTGCCTTCTGCACCTTTTCCCCAAGCATCTTAGCATTTTATTGATACGCGGGGATGCTTTTCAGGCTGTTAACCGGTGAAAGCTGGACACGAAGCGACCCAAGGGCGATCGCCTCCTGCATCTTCTTCGCAAGCGTCTTAGCATTTTGTTGACATGCAGGTATGCTTTTCAGGCTAATAACGAGTAAAACGTTGGCAACTCCAAGAGCACTGATGATCAAGCCGATTAGGTTTAACAGAATATTCCGGGTATAACCTTCGCAACTCCCTTATAAGGTCTTTATACTTCTCTTTCTTTTCAGTGTTCTTGGTTGCGATGTTCTTGTTGGCTGGTGCCGAAAATTAGAAAACGAGCGTGGTTCGTTTCTCAATGTCAAAGAGAACTATGTCAGGCCTCGAGTGCGCGGCAGAAACAATTTTCGAGAATATGAAGTTTCATTATATGCAAGACTTCTCATTTTCGACAATTGACTCTACTTCTCTAGAAGCGTTTAGCGGAGCGGTATCAGGGCTGATGCCGTAAGAGTGACAGAGATGGTAACCCTGCTAAGAAGTCTACATATTAAAACTACATGGAAACCTATGTGGGAACCTATATCGGATCCTTTTTTGAACTTCTGTGTCAAATTACGATCTGTTATAGGATAGGATATATTTTGTGTGTTTTCACATGGTTTTTTATATGAATACCGTTATGAAAACCTATGAATTTCTCCCACTTGAAATTCCACATGGCATTGTAATTTTTTCTTTGATAAAATATGTTTGAGAAGTTTCAGGTGCAACGTTAAAACCCCCCAAACAATACTGCGCAGCCGTACATTTTATAGAAAACTACTGCGCACTCCTTAAATATTAATTGCAAATCCATCCATGTAGAAACCTTCATAAAATCATATAATAAATACCGATATAGATTCCCATACTATATTTATATCTTGCATCGTAATTTGAGACAGGAATTCATAAAGGTAGGCTATGTAGGCTATGAAGGCTTTTTCAGTAGGGAATAAAGCACTATTAGTGCTGCATTTTACCTTTGGATGTAAGTCGTTTCCGCATGAGTTGAACAACCAGATAGTATGTTTCGTAGGTGCTTTAGATGAGCATGACACACTCTGCAGCTATCATCGGGAATATCTAAGCTTACAATGTGGAGACGATATGCTAAAGTACAAATGACACAGTCTTGGCACGCTAAAGTGAAATCCTCCGTGCTAGTTTATTTTTCTATATATAAATCTATAGTTTATTTTCCCTTAGATGATAATGTTGCCAAATGAATAATTAACTGTATAAATAGATGATAAATATAAATATTTATTGAAGTCCGGGGCCCCAGCAATTTTTGACCCAGCACTATTAGTTTCTCACAAGTAGTGATAAGTTTCACTCGTTAGTACATACACGGAGAAAAATGGGAGCAAAGAGTTCGATATCCAGTACACGAATTGTTTAGTGATTACCAAATTTCAGGAATAGATCTTTTATTACTTTAAAGTTATTGCCTCTTGCTTTAGCATCTAAAATACCAGATTGCAGAGAGAAGCTGATTGCTGCGTTGGCAACCCGGGTTCAATTCTCGGCGACTACGTTTTTTCATCTAACTGGACTTTTTCTGTTCCAGCAAATAAATGTTCATAATTTAATGTGTGAAACTTATTGAATATAGTTATGTATAATATATTAATAAATAAAAGTTTATAAAATGAAAAGTTACTATACCGAACCGTCAACAGCTGCTGCTCTGTGTCCATGTAAATTCTTGTTGACCGATCATTCTTTACTGTTGCGCGTATAGGAACGATTTCTATTCTGGACTGGACTCCATACAGTGCGCTAGCGGTGCCAGATCGTCGACAAGCTGTAATCTCTTTAGTTGCCTAAGAAAGTTAATACCGCGATTGCACTTGAATCAATAACCTAATTTTCATCTCGAATTTCACTTCAGTTATAAACACCTCGACTTCCAGTACTAAAGGCAAAATATTTTACTTCCATTTTTCTCGGTGTAGAGGCAAAAAGAATCATAAGTTTCAGCTTAATGCGTGCGATTTATAGATATAAAATAGGTTCATGTATGCGCATACGCATTAGTATAGGATTGATAAACAATCCACTGAAGCCAGGTGAATTTCTTCGGCAATTAACTTTATTGATCGGTAGCCTAACAGTAGAGTTTCGAGGTTAGGCGTAAAGCAGAGGTAGCTCGAATTGAATGAACACATCCATTTTTACCATAAAAATAAATGGTATAATTCACCACCAAGTCTAAGAAACATACAATGGTGTTGAAAATTCAATGAGTGCACATCGGCCCCACTCACACCAGCTGAGTTTGTCACATTAAATTTTACAGTACTAATGCGAACCATGGCATGCTCACCCCCGCCATATTGCAGGATTGATATTGAATGGCGTAGTCAAAGTGACCATTCCGACTATTCAAGTCTAGTTAAAGGCATTTAGATTTTAATTTTTGAGAAAGACAAAAGGCACCTACCTGGTAGACCCCCATGTCTTCGTATGGATCCTCTCATTCTAGTTTGATGAGTTTATTATTTTATTTTGTTTGACTCCAATTCCTTTAATATAATTCGAATTAATTTCGCGAACTGAACTAATTGGGAACATTCTTATTTGTAATTAATTATTAATTTCCCTATAAGACTCAAAGCAAAGTTATCAAGACGTTCTGGTGGGAGAAGTTTACTTCTACACACCAATATTTCGCCGGCATATTCACTTCATATTTAAAGTCTGAAACGCTCATTCCGTAGTGGCTGATGTTCGCATCCGGAGAATTACAGGACAATAACTTGTTTGGACACGCTGTGAACAAGCACTATCCCTTCCAGAGGGGCGTCTTTCAGGGCAATAACATGAGCCCTCTGCTTTTTTGCATCACACTTCTGCCTCTATCTTTTGCAAGGAGTACTCAAAAGAGATTTGTATAGACGTTAGATTGGAAAAGTGTAGCAAGATTAATCTTGGCGTTCCCGAGGACCCTTATATTGTAGATATAATTGCTATTAGACATCTTGACACTTGGTGGACCTATACATGTCCGGGCGTGCCTCAAAGCCGCATTCAGGACGTAACATCTATGCAGAAGTCTCTCCAAAGCAGATACCAGCATCTGGTATCTGCGACTAACATGCTTGCCGTCCCGCTTCTACTTTACTCGTTTAGGGTGGTTAAATGGACGACGAACGAGCTTACGTCCCTTGATATCGCCACGCATAAGATGATGCATATGCATAAAAGCTTGCGTATCAATTTATCTTTCCGCTATTATACGTCTCACGCCGTCAAGGTGCACGTGGACTTTTGAATCTTCAGTGTCTTTATAACCGAATTATTCTAAGTACAGCTCACATCGTTGCAAATGAAAAAGATACTCTCCTAATAACGGTCATAAATCACGAGATGATTGGCAAAGGAGCGTTCCTTTACAAAGCAGCGGAACAGGCGACTGAGACTTTTTCTTTGTCTAAAATGGTACAATGATGCATCTGAATATCATTATGAAGAATTTTTGTATCAGCATTAGGGTCTTATGAATATATTTAATCAAAAACTAAAACGTGCATTTCATAAAAGTTAAAATTGGCAAAAGTTTCGACCACGAATAGGGGTCCTCTTCAGTGCCAGATATTTAATTGAAAAAAAAACTAAAAATTAAATCTTAGGTAAAAAATGCATGCAACCTAGCCCTTCTATGATGTGCAGCTCCTCTCTCTCTCTCTTTCCTCTCCATCACTCTCTCTCTCTTCGCCTTTTTCTCTGTCTCTCTCTCTCACACACTCTCTATACGCTTCCTCTCAGCGTGTTTTTCCCGTTTCGTTGCAGAAGGTGAGATGGTTGCGGGGAAGTAAATTACTCCTTAATCTCACAAACACAGATTCACTCACACATAATATTCACGAACACGTTGAAAAAAGACACACGCTCTGAAGTTCGAAAGAAAGTTAATAACAGAAATAAGATCAACGAGTGAAAATTATAAAAAATTATATAACAGATTTCTGTCAATATAAGAAGATAGTTTTCGGCTTAAGAAAATATAGAGACATCCGCTCTATTTCGAGTCACAAAGAAAACTGAAAAAGCATTCTCAGAGGTCCTCCCGTTTAACAACTTACGAAATTCAATAGAAAGATGCTTTAATTTTTAAAGGGCTGTGGCGCTAAAACTGACTGAAAATGGGAGGACCGATCGTCGGTCCATTTCTTAGAATTTTTTCGCTTTACAATTTCATTTCTGTGAAAAATGACATCCAGAAAGTTGATCGCCCTATTTTGTTCTTTTTCTAGCGTGAATATAATTTCGAAATCATTCGCATTAAAAACTTGTAGAACGTTATCCACTTAATTTTCCAGAAGAGCTACTAATATGTCGTCGACATAACGGACCTACAGCGGTACCTGAAAACTTATTTTCGGTTAAAATGACTGTTTCTAGATCGTCCATAACTAGATCTGCTAAAATCGGCGAAAGGGGAGAGCCCATTGGTAATCCTCTTTTCTGGAAGTAAGATTTGCCCTTGAAATTAAAATCCGTACTATCTAGACGCAAGCGGAGTCCTTACTCAAAATCTGTCCACGGAATTTTCGTTTTATCGCGAATTTGATCCCACCTGCTACGAACCGCCTTGATTGCCTTTTCTTTTGGCACATTAGTGGAAAAGGAAACCACGTCTAATGACGATAAGACATTATTTTCTGGAATCCTGATATTTCTCATTTTTTTCACTAAATCGAAGATGTTAAGCACTCTCGACTTAGGAGCTTGAACATTATTAGCAATAATATTTCTTGTAAATGTTGCTAATTTGTAAGTAGCACTACCTACATATGAAACGATCGGCCTAAGCGGTACACCTGTTTTGTGAAGTTTAGGAAGGCTATAAAACCCTTCGAGATTTTACGGTCTTCCTAAAATTCCGGAAAAATTTGGTAATGTTACCTGAGGTAATTTAAGCAATTTATTTATTTTGAACGCACCCTCCCCCCCCCCCCAAATATGAGAATCACGAGAAATAGTTAAATCTAACGTTATATTTGTTTTAAACGTACAAGAATTTCATTAAAATAATCATAGATCTAAAAAAATTGACTCTAGGCGCTTACAAATGCATCATCTTTAAAATAAGGTACCGAAGACTTATCCTTTCCAGCCGCAGCAACTTCCAAATGAAGATTCTTTTCTTCGATTAGTTTCCAGGTGTCCAGCAAAACTGAGTAAGGCCCTTCCATAATTGAAACTGTTACGTCCTCCGGAGGTAAAGAGTTGAAATTCACACGAATTCATGTTAGCGTCTTAATTAAAGACGTTTGCTCATTTCTAAGCTGATCCATTATAGTGTTTTTGTCAGTAGTGATAGAATGTCCATGTGAGACGACACACGCATACGAGCTCGCCAGCTGCTTGCGAATTTGCAAAGGTAGTAATGTGAGAGTGAGAGTATGGCATATGGAAAGAGAAGGATCAGAACTGAGTGACAAGTCATAAGCTCGTAATTTCACTCATACACATGTCTATTGCTCACACATACGAGCATAATAATTTTTTTTCAACGTCAGCACGTGGTGAACTCAAATATAAATTGTTTGAATCACTTTTTCATCAAAAATTTCAAAACTCATCTACCCAAATCCGGCTCGAAGGGCCATGCTTTATTACTGAAATAATAATTAAGTAAGCTTGGATTCAGGGCAAAGAGGAAAACGAGTTTTTGACAAATAGAAAAGTAAGGCTTCGTACAATTGATTTATTAAAATCGCTCAAAGGAGTTCACAATGGCTGTGAAGCCAAATTTTGATTAGGTCAGCACAGGCTGAATACTTAATAATGATCAGCATAAAACTGGCGTGCGTTCGACGCGATATTATAAAACTTTCTTAGAATTGACATGAGAAAACCGACATGTTCGCACAAGGCTCAAAGCTAATTTGAGGAAAACGAAGCCGGAAGTAGTCAGAAATTACTTCACAATAAGATGTGAATTTACACTAAATAAGTCAAAACAAGATTTGAATTGAAATTCAAGCAATGTCCTAAACACGAGGGTTTTCCCAGCTTGTCAAAGATGAAAGCACTCTGCATCTATCTCGCATGTACATTGGCATATTTTTGGACGAATTGATATGCAAGCTTTTCTGGTTGTGTATGATATAGCTTTCATAAATGAGCAACCGGCTCTATAAAATCCTTGCATTGATTTATTAATTGATTTTGATCATTCAGTTCCCAATTCCAAAATTTGTTTTAAAAATTGTATTTCTGAAAAACGTTTACCCATGTTGTTACAACGAATTTGTAAATTATCACTATAGTAAGACTGATCGGTAAAATCTCCTGAATAATCATTAGAAGGTTATTTGACTTTATGGTCCTCATAATGGATAATTTTTTGTAAACAAACATAAACTCAACAAATACATCCATTTCCGGGCCAGGAAGTCATGTAAGCAAAGCTGCAAACTATCGAACCCCATCTGAAACGGCAGAAGGTTCCGATTCGATAACTCTGATTTAATGCCGCTATCTTAATTTAAGAAATGATATCACTTTATTCTTTCAAATGAGATCAGAGATTACCATCAACTATTAAATTTTCATTTATCAAATATATTCTTAAATGTTAAAAAAAATTAAAATTGTTAACAAAAATATTTTGTTGTAATTGCCCCCATAAATTTTGTCTTACAATTCTAAACATTTTAGTAATCTGTTCGATCCTGTGGGCTTAGGCAATAATAGATACACCTCTGCTTAACGGGATATCGTCATCTGGCGAGCATTTCGGTACCCGAGTAGGATGCGATGCTGCCAGAGTTTATAGTTACTTTTCTCAAAATTTGCCTTCTGACGATTTCGAAAGGGACTCAATATTCAAGAACTTCTTGTACTTAAACACTCCAGTGGCAGGGTGAGTCAGTGCGATTCTTACCTTCGACGCGTGTAGATACTATATATCTTTCAAGTGGTAAGCAATTATTCTTCCTGTTATTTGCAAGTACAGTTCAGTTGTGTTACTGTAATGTTACTAAGTGATTGAAGTGGCTTTAATAATTAATTTATTTGGAAATGGAACTTTAGAAGATTTATATCTGGTTGGAAGTTACATCAATCAAATTGTCGGTTATTAGCTGCCATCTAACAGACAAGTTTCAGGTGCCTTGCTTTTTAAAACTTGCAAAATGCAACAACAAAAAAACTGCGAGAAAGTTCGACTTTGATAATTGACGAAACAATAAATTTTTTTGCAAAGAGCAGGAATATCAGCGGCGAAGGAAGCATGGTTTTCTGAGCGTTTAGATGACCTATTTGATATTGCTCATGCAAATGCGCTGGAGTTAATATCGATCGAGAAAGACCGACAGTTTTTGCTTTTACAAAGGCAAAAAGGCCGACCAGGCTACATGAGCGGAATTGATGTAGAATTGGCTGAGAAGGAAGATCGATTGGAGTAAAAAGTGGAAAGCGAACACTTGTGGAAAGAACGTTCTCTGCAGGATATGGCACAAATAGTTAAGAACTTCAAATAATGAAAATCATATGAACAAAATATTTATTATCTTTCATTTTATTTGATTGATGACGTCTAAACTGAAATAGATGTATGTATTAATTCAAAGTACGTCAATTTCAGTTGAGCTTGCTGAACTTTTATCTTACTCAAGTCTAAGTAGTTGAGGAAATGTATCAATCGAAAGTAATTATTACTTCGAAAGTGGCCTCAGAATTGCACAAATGTAAAGTATGTGACAGCAATGCAGTGCATATTTTAATGGTAATTGCTGTAGCATTAGGTCATAATACCAATGATCTCGCTATAAATCGATCATCGATTCAGCAAAGTCGTCAAATTTTTCGTGAAAAATACGCCAAAAATATTCGGGCCAAATTTTCAGTTTCTGAATTCGAAGCCTGTATTCTCCACTGGGATGGAAAATTTCTTCCCGACTTCACGGGAAACAAAAATGTTGATAGATTACCCATTAAGGTGACAAGCAATGAGGCTAAAAAACTTCTTGACGTTCCAAAACTATCTTCTGGGACAGGACAGAATGAAGCTAATGCTGTACATGAATCACTTTAAGAATAGACTCTGTTAGACAATGTAGTAGGTCTTTGCTGTGATTCGACTGCATCAAATCCAGGGCGAGTGAATGGTGCTTGCGTTTTGTTAGAACAAAATTTAGAAAAAGAATTATTGTATTTGATTCGCAGACACCACATTTATGAGATATTAAGATGTGCGTTTGAAGAAAAGTTCGGAGCGACATCGGGAGCCGAGGTTTTGTAAAATGCACGGCCCAAAATTATTGTCATAAATTACCAGCCTGAAATAAAAGATAAAGCAGTTAAAACATCATTGGAAGATTTTTCAGAAAGTATCACGGATTTTGCAATTATGTGTTTACAAAACCCTCAATGTAGGGAAGATTATAGGGAAGTACTCGATATAGTTGTCATTTTTCTTGGTGGTACTCCACCACGTGGAATGAATTTCCGATCTCCAGGAGCTTGGTTTCCTGCGCCAATTGCTGTATAAGCTTTATATCAAGACTTTGAATTTTTGAAAAAGCTTTACGAGTATGAAAAAATCAATTCGTACATTTCTCATGCAGCAGTCAAAAATTTTTGAGGTCACTCATGGTATTTTACACTAGAAACAGCAGCACTGGCATTCTTTTATTCAAAAGCAAGTGAAAATTGTTCAAGCTCTTGAATCTTATGACATTTCCGATGAGGATACAAAACAGTTGATTATTGATCCGAAGGATGTTCCCACTTCCATTCAGAAAGGGATTGAAGACTTCATTACAGTCAAGTCTGGAAAACTGTTCGAACGATTTAATATATCAGTGAGTTTTCTCCATACGCCTCCAGTGGAATGGGAAACCAACGAAGAATAGCAAAAAGGACTGCAAAAGCTGAAACGTCTGAAAGTCGTGAATGATTACGGCAGAAAGAGGCTAAAAAGAAAACACTGGCGATGAAGGAATAAACATTAAAGCTCAATTTCTACCGGCCCTCAATACAAAAAAGTTAGAATAAGGTAATAACGCATTTGTTTCTCTCTACTAATAAAAAACACATCTAATCAGTAAAAAGAAACAATTTTTACACAATTTCAACGTGTTTAAACATTTAAGAGTATTCTTAAAAATCAAAGTAGAACATAAAAATATTTCAATGTTTCGAAAAATAGCCAGAATAAAATATGTAAGCGAAAGAATTATTCAAACAATTTAAATTTGTTTACAAATCTACGAGTATTCATAATAAACAAATCAGTACTTGAAAATATTCAAATTTGTCGAAAATTTAGTGACATAAAATGTTTGTCCTGCTTTTTTTCGGTAAAATATATACTTCAACAAATACGTATTATTGAAATAATTGTAAAATTATCCAAATAAATTACTTCACTGGTATCATTGATCAAATAACTCATGGAGTCTAGAAAATACGTTCACTTCGCGAGTTAACTGAAAAAGACAAATATTTAAACAAATTAGAATTGTATTAATGATTGAATATTAGTTTAAAAAATGACTGAGTATTCTTTAATTACCGATTGATGATTATTTATTTTTTTTAAACTTTTAAAAAGCGTCAATAAACCGCAATATTACGTAAAATTCAAATTTGTCACTTACGGGGTTTTCCTTGGTAACCCACAAGAGTGGCTTAAAACTATTCAACCTCAAAATTTGTGATTGATTCTTATTCTCTGACGAATTCCGAAAAATATAATGAAACAAGAAATTATTTGTAACATATTATCGCATTTAAATATCAGATTTACAAAAAGATGGCTTTTTCCCATGGTAAGTCAATGGGAAACTTCATGGTCTTTGCGCCACCCCTAAATATTAACCGATTTTACTCGGATTTGCAGATTTTTTTTGGCATTCGAACAAAAGTGGGGGTTGAGAGCAGCAAAATTCGATAAAAAATCCACCAAGTATAAGAAGTATAAGAACCACCCTAGTGATCATGTTTAGTAAATACATGCTCAAGTTTGATCGTTCAGAGAAATATTGAAAGTGCTGAAAAACCAAAATGCATAGTAGAATATATGTTTAATACACTTGTATTCAAGGAGATATTTGGGTTTTGTGAACAAGAATACAAAATCCTATAAACTACTACTCCATAGCACAACACTTTGACTAAGTTTTACTGAGATCGGTTAAATTTTTTTTTAAATGAGTACACTTGAGAAATAATACCCCGTATATTTAACTGCTTTGAATATATGACAAAAATATAAGATACAAAGAATGCTGACCTCCATTCTTGAGATAGATTTTGGTGCGGTCTATCCAATGAATACAAATATTTCTAAGAAATGTATAATATTAAACAACTCTGTTCAACTGAAGCAGTGAAATTGTTCCTGGTTGAATCAGTATTTTAAATTACCACTGGTGAACTGACGATTTTCCTATTTTTACTGGTTGAACCAGTGTGTAACTCAACTAAAACAACGTTACTGAATATAACAGCAAACATAACAGTGTTAGTAATATTAAGGGTCTGGCTACAATAAGTAGACGCACCCGATGAGACTATTCACTAAGGGAGCGTCCATAAACCACGTAGCCTGTTTTTATTTTGTTTATAACGTTGTCTCCTTAATCGCTTAACGGCAATTGTCTTTTCGTCTTTATTCGAACAAAAGAAGAACAGGCTACATGGTTTATGGAACCTACTAAGGATTACTGCGCATATATTTTTGGCTTAACTGGAGCTAATTTCCTCAGTTATCTATAGGAAAAAATGTCATACAATCTAAAAATTGGCCCTTTTCGATTCCACACACAGTGATATTTGAACCCCAATTACACCACGAAAACCTCATTTTTACAGTTGTGGTCATTGAGACTTTTGATCACCATGACATGAACTACATTTTCCCTCAATTACAAACAAATTAGCCGAAAGTCAATTTCTGTACAAATTCTGCGGGGTTCTTTAGTGTCTTCTTTTTCAACCTAAATGGTTTATTCTAGACCCACAATGTCGAAAAGTGAGACTAAATGTCCCTATAGGAAACTGCATTTCGTCAAAATGGGCCCTTTTCTTGCCGGATTTCACATACTCTTGCAAGTCTGATTTCAATATTTAATGCTATTTTAGTCACTTCTGAAAAGGTTTTTATGAATATTTTTAAAAATAGTAAAAAAGAGCTGATTAAAAGAACGAGACGTAATATAAATTTCAAAAATAAATTGATCTTTCTTTCATAGGACGTTTAAAAAAAAGTTGGACTAGAAAGGAAGCTTGGGGTTTTTTCTTTAACAAGCGTAAAATTGAAAGTTAAGATTATATGTGGTACATGAGTCGGATTGTGGGTTACAATAGGAGTAACAAAAGGCTTGCTGGATTCCTTCGAAGTCTGTCCGGGGCAAGGTGTTCTACATATGCAGTCCTCTACTTGTCTTCCTAAGAGAAAACAGAAACACATAGATTGGGAGGAATCACAGGAACCAGGACAGATGACAGGATGCGTGGAACACTCTAACTACGAGGCATCCGATGAATACTCGGTTGTTAGATTTTATATCAGAATTTCGGTCTCCGATGGATACTCTGAATCGGATGTATCTGTCGCAGCCTCGATTGTATGTGTGAGTTTCGGGCTCCTGAGGACACTCTGACGAGGAGGCGTTTGTTGAAGACTCGTTTATGTGTGTGTGTGTGTTTCGGTCTCCTGTGGACTCCTGGCGAATATTGCGGCTGTCGTGACCGATGATGGCGGCATGTCCATTTAATCGGACCAACGCGATGCGACGATGAGGTTCGAGTATGGGACTCCTGGTGAATATTGCAGCCGCCGTGACCGATGATGGTGGCGTGTCCACATGATCGGGCCCACGATAAGGTTGGAAAACAATGTATTTAGTGTGGTGGCTTGATCATCGCTGGATTTAAACGAGGATATTACCTGCCGCTGGTTCTGCCTGCTAGGGTGAAACAGAAGCATTTGCGTTCGTCTATTTTGGTTGTTCGGTCTTCTAGTTGCACGAGGTTGTGACGTTGCAGATTTTCTGCAACTCACAAATTAAGTTTTATTGAGAACACCCCTCAACTTAAAGGCCCTCGTGTTTACACGAGGAGTAAGAGAAAAAATTCGGCACTCCTCTCTTTTGTTATATTTTTAAGTCATTTTTATTTTATTATATATCTCCTATCTCGTTATCTTGTTTCTATGTTGTACGTTCTTTTTTTTTAATATTATTTTAAGAATGTAGGGCTATCTTAATTTTTTTTGTTATTTAATTTCTTAATTCCGCGGTCTCGAGTGAGAGCCAGGCAGAGTTGCACCTTCGACGCAAATGATCGATTAGATCCACCCTTACCTTCACCTTCAGCAGATCTTCACGTCTCAAGTCCCCACATGAACTTCCGGAATATTTTTATCGCATATCCTTCTGACATTCGGGGTAGAGCTGATTCTACTCATAAAGGATATAATGGATCATTTCTTTTGGTCATACAGTTCCGAAATGTTAAATAGATCATGTTTAATTATCTTGATTGAGAATATGAGCTCTCGTCATTATGTAACCCCCCCTCCCTCTGCCAAGTTAAGTTTAGACTGAGTTAGCAATTTTGTCGACCCTAATTTTTGTCTGGTTAATTTTAGTTTTACTGTTCCTTGTCAGCCATTTTTGATACTTTTCATGTTTTGTTACCTTTTATTATCATAGTATTGTTGCTAATCCTCTCGAGATTTTTTATATTTCTGCCTATCTCATGTTTGGATATCTTAAGGCCTTTTATCTTTTTTTGATATTTTCGATTATCTTATACGTAGATAGCTTTCATTCTTTACCTTTTAAATATAGATTTTGAGTATCTTTACCGCCCCTCACTCACTTTAGTTAAATTGGTTTGCCTTTGCCCCAAGCGAGGACTGGCGCCAAAAAATCTTATTTTTTTATTTTGTTCAAATCGTTTATATAAAAATTTATTTATCCCGATTAGGGTCTGTGTACGCTCTTTCGAGAGACCTCCTGATTAAATATTTGATTTGGAAAAAAGTAGGTTTACATTTGGCGCCCAACGTGGGGCCCAAAAATTAAAAACGGTCTTTTATTTATTGCGAAGCTCATCCTTAAATATAAATCAAGTACAGTAAACCCTTCAAATACCGCCCCTAGAATACCCCAAACCCCCTTTTGTTCCTACCCCAAATATAAGGAACCCCACCCCTATCGTACACGCACAGCCTGTGACGATACGCGTGCTTTGCACACCTCGAATATCGCCCCTGGAACATCCCTGACGCCCATTCGTCACTACCCCGAGTATGAAGACGCCCACCCTCATCGTAGACGCACAGCCGATGACGATACGCATCCCTTGCACCCCTCAAATACCGCACCTAGAACATCCTGATGCCCTTCCGTCCCTACCCCGAGTTTGAAGACCCCTACCCCTGTGATGCATACCCAGCCTGGGACGACAAGCACCCCATGCACCGCTCGCAGGTTACTTTTGAAGGTCCATTTGCCCACTCCCACTTGATGCGTGGTGAACACCCTCGTCACTGGGGCCCATCTTATGAAAGCCCTTACCCCTCTCGCCGTTCATGATCCACTCAGGAAGATTTCTCCCTCCCTTGGTCCCATTCCTATTAAGATCACAGCAACCACCCCCTTCCAAACCCCTCGCGCGCATAAGAAATAATGCGCAAATGGAATATTAGATATTCCGGCACTCGCAGTGAGCACCCGTATACCTTTTTGATGCGAATCCAAGACGGACGAGGACTAATGCCTATCTGTGACGCCGACCTGATGAGAGTTATTCCATTTTTTTTTCAGGGATAGCTCTCAATTGGTTCAGAGGATCCCGAAGGCTGTAGCGAACTTTCAATGAGTTCGCTAGGGCTTTCAGGAGCAGGTCTGGAGATACAGATTTTCAGTTTGAATTGAGACAGGAGATCCACCAAAGAACCCAGGGCGAAAATGAGTCGATCCCTACATTTGGCCCTACAAAGAAGCCAAATAAGAGATTTCGCACATCTAGAAGAGCTCGCGAGTGCCGTCGAAAAAAGCTATCGTGTGGCCAAAAATTATAAACCACCCGCTCTTTTTGAACGATCTCTACTACCCGAATTGGTCTATAGAGACCCTAATGATCGAAAGACGGATAGGTAAATGGATAGGCGACCAGAGAGAGATAGATTTGATAGGCGGAATGAAAGCTTTGCGTTTCTAGAAGAAGAGCCCAACGAAGAGTTCCTTCACGAGGAACCAGTGGACCTCGCGTTTCTATCTCTAGAAAGCAATAGCAGAGGGCCGAATAGAAGCCAACCCCAACCTTCTAAAAATTCCGCCCTCCCCCCCAAATGTCGACCCGACAACTACCGCCTTGAGACCCAACACGCCCCAACTCCCTAAAACCCCTCCCAAAAGGAACCCCTCCCAATTTAAACCGATAGAACCTCAATGTGCTGGAATTGTGGGGAAAGAGGCCACGGGTTTAATGGATGTGAACAACCAAGGAAAGTATTCTGCTTTGGCTGTGTCAGAAAAGAAACCTACAAATCGGAATGTCCCCGGTGTTCGGGAAATTGAAATCTGAAGTATGTCGTAGGGTGAACATACCTCTTGTAAAGCAAACTAAACCCCTCTCAAAAAGCAAAACCCGAAAAATTGAAAATAAATATCCAAAATATTTGAAATTATCGATATGGACTATTTAGACTTAGAAACCGACTTTTCAGATTTTACAGGAGAACATACCCTTAAAGTGTATGACTTAACGCTTCTTATTTTCGAGAATAGAATTTTTATCAAAGAACAAGAAATAGATATAGCCTCTAACGTCCCAGTTATGAGAATTGAAAGTAAAAACCCCCAACTATCTTCAATCCGCCCGAACAACCCTTTCTTAAAAGATCTAAAAGCACAGAATCGATTAGTTTTTGTGATTATGAATTTGGAAACTAGAGAGTTAATACCTCATGATAATTCCGACATACCGATCCCTGTACAGATTACGACTCATTGAGCCCCAGAGCCTATCGTATCCACCCCAAAAGTTGCCCCTTCAGACCCCTTCACACCTCAACCCCTTAGCGAGCCCTATTACTCCAGCCTCCAGGAAATTAACCCTAATTTTTACCTCTCAGAGGACGCCAAAGAAAACCCCGGTGATGAATTTTGTTCCTCAACCTGCATTCCTCGTCTACAACCTTTCTGAGCTTCCTTATCGACCTTCACCATATATATATATATATATATACACAGTGTTTAAACTTTGTCATAAGGACAACCGCGGGATTTCACCCGGAGCGGGTGTCATTCTACAAAATTGCACCCGCTCTCGGCGAAATCGTCTTAATGTTTCAGCAGTAACCACGTCTCACGACCGTGAGATAGATGGTTACAGTCTGCGATGGACTTAATACGACGATCCGGCAAAAGTCTCGTGCGCCCTGAGAGTGCCCCAACGACGACTGCCTTCTGCATTTCTTCCACAAGTATCTTATCATTTAGTTGACATGCAGGGATGTTTTTCAGGATATTAATCAGTATAATCTTGGCAATTCCAAGAGCAGCGATGATCGGGACGAATATCTTAACCGAATATTCATGGTATAACCGTCGCAACTCCCTCATAAGGTCTTTATACCTCTCTTTCTTTTGATTCTCCTTGGCTGTGCGGTTCTTGTCGGCTGATGCCGAAAATTTGATAACGAAAATGGTTTGTTTCTCAAAGTCAAGGAGAACTATGTCAGGCCTCGACTGCGCGACAATTGATTCTATTGCCCCAGGAGCGTTTGGCGGAGCGGTATCAGGGCTAATGCCATAAGAGTGACATATATGGTAATAAAGAACTCTTAGTGCCACATTGTGCCTTTGGATTTACGTCGGTCCCGCATGAATTCAACAACTACATAGTATGTGTCCTAGATGCTCAGGCTGTGCATGACACGCTCTACAGATATCATCGGGAATGTCTTGGCTCAAAATGTGGCGACGGTATGCTAAACTGGAAATGGCACCGTCTTGATACGCCATAATAAAACCCTTCGTGCCCGACTTCAGTCCGGGTATTTTGAAGAAAGCAAACGTTAACTCATACGACATCGACGGATCCTTCACATTTCTGTGGAATATGCGGTGCATCCACTTGTCGAGGGTCTCGTTCATTCGCGACTATATGTGCTGTTCTCATAATAATCCTGTTGTGAAGATATTCGAGATTCAGTATTCTGAGACCACCTTGACGGCGTAAGAAGTAAAGTCGCGGAACAGACGAATTAAATTGCATGCTTTTGTTCAGTTGCATAACCTTTCGTTACCCGATATCGAGGGATCTGAGCTTGTCCTTCGTCAATGGAGCCACTCCAAATTCTCCCCGGTATGACTCTGCGAGATGAACTGTTCATCTTGGACAAAGAAGATGATTTTGGTGAGAAGTTGTGGGTAAATTAAGTTAAACGCCCAGTATAGTGAGGTACGCTAGTGGGGATAGGGAAAGAAGGCAGATGTTTAGCGTGAGTAGCAAGTGAGCCTCAGTGTCAGTAAAACTTAACTTCTCCATGGAGAATCGAACTCTGAGCCGCCAGCTAAGTCAGCAGTCGCAGAAGAATGGGTGAAATGGAGGGAAGAGAGATCACGCAGTAGGAGGAATCCAAATGTGGTTCGAGTAAAAAATGGAGCACAATGAGGTAATGAGTGTGGCGGGATTCTTGGTCGCGCATACGTCAATTGGCTCTGATGACGAAAATCGAAAAATCTCGGAAAGTAGACGGAGGGACGTTGTTGCAGCTACAGACATGGTAGAACAAAAAAGAGCTACTAAGGGGCAAGTGAAAGTCTAGAGGTTCGGGGATCTCGATGCAAGGGGATCGAACCAAAAGGAAAGAGGAAATTCAAGAATGGATGAGAAAGGAGAGGATGAGGATGGAAAAGCCTAGGGACGAAGTCTCCCTGAGATTTATGAAAGCGACGGTAGGGAACCCGATATGAGAGTAAAGCAGGTGAAGAAAGAGAATGAGATAAAGAAAGATAACACGGTGATCAGAAGGGAGGGGGGAGGGGGGAGATTAAGTGCCGAAATGTAAAGCAGATCAAGGGGAAAGTGTTAGTGTAGGGTGATGCTTTTCCAGGGCACCACGTGTTAGAGAAAGGTGCGTTGGGGCATCATGTGTGAGATAAGGACGCATTTAGAGACATTAAGGAGAATATACGAAAGAGAGATAACTGATGGTACATTGGTGAGACATTATATTTAAAGAGGTTAAATGTTATTTTCTTCTTTTTCTATCTCGGATTAATTTAATTTACAATTTTGTGATAAGTTATGGTCATTTCAAAAAACAATAAGTCATGAAAATTATGGTTGTGCGGCGAATGATGTAATATAGTTTAAGATCAGTTTTGTGTCAGAAGAATGGTAAAAGAAATTTGGTTTTTGGTATTGACGCATAAATTGGTTGTGAATATGGAAGGATAGTCGATCAGAAGAAAGGGATGAAAGGTAAAGTAATCGAATGTAAATTAGTAGCAGAGTGGTGTAAGGATGAATTTTTTTCAAGAAAAGAAGTGCGTTTAATAGCAGAAGTGTAGAGCAGAGCAAGAGGAAAATGTTATTATGGGGTGAATGGGGCACCATGTATGAGATAAGAATGCAACTCGAGACGATAAGGAAAATGGAGGAGAGAAAAATAGTTGTAGGGCTAGGGTTTCCGCTTACGCTAAATTTAAATAATGATATATGGCCTAATGTAGGTTAAGTTAAGCTTATAATTATTGATATGATGATGTGAATATTAAAAGGAGCTTTAGGATTCACAAACTCATAAAAGAAAGAGAGAGTATAATAAACAATACATCATTCAGCGAGTTACATAATTCAAAATAATTTTTTAATTTTTATATCAACAGATTAATAATTGAAAGTTCTACTTCAAGATTAAAAATAATGAGACACTCTTATTTTCAATTTTTTGTGCGGGATATACGTAAAAATAATGCTTAGTTACAATTTTGTCTAGGTCCAAAGTAATAAGCAATGTTTTAAACAAATTTAATAAACAAATGATTATGTTAGCCATTTCGCGCTGAGGACTTCGCTCCTTTAACAAAAATTGTTCAAAAATGTGTCGGAAATAAATAATATGTACGATTCTTTAATATTTGATAACAATTGTGAATTTTTAGAATAATTCGATGAACAAATACAATTTTTTTTTAAATATTCCACCGGAAAATTTCTTTTTTTAAAAAATTAAGTTTCAAATTACTTACGAAAATCCTTAGCTTATAATACTTTACAACTTGACTACTTGTCAACAAATGAATTTTGTTTTTTGTTACAAAATCGACTGCTGGTGACTCAGTAAGGACCTTATTTATACGAAGATTATGTCAGGCGACAATATTTGTTATTTTTTAAAAATAATTTTAATAAAAAAATGCAGATTTTCGTCAATGTTCAACGAGAAGATTTAGTTTTTTTTCAACCAAATTAACTTGGTCATATACCTTTCATATGTTATTTTATCAATAAGCTAAAATTGTTTTTTGATCAAATTTCGTTATAAAATAAGCAATTATCATTAATTCAGCAAGTATTATTAGCAAACGATTTTTCAAATTTATTTAAAGTTGCTTCCGTTGAAAAAAAGGAAATCTGCCAGTTGAAAATTGACGAAAATCTGATCAGAATAATTTGAACGATTAATAGTTTTCAGGTATTAATAAACCGTACATATTATTTATTGCCAACAAATTTTTGATCAATAAAAAATTAACAATTACTTTGGTTTTTTTCTAAATAAAAAGCTAAGCATTTTCGACGTTATATCCCGAACAAAAAATTGAAAAATAAAGTCTTGGAGTATTTATAATCTTGAAGCGGTACTTTCACTCACTAATTGGTTAATATAATAATAAACAATTTTTACAAAACTCGATTTTGCAAAATGCACACATTTCGGAACCGAGGGCAACATCAAGTTTTTGGTTTTTAATGTATATTTTTGATACATGTCTATTTAAAAGGCTGAACTCAGCGAATATCCGTTTAAAGAACATCGGCAAACGTTGAAGTAAGTAAGACTGCGTTCCATTTTGCAGTGCAATATGCTGATAAATTTAAAGATTTCTTGATTTCTTACGGCATTGTGGCTTGCGATTATATTATAGTTCGTATATTGCGTATCAAGTGGACCATGAAAAGCCAGTAACGTCTGTCTAATGGGGCGCGAAAGTGAACTTTCGAGGAACGTTGACTAGAGCAGCTTGCCCTACCTAGGGGCTGTAAGCTCCCTTATCACTAGGTGGCGAGTCTACCACGCTATATTTCTCGCTGAAAACATCGACCAATCTCCATCTTCATCTCACTATCTCCATTTCAACTAAAGAAGAGTCATTTCGTGCATCTTTCTTCACATCGTTCAAAACGCGCTATTTTACATTCAGTCAATTAGCATGAAACACGCCATTTTCATGATAGTGTTGCGAAAAAAGAGATTATAATTTTCCCGAAGATCTTTCGGGTCAACCCCAAGGACGTCGGATAAGAGAGAGTGCCGTGTGTTGATCATTCCACAGACTTAGCAAAATTTAATTTGTTGATACTAATTGAATTTAATATCTGACTGATTTCGCTGAGATGAATCCTTCAGTCTCTCGAGACACTGCGTTGGATAACGAGAACTTAACATGCAATAGATTTCATTTAGTCAAGACAATGTCGAACAGAAGACCCGATGGGACAGAGGCGCACAGTGGCACACTCAATATTTCTGGAACAATAGTTTTTAGAATCCCGAGATTTTCCTCTATCTCTCTCGCTGTTAGACGACGATGTCTACTAATTAGCACTCGCACTTGTTCCACATTTTGAGAATTTTAAACTTGAATCCTGTAACGAATTCCGCCCGGTCAGTCACATAGCGGAAGCCAGCTACGCGCAACGCCAATGAGTGCCACTCTGTATTTTTGCCCAACTTTTAGCAGATAAGCTGTACGTAGGGGTTTCTTGGGTGTTTCTTGGGTCGCTGAATTCGAATTTAAAGTAAAAATTTTAAATTTCAAAATGGGTGACTCAAAATAAAAAATAAAAAAATACAATGAAAAGAAGTATTCAAACATACTTTTTTATTCTTTTAAAGGAAACAAAAGATGAGACAAACATATATTTCTATATGGAAAAGCTATTTCCGCGGATATTTCCGCATGCATTAGCAGGTGTAGGGGGTAAATTTGATTACATTTTCGAGAAAAGCTCCCTGATTATAAGCATCCAAGGTGCTTCTTCATAAACTTGGTCGGTTATTTTTTAAACAAGTTTTAACAACAAATACAGGATTTACGAAAAAAAAATTCAAACGACATATAGACTATATGGGCTGTGCCCAGAATAATCCTGTTGTAAAGACATTCGAGATTTAGAACTACGCG